>OY740768.1:62355022-62769085 GCA_963513935.1 Aphrophora alni | reverse complement strand
ATTAGTAAACGTACTAATCTTTATTAACTATAAAAGGTATCTTAACGGGGGCCATTTTCCCATCGTTTCTCCATCCAAAATAAACTTTATACACTATTCTAAATAAATTATTTACTTTAACAGAAGTAACAGCTTCTGAACGTAGCATGTTATGGTACATCGCAGATCGAGGATCCGGGTCAAGACGCCAACTTATATATTTTCACGCAAAAAATACATTATTTACTAACGGTAAGGATTTACAGTAATGTTTAAGTACGAATTAATTTGATATAATCATCTGAATAAAACATTTGTACACAGTTTTAAAAACATAAACACTAACATAAAATTGCATTATGTTTAAAAATAACCTGTGTCATGAAATGTACTTTGTTGAAAATGTTTATTAGTGGCATGATCGAGCTGATATTAAATGTAATGGACAAGCATTTATGTCAATGCCATCTAATTGTTTTAAGTATGTTTTTTGGTCATAATCATTTACGCATGATTGTAAATTGTTCTTCAGAGTAGGTTTACGCTTATAATTCGAATATTTCTTAATATTTATTAATGAAATTTTCTCAAAATGTATTCTATCCATAAATAAATATTCTGTGTAAATTTCTTAATGATATAACTACTTTCATTTTATTTAAATATAATAAAATATATATAAATCACAATTTATCATATATTTTATTTAGTCGTGATTTGAAATTCCAAATTGGCAGATGGAATTTTATCAGAAATGGATAGAACGCACAAATCTCATAAATAAAGTATTTTTGTGTGCTTATTTACATTATAGCAAATAATGTTGACCATTACTGCTCTCTCATTATCAAGATATATTTTGTCTTGATTGCTATGTTGAGGTTCAGGTAGCTAGGTACCTAGCCTCTCTTAGTTTTAAGACACGTACAAAAAGGACGATTATTTAGTTGTTCAAGATTATTAATACAACTTACATCGTACGAACTTAGCTTTAATACGTCTACAGAAAGGGTGTGGTGTGTGTGTTAGGATTCCTATATTTATTGGCGCAACTGACCATGCTGTGGGGCCATCACAAATTGTGGGGTAATACACACGTCCCCACTGTTCTAAATAGCAAAAACTGGAGAAATTACATCATAAAATGAATAGCAGACATAATTTACATGAAGACCTCATAGTTGAGTTTAAGGCAGATAGTGAACTCTGGGGCCATACGTTAACCGTGAAGCAGGGCTAAATAGTTTGTTGGTCGTTGATGAATTACGCAACTATAAACTTTCAGTTTACAGTCTACATCCAGACAAGAGCGAGAGAGAGTAGAGAGAGAAAGAGAGCGTTTCCTCCTGTCAGGTTTTTTACTTCCGTGACCCTTTAAATGAACTTCCGTAGTTGATATTAATTTTCAAGTGAGACTAGTAATATTATTTTTCTTGAACTATGTATTGAAACTCGGATTAATATTTTTTCAATATCGAATCCTGACTCTATATTTTTTATACCTTTTTGGTACTTATGATATGGCTACTGTATTTTTTCAATTAATTAAATTAACATAAAACCAATATAATCTCTCTATGCAAAAATACATCTCTCTCTCTCTCTCTCTCTCTCTCTCTCTCTCTCTCTCTCTCTCTCTCTCTCTCTCTCTCTCTCTCTCCTCTCCTCTCCTCTCCTCTCCTCTCCTCTCTCCATTCAGTGGCGGTAAAATTAGTAAGGTCTGATCATGTATATATCTAAATATAAGTAAGCTTATTCGTTATCAAACTTCTGAAGAGTTTGAAAAAAAAAGTACCGGTCCTATGATATGTACAAAACGCCGACCGCAATGCAGACCGGTGTCGTATAGGCTACAGCTAAAAAAACTGTTTTTTCAGCGCTCTTTATCTTAACACAGACATCAAAGCAGAGATACGACTGACGTGTCCTTGACATAGTTGTGAGCCAGTAGACTTATCTTTCGAACAGCTGACTGCACCAAATATGTTCTTCCTTATGGACGTGTCTTTGCTACTTGATAACATAATTAAATAAAAAAGTGAGAAATATGATCGTTTGTTGTAAATATGATAAATTTAAAGGTAATTCGTGTTACGCGATTGGTGGGTAATACGTTATTGATAGTTAGATGGGTAAGTATGGTTTATGAAGGGAGGATTTGGTAACTTGGTAAATTTTTTTTTAATATTTATGACGACGGACAGATGAAAAGTTAAGTTAAGTTAATATGTTGATTAGAGTTTTATTAGGTCGACGGACGGTCAGAAAGAAGTTTAGTTTAATGTCAACGATAATGGTTTGTATGGTTATTTGTACAGGTGGAGTATATTTTAAAACAATTTCAATTTTAATGGACATACGAATATTGCATTTGATTCCCAAAGGATAACTCAAACATTCAAGGTTGAACAAGAGATAAGGAGCTATTAGTCAAGATATAAACTGGTTTGAAGGTCACTCACCTCCTGATAATGTTTTATCATGTATGAGAAAAGTTTTTACCTTACAAGATCTTAACAAAATATCCCTAAGTTTATGTCTTATACATTTCATATTAACAAATGGTAATTACATTATTTATGTGAACGTCTCTTTTAATACAAAGGGCGTAAGTGACTGGTAAATTTGAAAAATAAAAGTAATCGTGGATATTATTGAAAATTTTAAAACAAATTAAAAAAGGTCAAGGTTCTACTTTATACTATAGTTATAACATATAGTTTCCACAAAAACGTAACTAAGTGTTGCGCGATTTGTCTGTCTATAAGGAAGGACAAAATTATGCTGGAAGGACAAATCTAAAACAAATATCTCTGGTCTGAAATGAATCAAAATAGGCCAAAAATAGTCTTCAGATATTATGTAGACGATACTATAGTACTTTTCGATGGCAACAAAAGATAATTAAAAACTCTGATTAACTTCGTAAACGCAATGCATCCAAAACTCTAATTCACGGTTGAAGTGGAAACAAATAACAATTTAAACTTTTTAGACCTATCAATTTAAAAAATAAACAATAGTGTTAAGTTCAACATCTATAGAAAACCTACCACAACAAACCAGACTATACACGCTTCTTCCCATCATCCATGTAATATAAAAATGGCAGCTTACAATAGTTTCGTAACAGGCTAATCTCAGTAAGTGCCTCTAGACAAGGAGAAGTATGAACAGGTAACATACAAATAATAAACCCATTATTAAAAATAAAAATAAAACTTAAGTCTCCACAGAATATGGATCAGCATCGAGTCATACTCCAAAACATAGACTGGCTAAAGAGTCTGGCATAACCGTTTCTTTCAATACCTCAAACAAACTACACTATTAACCCAAAAATAACCCAAAAAAAGACATACATAATGACAAACACGATAAGACTGCCTTATACAATATCACTTGTTGTACAGTAGTGAATGCCCCAATTTTTATTAAGGACAGACGGCCCGCTCTTTCAACAAAAGTTTTAAGGAACACTTCCCTAAGAGGACTTCATATACAAACTCTGCTTTTGGTGAACATCTTATCAACAAAAACGATAAATACACAGATATCCAATCTAACATGGAGATATTACACTTTTGCAAAAAAAGTAAGTACATGGATTCCGTAGATGAGTTCGAGATCTTTTTAAAGGTGTAAAAATAGATCCATCTAATATCATCAATGACAAACTATCCTTCAAATCAAATCTAATTTACGATGTCGTAAGCATCTAGACAGACAGCATGATAAACAGACGTCAAACTAGACCACCACGATATATAACAGAGAAGGCAGGGAGTTTCTGTGCCTACAGCAATAATTCCGCAGTCTATATTTACAGGGTATTGGTATTGCACGCGATATTTCGGCTAAAATAACTATGTTTGTGCTGTTAAGGTTTTAGGTTGTGTTGTGTTTTTAGTGTTTTATTGTTATGTGACGACCTCTAATAAGTGATTTGACTATTTTGTACGGCCTGATGATGGAAACCTAGAGTTTTCGAAACCGCGATAGCCTTTATGTCTTGAGGTGAGTAATTAGATACAAGACAATATATTATAGAATATAATTCTTTCATATAATCATAATCACTTTAATGACGGTGGTCAAGGTTCATTTTTGTTTTTTGTCAACTATTCCTGAACGTTAATACTTTTTCCTCGCAATTTTGAATACGAAATTGGGCCATATATCTTAGCATAACTTTAAAATTTGAACTAAACCGAGTTTGATAAATTACGCGTTTTATATCAATCCCAAGACCGATTGTTTTTCGTTATTTCCCATAACCGATACCGATTAACGATTTCCGATAACACATGAACCGGAATTTTTGTTGATGTCGACCGGTTTTGTTTTGGACTCTTGAGAAAAATTTCATCAATATCATTTGAGCCGATTTCGAGAAAATTTTTAATTTGCGGTGGGTATTACGAAACTGTATGAATTTATAGGCTCCAATTTCAACCATTTTCAAGGTATCGACTTCAATTTTGGTTTTCTAATAAAACATATACTAGTTAACCTAAAATTTTGAGATATTTACTACAACCTTAGAATACAAGTTACTCTGCATGTTTTACATTCTGCATGTGTACCGAGTTAAGTCATATCCTAAACATGTTTTTAATTGAACCGGATGAAACATTTATATTTTCAGTACCGGGGGTATATTTAGCGCGCGTTACTGACTTTATTGTATAATATTTTCTCTATGTTATGTCAAAACTCGGTACACTAATAATACACTTACCAATAAATGTGTATACCTAATTTTCAGATGTTACCAAGGATATTTTCTAAAATAGATACTGTAACTAGTTCAGATAGTACCGTCGGTAGTGCAACAATTCAAGCAGTAATTATATCTATTTTAAAAATATTGATAATATTGATTTGAAATTCGGTACACAAGTGAAGAATGCTCATGAACTACTATTCTACGTTTCGAGACGATATTACTTCTTAAATTAAACTTTCAAAATTACCAGTGGTTTCATTATCTAAATATTAAACATTGTATGTGTGTGTGAAGTGCGACAAAAGTTTGGTGTCAATTCCCACGGTACACGGTTACGGCTTGCCAACGACAAAGCAAGCGCCAATTCACTCAAATATCAGCCCAAAAATATTCTCGAATTAAAAATATATATATATTTGGTCGATTTGCAACTATTCTTCAACACACTAAATGTTCTTGACCAACAAATAAAATAAATCGTCAATTATTGAATATATTTGTCCACATTTTCTAAGAATTAAATTAAATTCTTGGTATATTTTCTATTAAAATTTTTAAAGTTATTACTAGAAACATGTACTTATAATCACTGATCATACCTGGTAATATTAATTTAATTATTTACACACATATATATTATGAAGAAATGCTACGTAATGAAACAATGGTAGGCCTATCAGTCGTGAAATTAATTTCAAGTTCGGGATGTTCGGGTATTCGGTAACGTAGCCTACTTAACAAAAATTGATATATCTTTTTAACCATTTGATGGATTTTTGTTTAGAAAAAATATTTGAATTCACAATAAAATTATCTATAAAATGTTTATGAGTAGGCTACTTGTTGTTAGGTTAATTTGTATTAAAAACCACGATGAATTGTATATAATTCGTTTTAAATATACATTGGCTTAAATAATTCAAAACGTTAAACTATAATTGTCATACTATAATAATAAAAACATAAATATAGTAAATTTTATGAGGAATCCGAATCCGTTTTAAAAAATAACTTCCGATAATTAGTTTTCGATATATAAGCGTTTTTGTACTGACGCGTAGGCCTACCCAATTTTTATACTCTCTGTACGAAAATCAAAACAGAGTACGCTGGTTTACTAAATTGTGTTTATTTCGAGAACCGTTGAACGGATGTTAATTATCTAAAGAAAATTGAATTCACAATTACATTTTCTATAAATTGGTATATCAGAATATAACTACAGCGATTAATAAACGTATGTAATAAACCAATAAAAATAGCAGTATTTAGAAATCGTTTACAATTTTGCTATAAACGTTCATAAATCAAAACATTATGTATATATCATTTTCAAATTTTTGTATGATTTTTATACCGGTCGAACGGTGGCTTAGTATTAATGTGAGACTGTGTAAGTAACATGATGGCGTTTATAATAATTCAATAAAAACCTTCTCCATGAAATAATACAATCATGTGTGTGCCATTTTTCATGGTAATCGTCCAAACGCTATCTCAGTATTATTATATAATAAAAGAACAATAATGTCAGTCTATGGTGACTTCTTTTAAAATAAAGTAGTTACTTACATTATAATTGTATGACGCGTTTCGGAACTCGTTCCATCTTCAGATTATCGCTTTGCTGAGGTCGTTAAAACATTAAAACAAATTATTACACAACACATCATACATACATACACGCGCACATTAACACTACTTTATTTTAAAAGAAGTCGGCACATAGACGGACATTATTGTTCTTTTATTATATAAAAAAGAGTGACTTGGATCCAAACGCAATGATTTTTAAATCAGTATATCGTATGACTGGGTAAGTAACATTCCATGAAATAATACATGTGTGAGCCTATTGTCATTTTAATCGGTCAAACGCTATATCAGTATTATTGTTTGACTGGGTAAGTAACATGATGGCGTTTATAATAATTAGACAAAAACCTTCTCCATGAAATAATACATGTGTGAGCTAATAATTGTCATTTTAATCGGTCAAACGGTGTCTTAGTTATAATGTTAGACTGGGTAAGTAACATGATGGCTTTTATAATAATTAGGTAAAAACCTTCTCCATGAAATAATACATGTGTGAGCTAATTGTCATTTTAATCGGTCAAACGGTGTCTTAGTATTAATGTTACTGTAGACTGGGTAAATAACATGATGGCGTTTATAATAATTAGAAAAAAATATTCTCCATTAATTAATAAATGAGTTTGAAAATTTTCATGGCAATCGGTCAAACGGTGTCTTAGTAATAAATTATCTAATTCAATAAATATGGTATTAAAAAATCTAGATTGTTTTTTATCTATAGAAAAAAAGTCTAGTTAAAATATTATCGTGTGTTTCCACCCACAAGTCTATAGAAAAAATCGTCATACAAAATTTGATGTTAATTGTTTATTTTCCAATCGATTGAAACTAAAATAAACCAAATGTTTTATGCCTATTGCAGAGAGAGATTTAGGGAGATATCAAAAATGAGAGTATAGAAGAAGGGGAAATGTTGGGGACAAGACAATGTTGGCAGCATTTGTTGCAAAAATCCGTGTTATGTTAACTCATGTGAAGGGGACAATAAGTTATATATACTCTTGATGAGAATACACTGTCCTCCTAATATTCAGAGGACAGTAACTGTGCTCTGAACAAGAGTATACGCGACAAAAATGTCCTCTGATCAAGAGCGAGAATGTCTATAGTTGGCCTATATATTGTTTCAAGTATGTTTTTTGGTCAGAAATCATTTACGCTTGATTGTAAATTGTTCTTCAGAGTAGGTTTTCGCTTATAATTCGAATATTTCTTAATATCTTAATATTGGCCTATATATATAAATATATTTATTAGTATAAAATTTCTTTTTATGAATATAAATTATAGGATAATTAGTTTCAAAGGAAAGAAAACTGAATTTGCGATTTAATGACAGTAATTAATTAAACAAATACAAAAAGTGATCTATTTGAACGACTTATTTTTTTTAAATAATTAAATACGTGATCGTTAAATTTTTATTATTTAATTTTAATTCGAATAAAAATATGGAAATTTACGCAATTTTTTTTCAAGTAATATCAGCATGTAATTAAGCACGTAATTAGAATGTACGTACAATGTTAGAATTAAGTCAATGATTAGTTAATAGTTCAAGGTTATTGTTTTAATACGGGACTGTTGTTTATTAGGCCTATTTGTTTATTTTTCCCATGAACTGTGAAAGGTCGCATTGTTCCACTAGTTTAATATATTTTATGTTAAAGTTAGTTGTTTACAATGTTTTAAATCAATCTACCAGATTAAAAAAAAAAAAAATTAATAATGAATCAAATAACGGAAGTTTAAAGTAACATCCAACTATGTTATGTCCAGGAACACATACATAGGTGGAAGTATTGTTATAAAAACTCTATCTTTGTTAACCATTTTTTGGACTTAGGTTAAATAACAAAATATTTCTAAATTCAACACCATTTCTAAAACCTTACCTGTAACCCAGGATAATAACCCAGTTCGTTACCCTCGTTATTAGCTACTAGGGTTTTCCCTCCCCCCATCCAAGTTTCTCTTTGTTGTCTGTTTACTGGCTTTGTTTGTATAAGTTATAGTCAACTTGTTTGTTAGTTTTCATTAGCCGGTAGATGTCTCAAGAAGAAACAATTATCACTATTCATTAATTCCTTTTTATTAACTCGAATTCTTGTTTGTCTATTTGGGTGAAATCTTTTAATCGATTTTAAACTAACTTCCCGATGAGTTAAGGGCTTCGACTTTTAAACACAGCTCAGGATTGGATGACAATATTGAATTATTATAAATATTAGTTGGTGACGCCCCCTGCTAGCTCCGATGTTGTTAATTTATATTGCAAAATTTCTGCCTTGTATAAAGCTAGATTGTACATGACTGAAAAGTAGAAAATAAAAATTTAACACGTTTTTAAAATGAACTAAAAAAATTTAATAATTTTTCATACAATGTTCCATACCTGTTTATATAGTTCCAGACCTACTTGTTGCCAGTGATTTAATCGGACCCATTGAGGATTATGTTGTTAAATAAGTGAAATATATTAAAAGTATATAAGAATATAAAAATAATGAACATCGAATAAATTTTATGACTAGCGTTTTTGCATTAATATTGGTTTAGGAGTCAAAAGGGAGGCGCCATTTAAAATTTCTAGGACCCAACAAGTTAGCGAAGACGGAAAAATTTAGCTCCAAGTAAAAATAAACTAAAACATTCCTTCCTCAAATTAATTTCGATTATTATGAATAAATTTATGTAACGTAGGGCCTATACCATAGGTTTTCAGGTAATTGTGCGTTCTTAAATACTTGTTGCGATTATAATTAATTACCACCTAAATTTTAAACAACTTCAAATGGTAATCACTAAATGCTAAGCTAACGTGGAAATATCAAAATGTGCTAATACTATAAAAACATACTAATTTACTATTGATTTTTGTAATACAATACCGCACTATTGTATTTATTGTTTAGTAAAGTTTTGCTCCCTACATTAATCTTTGAAAGTATGTTAAAGAATACATATAGGAATAAATCTCACATAATTATATATAACGCAACTATTGCGTACTGTGGGGTTCTAGTTTCACTTAGCATAGTCAGAAAGTTTCCAAGAGTCACCACTTATTCCCCGATAAAGGTTTTAAAGTAACATTAATCATTTTAAAAACAGCGTTGCCAAGCTTACTGACGCATTATCAGAATCTGAAAGTAAAAAACTATATGGAAATATGTATTTTTCAGGAAACACAGACCCAGAACTCTAATCCCAGAACTTCAAAAACCAAAATAATATTAATGCTCAATAATTACTATGGATTTAATGTTACAACAGTCGGTACATGATGGAATTCCATGATAATGGAAATAATGAGATGATTATTTAATTCCACAAAACACGGAAATAAAACATGTTTAATTATTTAATGTTTTGTGGAATTAAATAATCATCGCAATATTTCAATTACTATGGAGTTGCGATACTGCGTCCATATACGAACGCATCATCCCATACGGACGCAGTATACATTGCAAAATCATTGCAAACATTGCAGCAGAACTGTAAAGTGTATATATGTGTATAATATGCTGTATAAGAACCAATAATCCATTAATTAATATAAGTTTAAAAAGAACAACGAAATTATTTTTGGAAATAAATAGCACTAAAAGAGTTGTATTTGATTCACGTTATACTCGTGAATAATTGAGGTGAGGTGCTCGTAAATCATTTAATTACGAGGTGCGGTATGAATGAAAAATAATTAGTTTGGTTTTATTCCTCTTTATTTTGAGCACTAAAGTTAGAATAAATATGGAGATTTCACGACACGTCGGAAAATGAATCGAGGGCAGCGAAGGGGAGTGGGACTTGTTTTTTAAAGGGACATTACTTATCCGGTAGTAGTAGGCTTACATCCGTTTATAGCTCCGTGTAATTTTGGTGACTGCAGAGCATTCTACGCAAACACACTTCGAACTAACTTACACTCCTAAACACTCTACCCGTATAGTAAAGAAAACCGAGGTCTCGCTCAGATTTTGAAAATATTAACAGAAAATACTATTTAAGTCCTTAACAATGCAAAACTGTACTTATCTAAAACCGAGGTCTTGGGTTCAGGACCTCGGTTTTCCACAAGTCCTCGCTTCTGCCGTTAATGGTTTATGCCAGGACCTCAGTTCTACCAATTTACAAACTCACACACACACACACACACACACACACACACACACACACACACACACACACACACACACGCGCGCGCGCGCTCACACACACACACACACACACACACACACACACACACACACACACACACACTTCCGCGCTCCGGCTCTCGCGTGATCGTGGGTCCGTACGCCGACTCTTGCAGCTGCACTTACCACAAACCACTCTCTCTGTCTTCACGAATTTAAGGTTCTATGTTCCCTTTTTGGAACACTTTTATCACGAACTCTTAAACTCGCTGTACGATCACCACCGACTGGGCGAACCACCTTTCTTTTCAGAGCAAGCGCGGGCAAGGCCAAGGTGCTCACTTTTACTTTTTGAATCAAAGATTTTGCAACTCTTGGCTCTAATAAGTATGAGCTTGTCCTCATAAACTTACTAACTTTTAATTACGCAAAATTCCCTGAATTTTATCTCAATGCTCGATTATTTGACTCTTTTTTAAGATTAACATTCTCTCTCTCCAAGGTCGTGCCTTTTGGGAGAAATCGGCTCTTAAGTTCTGATGATAACTTTTTAAAATTTGCAAATTATATTACCAGAGCACATATATAAGATTTATGTTTAAACAAGGTTAATAACATATACAGAATGGATATATATTGAAAACACAACAAAATTTAGAAATGAATTATTTATATATATTCTTTTCTCTTTTGCACAGAAAAATTTTATATTCAAAAACTTTTTTAATCACACCAAACAATTTAATTAAACAATAACACAACTATTTATTTATTTGACAAAATTTATCAATGTAATATTTTCTATATCTTAAACAAAATAAAAACGCTTGACTTTTCAGACAGAACCACAAACAGTTTTTCCTGTACTGAAAAAGTCGTATTTAAATTATTAATTATTTTCAACACCAAAGCAGAGGTTTAAAAAATGAATTTAATTTTTAATAATTCCCCTAATGACGTTATATTTGAAATGAAGTTAATATTTGCGAATTATTCCTTAAGTATAAGATACCTTCACACTTTATTAGAAGTTCTAGTTGGATTTGGAATTTGTTGTATAATTAGGATGATGTTGATATGATGTTTTCTATCCAGAGTCTGTAAGCTGCTATGTAGTTGAATGCTGGTCTCGAATTCTTCTAAGTTGCCTTGAAGATCGATTAAAGTTGAAATTATTCTAAGTCCAGTTAAGTAGAGTGACAGTTGAATCTTCCTCTCAGCTCAGAGTCGGTTGCAGAAGAAACGTCCTATTCGCGTCGATTCCAAATCAAAAGTGTCCTCCTTTCGAAAGACAAATTACGGTCTCCCTGTCAGTGGGAATTATTCCCCTTCTTGGAGCCAATTTTCCTCCCTTTTTGAGAAAAAGGTATTTTCTTTATATTATGTGTTTTCAGGCCCTTTTGGTCTGAAATATTTACACTATATATTTTATTAGTCATATTTTTTGACTAATGAATAGTTTTCTTCCTTTGTTATTAATTAAAACACCTGTTAATTAATAATTTATTCTATTTTTTCTTCAACGTTATCTGTGATCCAAGTTGGCAATATGATGTTTTAAACTTTGGATTCCGGCAGAAGATGCGTGCGCCACTTTTCATGTTTTTGCATGAAAATCTCTACTTTGGACGTTTTTTCGTTCAACTCGCTATAACTTTCGAACGCTCGAACCGATTTTAAAGTTCCTTTCGGATTCTTCTTTCTATCCATCTTATGGGTCTTGTGGAACTTGATTCATCGCTCTACTACGTTTCGTTCGCGAGTTATCGCCCTTTTCCCGAAATTCGATTTTTCTTCTTTCCAAATTTTGAGATAAGTCCTTTCTCAAAATTCTTTTGACGAAATCTTGTTCCTCTTCTACTACGACGAAAAACTATGTTTGTACTTTTCCCATAACTCGTTTGGTTTTTGAGTTATGTGTCCTTGAAGTCCTAAAGTTTGCATCGTATGAGTTTATGTTCATAAAAACCCCCCCATTATATATTATTACTTCTGCTTTGATGTTTTACAATTTTACATACTAGATACATATAATTACCATGTTACTTTACCCCTTTAACGTTTAATTTAACCGCTTTTGGGCTTTGAAGTTTTACGTTTTGTAATTATTATATCTCCCTTATTTTATTCTCAAATTTGATTCTAAGTACATATTATTGTGCCCTATTGTGGTCTCTACAATAGTACTTATTATTATTTTTTAAATAATCCCCCCTTCAACTTAAAAATTCCAAAAAACTCCCCAAGAATGACTTTCTAAGTCCATTCTCACCTGTTAATTATTATTAATTCATATTTCTTATTAATGATTATTATTAGTTCCCCTTTGAGTTATGACTCTACGTTTTTTGAATTTTGAATTTAAGTTTTTTCCAAATTTTAGGTTTTTGAGCCCCTATAAAAACTTGAATAACTTTTTTGTTTTAATTGCTTTTAAATTTATTCTTCGATATTATTAATCGGTTGATTCTACTGAACATTAATTTATTTTAATAATTTAGTATTTTAATAAAATAAGAAACAAGACAGAACGACTGTACACGATCCAACATGCAGTGTTCAACACCTGTTGCCGTGACGTCACCGTCCCCCCTCGTCTCTCATCTACATCGCTTTATCGCGGGAATTTAACTTGTTTTAAATTGGCTTGAGGCTTTTGGCTTTTTCCAAACCGCCTCAATATGCCCCCTTTGAACTAAAATTTTCGGTTAAAATGAAAAATTCCTATTTTTCATTTTTTAAAAAAACTAAAATTTTTGTATTAAACCCCTTTTTCGACATATCACATTTCATATTAACTATTTATTAATGGTTATCTTCATTAAATCTTTTATCATTTTACATTATTAACATATATATCAAAATGTATTATTTTGCATTGATATTCATATATATTTTACAACATTTTATTCAAATTCATCTCTATATTTCATCTTCATTTATCATCATCATAAAATTTGACATAATAACCTAACAATATACATAAACACACATATTTCAATTTTAAAAACATCTCCTCCATCATTTCATATATTTATATACTCAAAACACATTTTATTTATTATTGTATAATATTTATATATTCAAAATACATGTTATTTATTGCTGTATACATACAAATTTGCTTAATCGTTCACTTTTGTCCATTACAGCCGTTTCTTCTAAACGTCTTTGCTGTAAATAAACACATTATCACACACAAAACATATTACATTTATATAAGGAATAACTCGTCTTATATGATTACAAATATCTGCTTTGGTTGAACTAAAACTATGCCTTACTTATATAATATACTTGGTAACTACAACGGTTACTATCCTAATTGCAGTTAAAAAGAAAAAATATTTATTCTATCGGAAATCTCTCTTTAATAAAAAACAAAACAGTACACATTTATACTTTCATTCATTCCTATCACCCTTGGCTAATTTGTTAAACAAGCAGTCTGTCAATATTTGTTGATTGACGTCCGGTTCACCGCTTCCCCTCCTCGTCTACACTTTGTTTATTCAGGTGCAGATAGCGGATACGTGTTACCGTTACGCTCCTTGCCTTGCACACTTTAGGAATTTATTCGGGACTTATCCTTTTAATCACTGACCTAGGCTACATTCTCTAAATCAGCTGACAGTCCGTTATTTCCTTTTTATCTTAATCGCTTCTACACTTTACATTTTACAACTTTTTAACACTACAATTTATACATTTTATTCATGAAATTTCTTACTCTCTATTAATATCTCCTAAGTCCTTCACATCTAAATTTTACTTTCCCTTCGGGCCTGCTTTCTTTCATTTTACACTTCGTAGAATTTTTAAACTTAACTTTCTTCTTTCGGTATCTTAAATTTCGTCCATTTTGTCTTTCCGGATCCGCCATTTTGATTATAGCTCTCCATTCTCCCCCGTCTCTGGCGTCGAATTTGTCTTGTGTAAGTTCTGAATCGTTTTCGGAGTTATTTTGCAAATTTTCGTCGTAATTTATTATTTTATTATTTTCGTAGATCCTGGCCTCTGGCCCACTATTATTTTCGTAGATTATGGCATCTGGCCCATTATTATTTATTCCTCCCACTTTATTTCCTTTATTCTCCGCTTCTTTCAGCCCTTCTTCTTTATTAAAATTTGCCTTTTCCCTCCTTATCGACTCATTGTTTACCCTTAACTTCTTTCTTCGCTTTTGACCACCATCGGTTTCGTCACTACTCGGTCTAGACACGTCCTTTGCTTTTGTGTTTATGTCTACCGGCATTTTTGTAGACAACACACAAGCCCCTTTTGCTCGCTTGTGCGAATTTGAGCCTCCATTTTTTGCAGCTGACGACGCTACCATTTTGTCGGTTTCGCCGCCATCTTGATGTTCATTTTGCACTTTGTTTTTGCTCAATCTTAATCTCCTATTCTCCGCTTTTCTAAGCACTTCTTTATTATTAACTTTTGCAAATAACTGGCTCACTCTATTCGTACACTCTTTGTCACCTCCGGTATAGTCACATTTCAGTCTAGACACGTCTAGACAACGTATAAGCCCCTGATACTCGCTTATACGAATTTGAGCCTCCTTTATTCGCAGCTGACGACGCAACCATTTTGTCGGTTTCGCCGCCATCTTGATGTTCTGTCTGCGCATTGCTTTTGCTCAATCTTAATTTATTTTCTTTAAGAAAATCTACTACGATAAATTCGTTTTCTTTTACCAGTTGTAGGAAACCCTTTTCCATATTAATTCGACTTCGATATTTGCACATTAAATCACAACCCATTATCATTTTACTCTCCAGCTTTGGTACCACCATAAATACCCCTCTTATTGATTGGTCATTTATTCTAATCTCCAATAATGCTTGTAATTTAATCTTCTGTCGCTGGCTTTTTATCGCTGTCACCATTTCCGTATTTACAACTGGTAATTCCAAGATTTTATCGTTCCTATTTTTTAGCACATTTTTATAAAAATCCTCTTGAACACAGGACATCTGAGCTCCGGTGTCAATGGACATATTTACTTTTATATTTTCAATTTCTATCCCTATTTCCGGACATTTTTCGTAAATTTCACTATTTAGAATTTTATTATCTCTTTCCTCCATTAAATCTTTTTTAATTTCGGTATTTAAAATCCCCAATTTAATTTTATTTATTTTCAGATCCCCCCTTTTTTGTTTGCTTAATTTGGTTTTATCTTCGATCTCAATTCCGTTTGTATTTTCCTTTTTCTGCCAAAAATTTTGCCTTGAGATCTCGTATTTTAGTTTTTTGTGACCTTGGGTGGGAATTTTTGGTTTGAAGGACCAGGGTTTTGAGGTATCTGTGGTTGAGGTTTATTTTGGGTTTGACCATAGGATCGAAGGTTAGGGTTTTGGGATGGTTTTGAGTAGTCTTGATTCCTTTGCCTGAAATTTTGATCTCTTTGTTGTCCGTCCCTCCTCTCGAAACTATCGGGTCTTCGAACTTCTCTCGACATCCCGTCTACGTTTTCAATTGTCCTCAAAAACTTAATGGCGTCCTCCAAATGCTCACTAGCCCTACCAATACACGCTAATTGAACTTTTTGGTCAAAATGCCTCATTAGTTGGTATATAAGGAACTCTTCCGGAATTTTGGGTTCCAAATACTCGGCCTTTCGCACCATTTTACAAAAATAATCTACCCTACTCATATTTCCATTTGGATTATACCTATGGTTTTCTATCTGATTCCTAACTACTTGTTGAGTTTGATAACCCCAATAATGTTCTAAAAATAGCACTTTAAACTGGCTATATTCTTCTGTATCTCGCTTGATTATTTCCCACCATTCCATGGCAGCTCCTTTCAATTTTTTCTCCACAACTTTTAATTTATCACTTTCTTCCATAACCGGATTTATTTCTTGAAATACTTCCTCAATTTGTTTTAAAAATTGCACAGGATTATCTCTTGAATTTCCCCAAAATTCTATAGTTTTTGATTCTAAATTTGCCCTATCTAAATAAATTATATTTTTAGCATTACAACCGGTTTCTTTAATTTTGGCGACTTCCCTAATTTTAACTTCTAATTTTTTAACTTTCTCCCCAATTTCTTTAGTCGACTTTCCCTGTTCCTTTAAATCGTCCGTCATTTTTTTAATTTCCCCTACGCACTCTTCCACTTTTTCTTCACAAGTTTCTATTCGTCTCGTATTTTCGGCCATATTACTGTCTATAGATTCCTTTATTTCCTCCATATATTTCCCTATTTCCTTTTTTCGGGCGTCTTCCCTTTGGATACGTTTCGTTTCCATTTCTTCCTCTCTCTTCATCCTCTCTTCTCTCTCCTGCTTCCATCTAGCTTCCATTTCTTCTCTCTCCTGCTTCCTTCTGGCCTCCAACTCTTCTTTTTCCTGCTTCCTTTTGGCTTCCATTTCTTCTTTTTCCTTCTTCCGTAATTCCTCCATCTGGATCCATTTGGCTTCCATTTCTTCTTTCTCCTTGTTTTTCTCGATTCTTTCTTCTATTCTTCTTATTTGTTCGTTGTCTTCCTTCTCCTTTTCTTTTCTCTGTTGTTCCTCTTTGTCCTGTTCCCTCTCTTGCTTTCTTCTATCCTCCATTTGGTTCAGGTACCTCACCATTTTCTGCATTTCCGTCTCCTGTTCCTTTGAACCCTCCTGTTTTGCTGGATCTTTCGCTGGTCCCATTTTCACTTCACTTATTCACTTGGTTTATTTAATTAAAAAATTTAAATTTCGGTTTAATTTGGACTCTACTTTTAATTATTATTATTTTTGCAATTTAGTATATTTGTCGTTGTAATTACCAGCACAACTTATTACTAACACACATGTACATATAAATTATATCAGAACTTAAGATATTCTCGTTCGTATGAAACACTGAAAAATTCAAAATTTTGAAAATTTGTTGCAAAACTTTGCTTTTTCGTGCTCCACGCTATTGGGCGCCACTTGCCGCGCTCCGGCTCTCGCGTGATCGTGGGTCCGTACGCCGACTCTTGCAGCTGCACTTACCACAAACCACTCTCTCTGTCTTCACGAATTTAAGGTTCTATGTTCCCTTTTTGGAACACTTTTATCACGAACTCTTAAACTCGCTGTACGATCACCACCGACTGGGCGAACCACCTTTCTTTTCAGAGCAAGCGCGGGCAAGGCCAAGGTGCTCACTTTTACTTTTTTGAATCAAAGATTTTGCAACTCTTGGCTCTAATAAGTATGAGCTTGTCCTCATAAACTTACTAACTTTTAATTTACGCAAAATTCCCTGAATTTTATCTCAATGCTCGATTATTTGACTCTTTTTTAAGATTAACACTCTCTCTCTCCAAGGTCGTGCCTTTTGGGAGAAATCGGTTCTTAAGTTCTGATGATAACTTTTTAAAATTTGCAAATTATATTACCAGAGCACATATATAAGATTTATGTTTAAACAAGGTTAATAACATATACAGAATGGATATATATTGAAAACACAACAAAATTTAGAAATGAATTATTTATATATATTCTTTTCTCTTTTGCACAGAAAAATTTTATATTCAAAAACTTTTTTAATCACACCAAACAATTTAATTAAACAATAACACAACTATTTATTTATTTGACAAAATTTATCAATGTAATATTTTCTATATCTTAAACAAAATAAAAACGCTTGACTTTTCAGACAGAACCACAAACAGTTTTTCCTGTACTGAAAAAGTCGTATTTAAATTATTAATTATTTTCAACACCAAAGCAGAGGTTTAAAAAATGAATTTAATTTTTAATAATTCCCCTAATGACGTTATATTTGAAATGAAGTTAATATTTGCGAATTATTCCTTAAGTATAAGATACCTTCACACTTTATTAGAAGTTCTAGTTGGATTTGGAATTTGTTGTATAATTAGGATGATGTTGATATGATGTTTTCTATCCAGAGTCTGTAAGCTGCTATGTAGTTGAATGCTGGTCTCGAATTCTTCTAAGTTGCCTTGAAGATCGATTAAAGTTGAAATTATTCTAAGTCCAGTTAAGTAGAGTGACAGTTGAATCTTCCTCTCAGCTCAGAGTCGGTTGCAGAAGAAACGTCCTATTCGCGTCGATTCCAAATCAAAAGTGTCCTCCTTTCGAAAGACAAATTACGGTCTCCCTGTCAGTGGGAATTATTCCCCTTCTTGGAGCCAATTTTCCTCCCTTTTTGAGAAAAAGGTATTTTCTTTATATTATGTGTTTTCAGGCCCTTTTGGTCTGAAATATTTACACTATATATTTTATTAGTCATATTTTTTGACTAATGAATAGTTTTCTTCCTTTGTTATTAATTAAAACACCTGTTAATTAATAATTTATTCTATTTTTTCTTCAACGTTATCTGTGATCCAAGTTGGCAATATGATGTTTTAAACTTTGGATTCCGGCAGAAGATGCGTGCGCCACTTTTCATGTTTTTGCATGAAAATCTCTACTTTGGACGTTTTTTCGTTCAACTCGCTATAACTTTCGAACGCTCGAACCGATTTTAAAGTTCCTTTCGGATTCTTCTTCCTATCCATCTTATGGGTCTTGTGGAACTTGATTCATCGCTCTACTACGCTTCGTTCGCGAGTTATCGCCCTTTTCCCGAAATTCGATTTTTCTTCTTTCCAAATTTTGAGATAAGTCCTTTCTCAAAATTCTTTTGACGAAATCTTGTTCCTCTTCTACTACGACGAAAAACTATGTTTGTACTTTTCCCATAACTCGTTTGGTTTTTGAGTTATGTGTCCTTGAAGTCCTAAAGTTTGCATCGTATGAGTTTATGTTCATAAAAACCCCCCCATTATATATTATTACTTCTGCTTTGATGTTTTACAATTTTACATACTAGATACATATAATTACCATGTTACTTTACCCCTTTAACGTTTAATTTAACCGCTTTTGGGCTTTGAAGTTTTACGTTTTGTAATTATTATATCTCCCTTATTTTATTCTCAAATTTGATTCTAAGTACATATTATTGTGCCCTATTGTGGTCTCTACAATAGTACTTATTATTATTTTTTAAATAATCCCCCCTTCAACTTAAAAATTCCAAAAAACTCCCCAAGAATGACTTTCTAAGTCCATTCTCACCTGTTAATTATTATTAATTCATATTTCTTATTAATGATTATTATTAGTTCCCCTTTGAGTTATGACTCTACGTTTTTTGAATTTTGAATTTAAGTTTTTTCCAAATTTTAGGTTTTTGAGCCCCTATAAAAACTTGAATAACTTTTTTGTTTTAATTGCTTTTAAATTTATTCTTCGATATTATTAATCGGTTGATTCTACTGAACATTAATTTATTTTAATAATTTAGTATTTTAATAAAATAAGAAACAAGACAGAACGACTGTACACGATCCAACATGCAGTGTTCAACACCTGTTGCCGTGACGTCACCGTCCCCCCTCGTCTCTCATCTACATCGCTTTATCGCGGGAATTTAACTTGTTTTAAATTGGCTTGAGGCTTTTGGCTTTTTCCAAACCGCCTCAATATGCCCCCTTTGAACTAAAATTTTCGGTTAAAATGAAAAATTCCTATTTTTCATTTTTTAAAAAAACTAAAATTTTTGTATTAAACCCCTTTTTCGACATATCACATTTCATATTAACTATTTATTAATGGTTATCTTCATTAAATCTTTTATCATTTTACATTATTAACATATATATCAAAATGTATTATTTTGCATTGATATTCATATATATTTTACAACATTTTATTCAAATTCATCTCTATATTTCATCTTCATTTATCATCATCATAAAATTTGACATAATAACCTAACAATATACATAAACACACATATTTCAATTTTAAAAAACATCTCCTCCATCATTTCATATATTTATATACTCAAAACACATTTTATTTATTATTGTATAATATTTATATATTCAAAATACATGTTATTTATTGCTGTATACATACAAATTTGCTTAATCGTTCACTTTTGTCCATTACAGCCGTTTCTTCTAAACGTCTTTGCTGTAAATAAACACATTATCACACACAAAACATATTACATTTATATAAGGAATAACTCGTCTTATATGATTACAAATATCTGCTTTGGTTGAACTAAAACTATGCCTTACTTATATAATATACTTGGTAACTACAACGGTTACTATCCTAATTGCAGTTAAAAAGAAAAAATATTTATTCTATCGGAAATCTCTCTTTAATAAAAAACAAAACAGTACACATTTATACTTTCATTCATTCCTATCACCCTTGGCTAATTTGTTAAACAAGCAGTCTTTCAATATTTGTTGATTGACGTCCGGTTCACCGCTTCCCCTCCTCGTCTACACTTTGTTTATTCAGGTGCAGATAGCGGATACGTGTTACCGTTACGCTCCTTGCCTTGCACACTTTAGGAATTTATTCGGGACTTATCCTTTTAATCACTGACCTAGGCTACATTCTCTAAATCAGCTGACAGTCCGTTATTTCCTTTTTATCTTAATCGCTTCTACACTTTACATTTTACAACTTTTTAACACTACAATTTATACATTTTATTCATGAAATTTCTTACTCTCTATTAATATCTCCTAAGTCCTTCACATCTAAATTTTACTTTCCCTTCGGGCCTCCTTTCTTTCATTTTACACTTCGTAGAATTTTTAAACTTAACTTTCTTCTTTCGGTATCTTAAATTTCGTCCATTTTGTCTTTCCGGATCCGCCATTTTGATTATAGCTCTCCATTCTCCCCCGTCTCTGGCGTCGAATTTGTCTTGTGTAAGTTCTGAATCGTTTTCGGAGTTATTTTGCAAATTTTCGTCGTAATTTATTATTTTATTATTTTCGTAGATCCTGGCCTCTGGCCCACTATTATTTTCGTAGATTATGGCATCTGGCCCATTATTATTTATTCCTCCCACTTTATTTCCTTTATTCTCCGCTTCTTTCAGCCCTTCTTCTTTATTAAAATTTGCCTTTTTCCTCCTTATCGACTCATTGTTTACCCTTAACTTCTTTCTTCGCTTTTGACCACCATCGGTTTCGTCACTACTCGGTCTAGACACGTCCTTTGCTTTTGTGTTTATGTCTACCGGCATTTTGGTAGACAACACACAAGCCCCTTTTGCTCGCTTGTGCGAATTTGAGCCTCCATTTTTTGCAGCTGACGACGCTACCATTTTGTCGGTTTCGCCGCCATCTTGATGTTCATTTTGCACTTTGTTTTTGCTCAATCTTAATCTCCTATTCTCCGCTTTTCTAAACACTTCTTTATTATTAACTTTTGCAAATAACTGGCTCACTCTATTCGAACACTCTTTGTCACCTCCGGTATAGTCACATTTCAGTCTAGACACGTCTAGACAACGTATAAGCCCCTGATACTCGCTTATACGAATTTGAGCCTCCTTTATTCGCAGCTGACGACGCAACCATTTTGTCGGTTTCGCCGCCATCTTGATGTTCTGTCTGCGCATTGCTTTTGCTCAATCTTAATTTATTTTCTTTAAGAAAATCTACTACGATAAATTCGTTTTCTTTTACCAGTTGTAGGAAACCCTTTTCCATATTAATTCGACTTCGATATTTGCACATTAAATCACAACCCATTATCATTTTACTCTCCAGCTTTGGTACCACCATAAATACCCCTCTTATTGATTGGTCATTTATTCTAATCTCCAATAATGCTTGTAATTTAATCTTCTGTCGCTGGCTTTTTATCGCTGTCACCATTTCCGTATTTACAACTGGTAATTCCAAGATTTTATCGTTCCTATTTTTTAGCACATTTTTATAAAAATCCTCTTGAACACAGGACATCTGAGCTCCGGTGTCAATGGACATATTTACTTTTATATTTTCAATTTCTATCCCTATTTCCGGACATTTTTCGTAAATTTCACTATTTAGAATTTTATTATCTCTTTCCTCCATTAAATCTTTTTTAATTTCGGTATTTAAAATCCCCAATTTAATTTTATTTACTTTCAGATCCCCCCTTTTTTGTTTGCTTAATTTGGTTTTATCTTCGATCTCAATTCCGTTTGTATTTTCCTTTTTCTGCCAAAAATTTTGCCTTGAGATCTCGTATTTTAGTTTTTTGTGACCTTGGGTGGGAATTTTTGGTTTGAAGGACCAGGGTTTTGAGGTATCTGTGGTTGAGGTTTATTTTGGGTTTGACCATAGGATCGAAGGTTAGGGTTTTGGGATGGTTTTGAGTAGTCTTGATTCCTTTGTCTGAAATTTTGATCTCTTTGTTGTCCGTCCCTCCTCTCGAAACTATCGGGTCTTCGAACTTCTCTCGACATCCCGTCTACGTTTTCAATTGTCCTCAAAAACTTAATGGCGTCCTCCAAATGCTCACTAGCCCTACCAATACACGCTAATTGAACTTTTTGGTCAAAATGCCTCATTAGTTGGTATATAAGGAACTCTTCCGGAATTTTGGGTTCCAAATACTCGGCCTTTCGCACCATTTTACAAAAATAATCTACCCTACTCATATTTCCATTTGGATTATACCTATGGTTTTCTATCTGATTCCTAACTACTTGTTGAGTTTGATAACCCCAATAATGTTCTAAAAATAGCACTTTAAACTGGCTATATTCTTCTGTATCTCGCTTGATTATTTCCCACCATTCCATGGCAGCTCCTTTCAATTTTTTCTCCACAACTTTTAATTTATCACTTTCTTCCATAACCGGATTTATTTCTTGAAATACTTCCTCAATTTGTTTTAAAAATTGCACAGGATTATCTCTTGAATTTCCCCAAAATTCTATAGTTTTTGATTCTAAATTTGCCCTATCTAAATAAATTATATTTTTAGCATTACCACCGGTTTCTTTAATTTTGGCGACTTCCCTAATTTTAACTTCTAATTTTTTAACTTTCTCCCCAATTTCTTTAGTCGACTTTCCCTGTTCCTTTAAATCGTCCGTCATTTTTTTAATTTCCCCTACGCACTCTTCCACTTTTTCTTCACAAGTTTCTATTCGTCTCGTATTTTCGGCCATATTACTGTCTATAGATTCCTTTATTTCCTCCATATATTTCCCTATTTCCTTTTTTCGGGCGTCTTCCCTTTGGATACGTTTCGTTTCCATTTCTTCCTCTCTCTTCATCCTCTCTTCTCTCTCCTGCTTCCATCTAGCTTCCATTTCTTCTCTCTCCTGCTTCCTTCTGGCCTCCAACTCTTCTTTTTCCTGCTTCCTTTTGGCTTCCATTTCTTCTTTTTCCTTCTTCCGTAATTCCTCCATCTGGATCCATTTGGCTTCCATTTCTTCTTTCTCCTTGTTTTTCTCGATTCTTTCTTCTATTCTTCTTATTTGTTCGTTGTCTTCCTTCTCCTTTTCTTTTCTCTGTTGTTCCTCTTTGTCCTGTTCCCTCTCTTGCTTTCTTCTATCCTCCATTTGGTTCAGGTACCTCACCATTTTCTGCATTTCCGTCTCCTGTTCCTTTGAACCCTCCTGTTTTGCTGGATCTTTCGCTGGTCCCATTTTCACTTCACTTATTCACTTGGTTTATTTAATTAAAAAATTTAAATTTCGGTTTAATTTGGACTCTACTTTTAATTATTATTATTTTTGCAATTTAGTATATTTGTCGTTGTAATTACCAGCACAACTTATTACTAACACACATGTACATATAAATTATATCAGAACTTAAGATATTCTCGTTCGTATGAAACACTGAAAAATTCAAAATTTTGAAAATTTGTTGCAAAACTTTGCTTTTTCGTGCTCCACGCTATTGGGCGCCACTTGCCGCGCTCCGGCTCTCGCGTGATCGTGGGTCCGTACGCCGACTCTTGCAGCTGCACTTACCACAAACCACTCTCTCTGTCTTCACGAATTTAAGGTTCTATGTTCCCTTTTTGGAACACTTTTATCACGAACTCTTAAACTCGCTGTACGATCACCACCGACTGGGCGAACCACCTTTCTTTTCAGAGCAAGCGCGGGCAAGGCCAAGGTGCTCACTTTTACTTTTTTGAATCAAAGATTTTGCAACTCTTGGCTCTAATAAGTATGAGCTTGTCCTCATAAACTTACTAACTTTTAATTTACGCAAAATTCCCTGAATTTTATCTCAATGCTCGATTATTTGACTCTTTTTTAAGATTAACACTCTCTCTCTCTCCAAGGTCGTGCCTTTTGGGAGAAATCGGTTCTTAAGTTCTGATGATAACTTTTTAAAATTTGCAAATTATATTACCAGAGCACATATATAAGATTTATGTTTAAACAAGGTTAATAACATATACAGAATGGATATATATTGAAAACACAACAAAATTTAGAAATGAATTATTTATATATATATTCTTTTCTCTTTTGCACAGAAAAATTTTATATTCAAAAACTTTTTTAATCACACCAAACAATTTAATTAAACAATAACACAACTATTTATTTATTTGACAAAATTTATCAATGTAATATTTTCTATATCTTAAACAAAATAAAAACGCTTGACTTTTCAGACAGAACCACAAACAGTTTTTCCTGTACTGAAAAAGTCGTATTTAAATTATTAATTATTTTCAACACCAAAGCAGAGGTTTAAAAAATGAATTTAATTTTTAATAATTCCCCTAATGACGTTATATTTGAAATGAAGTTAATATTTGCGAATTATTCCTTAAGTATAAGATACCTTCACACTTTATTAGAAGTTCTAGTTGGATTTGGAATTTGTTGTATAATTAGGATGATGTTGATATGATGTTTTCTATCCAGAGTCTGTAAGCTGCTATGTAGTTGAATGCTGGTCTCGAATTCTTCTAAGTTGCCTTGAAGATCGATTAAAGTTGAAATTATTCTAAGTCCAGTTAAGTAGAGTGACAGTTGAATCTTCCTCTCAGCTCAGAGTCGGTTGCAGAAGAAACGTCCTATTCGCGTCGATTCCAAATCAAAAGTGTCCTCCTTTCGAAAGACAAATTACGGTCTCCCTGTCAGTGGGAATTATTCCCCTTCTTGGAGCCAATTTTCCTCCCTTTTTGAGAAAAAGGTAT
Organism: Aphrophora alni; assembly: GCA_963513935.1. Lineage (NCBI taxonomy): Eukaryota > Metazoa > Arthropoda > Insecta > Hemiptera > Aphrophoridae > Aphrophora > Aphrophora alni. The sequence continues at coordinate 62,743,647 of OY740768.1, read as the reverse complement.
TTTCTTTATATTATGTGTTTTCAGGCCCTTTTGGTCTGAAATATTTACACTATATATTTTATTAGTCATATTTTTTGACTAATGAATAGTTTTCTTCCTTTGTTATTAATGAAAACACCTGTTAATTAATAATTTATTCTATTTTTTCTTCAACGTTATCTGTGATCCAAGTTGGCAATATGATGTTTTAAACTTTGGATTCCGGCAGAAGATGCGTGCGCCACTTTTCATGTTTTTGCATGAAAATCTCTACTTTGGACGTTTTTTCGTTCAACTCGCTATAACTTTCGAACGCTCGAACCGATTTTAAAGTTCCTTTCGGATTCTTCTTCCTATCCATCTTATGGGTCTTGTGGAACTTGATTCATCGCTCTACTACACTTCGTTCGCGAGTTATCGCCCTTTTCCCGAAATTCGATTTTTCTTCTTTCCAAATTTTGAGATAAGTCCTTTCTCAAAATTCTTTTGACGAAATCTTGTTCCTCTTCTACTACGACGAAAAACTATGTTTGTACTTTTCCCATAACTCGTTTGGTTTTTGAGTTATGTGTCCTTGAAGTCCTAAAGTTTGCATCGTATGAGTTTATGTTCATAAAAACCCCCCCATTATATATTATTACTTCTGCTTTGATGTTTTACAATTTTACATACTAGATACATATAATTACCATGTTACTTTACCCCTTTAACGTTTAATTTAACCGCTTTTGGGCTTTGAAGTTTTACGTTTTGTAATTATTATATCTCCCTTATTTTATTCTCAAATTTGATTCTAAGTACATATTATTGTGCCCTATTGTGGTCTCTACAATAGTACTTATTATTATTTTTTAAATAATCCCCCCTTCAACTTAAAAATTCCAAAAAAACTCCCCAAGAATGACTTTCTAAGTCCATTCTCACCTGTTAATTATTATTAATTCATATTTCTTATTAATGATTATTATTAGTTCCCCTTTGAGTTATGACTCTACGTTTTTTGAATTTCGAATTTAAGTTTTTTCCAAATTTTAGGTTTTTGAGCCCCTATAAAAACTTGAATAACTTTTTTGTTTTAATTGCTTTTAAATTTATTCTTCGATATTATTAATCGGTTGATTCTACTGAACATTAATTTATTTTAATAATTTAGTATTTTAATAAAATAAGAAACAAGACAGAACGACTGTACTCGATCCAACATGCAGTGTTCAACACCTGTTGCCGTGACGTCACCGTCCCCCCTCGTCTCTCATCTACATCGCTTTATCGCGGGAATTTAACTTGTTTTAAATTGGCTTGAGGCTTTTGGCTTTTTCCAAACCGCCTCAATATGCCCCCTTTGAACTAAAATTTTCGGTTAAAATGAAAAATTCCTATTTTTCATTTTTTAAAAAAACAAAAATTTTTGTATTAAACCCCTTTTTCGACATATCACATTTCATATTAACTATTTATTAATGGTTATCTTCATTAAATCTTTTATCATTTTACATTATTAACATATATATCAAAATGTATTATTTTGCATTGATATTCATATATATTTTACAACATTTTATTCAAATTCATCTCTATATTTCATCTTCATTTATCATCATCATAAAATTTGACATAATAACCTAACAATATACATAAACACACATATTTCAATTTTAAAAAACATCTCCTCCATCATTTCATATATTTATATACTCAAAACACATTTTATTTATTATTGTATAATATTTATATATTCAAAATACATGTTAGTTATTGCTGTATACATACAAATTTGCTTAATCGTTCACTTTTGTCCATTACAGCCGTTTCTTCTAAACGTCTTTGCTGTAAATAAACACATTATCACACACAAAACATATTACATTTATATAAGGAATAACTCGTCTTATATGATTACAAATATCTGCTTTGGTTGAACTAAAACTATGTCTTACTTATATAATATACTTGGTAACTACAACGGTTACTATCCTAATTGCAGTTAAAAAGAAAAAATATTTATTCTATCGGAAATCTCTCTTTAATAAAAAACAAAACAGTACACATTTATACTTTCATTCATTCCTATCACCCTTGGCTAATTTGTTAAACAAGCAGTCTGTCAATATTTGTTGATTGACGTCCGGTTCACCGCTTCCCCTCCTCGTCTACACTTTGTTTATTCAGGTGCAGATAGCGGATACGTGTTACCGTTACGCTCCTTGCCTTGCACACTTTAGGAATTTATTCGGGACTTATCCTTTTAATCACTGACCTAGGCTACATTCTCTAAATCAGCTGACAGTCCGTTATTTCCTTTTTATCTTAATCGCTTCTACACTTTACATTTTACAACTTTTTAACACTACAATTTATACATTTTATTCATGAAATTTCTTACTCTCTATTAATATCTCCTAAGTCCTTCACATCTAAATTTTACTTTCCCTTCGGGCCTCCTTTCTTTCATTTTACACTTCGTAGAATTTTTAAACTTAACTTTCTTCTTTCGGTATCTTAAATTTCGTCCATTTTGTCTTTCCGGATCCGCCATTTTGATTATAGCTCTCCATTCTCCCCCGTCTCTGGCGTCGAATTTGTCTTGTGTAAGTTCTGAATCGTTTTCGGAGTTATTTTGCAAATTTTCGTCGTAATTTATTATTTTATTATTTTCGTAGATCCTGGCCTCTGGCCCACTATTATTTTCGTAGATTATGGCATCTGGCCCATTATTATTTATTCCTCCCACTTTATTTCCTTTATTCTCCGCTTCTTTCAGCCCTTCTTCTTTATTAAAATTTGCCTTTTTCCTCCTTATCGACTCATTGTTTACCCTTAACTTCTTTCTTCGCTTTTGACCACCATCGGTTTCGTCACTACTCGGTCTAGACACGTCCTTTGCTTTTGTGTTTATGTCTACCGGCATTTTGGTAGACAACACACAAGCCCCTTTTGCTCGCTTGTGCGAATTTGAGCCTCCATTTTTTGCAGCTGACGACGCTACCATTTTGTCGGTTTCGCCGCCATCTTGATGTTCATTTTGCACTTTGTTTTTGCTCAATCTTAATCTCCTATTCTCCGCTTTTCTAAGCACTTCTTTATTATTAACTTTTGCAAATAACTGGCTCACTCTATTCGTACACTCTTTGTCACCTCCGGTATAGTCACATTTCAGTCTAGACACGTCTAGACAACGTATAAGCCCCTGATACTCGCTTATACGAATTTGAGCCTCCTTTATTCGCAGCTGACGACGCAACCATTTTGTCGGTTTCGCCGCCATCTTGATGTTCTGTCTGCGCATTGCTTTTGCTCAATCTTAATTTATTTTCTTTAAGAAAATCTACTACGATAAATTCGTTTTCTTTTACCAGTTGTAGGAAACACTTTTCCATATTAATTCGACTTCGATATTTGCACATTAAATCACAACCCATTATCATTTTACTCTCCAGCTTTGGTACCACCATAAATACCCCTCTTATTGATTGGTCATTTATTCTAATCTCCAATAATGCTTGTAATTTAATCTTCTGTCGCTGGCTTTTTATCGCTGTCACCATTTCCGTATTTACAACTGGTAATTCCAAGATTTTATCGTTCCTATTTTTTAGCACATTTTTATAAAAATCCTCTTGAACACAGGACATCTGAGCTCCGGTGTCAATGGACATATTTACTTTTATATTTTCAATTTCTATCCCTATTTCCGGACATTTTTCGTAAATTTCACTATTTAGAATTTTATTATCTCTTTCCTCCATTAAATCTTTTTTAATTTCGGTATTTAAAATCCCCAATTTAATTTTATTTATTTTCAGATCCCCCTTTTTTGTTTGCTTAATTTGGTTTTATCTTCGATCTCAATTCCGTTTGTATTTTCCTTTTTCTGCCAAAAATTTTGCCTTGAGATCTCGTATTTTAGTTTTTTGTGACCTTGAGTGGGAATTTTTGGTTTGAAGGACCAGGGTTTTGAGGTATCTGTGGTTGAGGTTTATTTTGGGTTTGACCATAGGATCGAAGGTTAGGGTTTTGGGATGGTTTTGAGTAGTCTTGATTCCTTTGCCTGAAATTTTGATCTCTTTGTTGTCCGTCCCTCCTCTCGAAACTATCGGGTCTTCGAACTTCTCTCGACATCCCGTCTACGTTTTCAATTGTCCTCAAAAACTTAATGGCGTCCTCCAAATGCTCACTAGCCCTACCAATACACGCTAATTGAACTTTTTGGTCAAAATGCCTCATTAGTTGGTATATAAGGAACTCTTCCGGAATTTTGGGTTCCAAATACTCGGCCTTTCGCACCATTTTACAAAAATAATCTACCCTACTCATATTTCCATTTGGATTATACCTATGGTTTTCTATCTGATTCCTAACTACTTGTTGAGTTTGATAACCCCAATAATGTTCTAAAAATAGCACTTTAAACTGGCTATATTCTTCTGTATCTCGCTTGATTATTTCCCACCATTCCATGGCAGCTCCTTTCAATTTTTTCTCCACAACTTTTAATTTATCACTTTCTTCCATAACCGGATTTATTTCTTGAAATACTTCCTCAATTTGTTTTAAAAATTGCACAGGATTATCTCTTGAATTTCCCCAAAATTCTATAGTTTTTGATTCTAAATTTGCCCTATCTAAATAAATTATATTTTTAGCATTACCACCGGTTTCTTTAATTTTGGCGACTTCCCTAATTTTAACTTCTAATTTTTTAACTTTCTCCCCAATTTCTTTAGTCGACTTTCCCTGTTCCTTTAAATCGTCCGTCATTTTTTTAATTTCCCCTACGCACTCTTCCACTTTTTCTTCACAAGTTTCTATTCGTCTCGTATTTTCGGCCATATTACTGTCTATAGATTCCTTTATTTCCTCCATATATTTCCCTATTTCCTTTTTTCGGGCGTCTTCCCTTTGGATACGTTTCGTTTCCATTTCTTCCTCTCTCTTCATCCTCTCTTCTCTCTCCTGCTTCCATCTAGCTTCCATTTCTTCTCTCTCCTGCTTCCTTCTGGCCTCCAACTCTTCTTTTTCCTGCTTCCTTTTGGCTTCCATTTCTTCTTTTTCCTTCTTCCGTAATTCCTCCATCTGGATCCATTTGGCTTCCATTTCTTCTTTCTCCTTGTTTTTCTCGATTCTTTCTTCTATTCTTCTTATTTGTTCGTTGTCTTCCTTCTCCTTTTCTTTTCTCTGTTGTTCCTCTTTGTCCTGTTCCCTCTCTTGCTTTCTTCTATCCTCCATTTGGTTCAGGTACCTCACCATTTTCTGCATTTCCGTCTCCTGTTCCTTTGAACCCTCCTGTTTTACTGGATCTTTCGCTGGTCCCATTTTCACTTCACTTATTCACTTGGTTTATTTAATTAAAAAATTTAAATTTCGGTTTAATTTGGACTCTACTTTTAATTATTATTATTTTTGCAATTTAGTATATTTGTCGTTGTAATTACCAGCACAACTTATTACTAACACACATGTACATATAAATTATATCAGAACTTAAGATATTCTCGTTCGTATGAAACACTGAAAAATTCAAAATTTTGAAAATTTGTTGCAAAACTTTGCTTTTTCGTGCTCCACGCTATTGGGCGCCACTTGCCGCGCTCCGGCTCTCGCGTGATCGTGGGTCCGTACGCCGACTCTTGCAGCTGCACTTACCACAAACCACTCTCTCTGTCATCACGAATTTAAGGTTCTATGTTCCCTTTTTGGAACACTTTTATCACGAACTCTTAAACTCGCTGTACGATCACCACCGACTGGGCGAACCACCTTTCTTTTCAGAGCAAGCGCGGGCAAGGCCAAGGTGCTCACTTTTACTTTTTTGAATCAAAGATTTTGCAACTCTTGGCTCTAATAAGTATGAGCTTGTCCTCATAAACTTACTAACTTTTAATTTACGCAAAATTCCCTGAATTTTATCTCAATGCTCGATTATTTGACTCTTTTTTAAGATTAACACTCTCTCTCTCCAAGGTCGTGCCTTTTGGGAGAAATCGGCTCTTAAGTTCTGATGATAACTTTTTAAAATTTGCAAATTATATTACCAGAGCACATATATAAGATTTATGTTTAAACAAGGTTAATAACATATACAGAATGGATATATATTGAAAACACAACAAAATTTAGAAATGAATTATTTATATATATTCTTTTCTCTTTTGCACAGAAAAATTTTATATTCAAAAACTTTTTTAATCACACCAAACAATTTAATTAAACAATAACACAACTATTTATTTATTTGACAAAATTTATCAATGTAATATTTACTATATCTTAAACAAAATAAAAACGCTTGACTTTTCAGACAGAACCACAAACAGTTTTTCCTGTACTGAAAAAGTCGTATTTAAATTATTAATTATTTTCAACACCAAAGCAGAGGTTTAAAAAATGAATTTAATTTTTAATAATTCCCCTAATGACGTTATATTTGAAATGAAGTTAATATTTGCGAATTATTCCTTAAGTATAAGATACCTTCACACTTTATTAGAAGTTCTAGTTGGATTTGGAATTTGTTGTATAATTAGGATGATGTTGATATGATGTTTTCTATCCAGAGTCTGTAAGCTGCTATGTAGTTGAATGCTGGTCTCGAATTCTTCTAAGTTGCCTTGAAGATCGATTAAAGTTGAAATTATTCTAAGTCCAGTTAAGTAGAGTGACAGTTGAATCTTCCTCTCAGCTCAGAGTCGGTTGCAGAAGAAACGTCCTATTCGCGTCGATTCCAAATCAAAAGTGTCCTCCTTTCGAAAGACAAATTACGGTCTCCCTGTCAGTGGGAATTATTCCCCTTCTTGGAGCCAATTTTCCTCCCTTTTTGAGAAAAAGGTATTTTCTTTATATTATGTGTTTTCAGGCCCTTTTGGTCTGAAATATTTACACTATATATTTTATTAGTCATATTTTTTGACTAATGAATAGTTTTCTTCCTTTGTTATTAATTAAAACACCTGTTAATTAATAATTTATTCTATTTTTTCTTCAACGTTATCTGTGATCCAAGTTGGCAATATGATGTTTTAAACTTTGGATTCCGGCAGAAGATGCGTGCGCCACTTTTCATGTTTTTGCATGAAAATCTCTACTTTGGACGTTTTTTCGTTCAACTCGCTATAACTTTCGAACGCTCGAACCGATTTTAAAGTTCCTTTCGGATTCTTCTTCCTATCCATCTTATGGGTCTTGTGGAACTTGATTCATCGCTCTACTACGCTTCGTTCGCGAGTTATCGCCCTTTTCCCGAAATTCGATTTTTCTTCTTTCCAAATTTTGAGATAAGTCCTTTCTCAAAATTCTTTTGACGAAATCTTGTTCCTCTTCTACTACGACGAAAAACTATGTTTGTACTTTTCCCATAACTCGTTTGGTTTTTGAGTTATGTGTCCTTGAAGTCCTAAAGTTTGCATCGTATGAGTTTATGTTCATAAAAACCCCCCCATTATACATTATTACTTCTGCTTTGATGTTTTACAATTTTACATACTAGATACATATAATTACCATGTTACTTTACCCCTTTAACGTTTAATTTAACCGCTTTTGGGCTTTGGAGTTTTACGTTTTGTAATTATTATATCTCCCTTATTTTATTCTCAAATTTGATTCTAAGTACATATTATTGTGCCCTATTGTGGTCTCTACAATAGTACTTATTATTATTTTTTAAATAATCCCCCCTTCAACTTAAAAATTCCAAAAAACTCCCCAAGAATGACTTTCTAAGTCCATTCTCACCTGTTAATTATTATTAATTCATATTTCTTATTAATGATTATTATTAGTTCCCCTTTGAGTTATGACTCTACGTTTTTTGAATTTTGAATTTAAGTTTTTTCCAAATTTTAGGTTTTTTAGCCCCTATAAAAACTTGAATAACTTTTTTGTTTTAATTGCTTTTAAATTTATTCTTCGATATTATTAATCGGTTGATTCTACTGAACATTAATGTATTTTAATAATTTAGTATTTTAATAAAATACTAAACAAGACAGAACGACTGTACACGATCCAACATGCAGTGTTCAACACCTGTTGCCGTGACGTCACCGTCCCCCCTCGTCTCTCATCTACATCGCTTTATCGCGGGAATTTAACTTGTTTTAAATTGGCTTGAGGCTTTTGGCTTTTTCCAAACCGCCTCAACACACACACACACACACACACACACACACACACACACACACACACACACACACACACACACACACACACACACACACACACACACACACACACACACACACACACACACACTGAGGCGGTTTGGAAAAAGCCAAACGTCTCAAGTCCATTTAAAACAAGTTAAATTGCCGCGGTAAACCTTGTAGAGTGGGGACGAGGTGGGGCGATGACGTCACGCCAGCTCGAGAGCAAACTTGCTTGTTCGAACGTGAAAAGTCAAACTGCCTTAGTTCCTATTTTATTAAGAAACTAAATTATTAATATAAATAAATATTCAGTAGAGTCAACCGACCAATAATATCGAAGAATAAATTTAAAATCACATAAAACAAAAAAGTTATTCAAGTTTTTAGAAGGGCTCAAAAACCTAAGATTTGGAAAAAGAATAAATTCAAAATTCAAAAATCGTAGAGTCATAACCAAGTGGGGAAGTAACAATAATCACAAATAAAAAATATGAATTAATAATAATTAACAGGTGAGAATGGACGTAGAAAGTCATTCTTGGGGAGTTTTTTGGAATTTTAGAGTTGAAGGGGGGATCATTTAAAAAATAATAATAAGTACTATTGTAGAGACCACGATAGGGCACAATAATAGGTACTTAGAATCAAATTTGAAAATAAAATAAGGGAGATATAATAATTACAAAACGTAAAACTTCAAAGCCCAAAAGCGGGTAAAATAAAAGTTAAAGGGGTAAAGTAACATGATAATTATATGTATTTAGTATGTAAAATGGTAACACACCAAAGCAGAAGTAATAATATATAATGGGGGGGTTTTTATGAACATAAACTCATACGACACAAACTTAAGGACTTCAAAGACGAATAACTCGACAACCAAACGAGTTATGGGAAAAGTACAAACATAGTTTTTTGTCGTAGTAGAAGAGGAACAAGATTTCGTCAAAATAATTTTGAGAAAGGACTTATCTCAAAATTTGAAAAGGGGAAAAATCAAATTTCAGGAAAAGGGCGATAACTCGCGAACGAAGCGTAGTAGAGCGATAAATCAAGTTCCACAAGACCCACAAGATGGAAAGGAAGAAGAATCCGAAAGGAACTTTAAAATCGGTTCGAGCGTTCGAAAGTTATAGCGAGTTGAACGAAAAAACGTCAAAAGTAGAGATTTTCATGCCAAAACATGAACAGTTGCGCGCGCATCTTCAAGCAGAGTCTAAAGTCAGAATCATCATATTGCCAACATGGATCAAAGATAACGTTAAAGAAAAAATATTATAAATTATTAATTAAAAGGTGTTTTAATTAATAATTAAGGAAGAAAACTATTCATTAGTCAAAAAATAGGACTAATAAAACATATAGTGTAAATATTTCAGACCAAAAGGGCCTGAAAACACATAATATATGGAAAATACCTTTTTCCCAAAAAGGGAGGAAAATTGGCTCCAGAAAAGTGGATTAATTCCCACTGACAGGGAGACCGAGTTTTAATTACGGAGGAATTACGGAAGAAGGAAAAAGAAGATTTGGATGCCAAATGGAGCAAGAGAGATGAGGAAGCAGAAAACAAACGGAAGCAGGAGAGAGAAGAAATGGAAGCAAGATGGAAGCAGGAGAGAGAAGAGAGGATGAAGAGAGAGGAAGAAATGGAAACGAAACGTATCCAAAGGGAAGACGCCCGTAAACAGGAAATAGGGAAATATATGGAGGAAATTAAGGAATCTATAGATAGTAATATGGCCGAAAATACGAGGCGAATAGAAAATTGTGAAGAAAAAGTGGAAGAGTGCGTAGGGGAAATTAAAAAAATGACGGACAGTTTAAAGGAACAGGGAAAGTCGACTATAGAAATTGGGGAGAAAGTTAAAAAATTAGAAGTTAAAATTAGGGAAGTTGCCAAAATTAAAGAAACCGGTGGTAATGCTAAAAATATAATTTATTTGGATAGGGCAAATTTAGAGTCAAAAACTATAGAATTTTGGGGAAATTCAAGGGAAAATCCTGTGCAATTTTTGAAACAAATTGAGGAGGTATTCCAAGAAATAAATCCCGTGATGGAAGAAAGTGATAAATTGAAAGTAGTGGAGAAAAAATTGAGAGGAGCTGCCATGGAATGGTGGGAAATAATCAAGCGAGATACAGAAGAATATAGCCAGTTTAAATTGTTGTTTTTAGAGCATTATTGGGGTTATCAAACGCAACAAGTAGTCAGGAATCAGATAGAAAACCATAGATATAATCCTAACGGAAATATGAGTAGGGTTGATTATTTTTGTAAAATGGTGCGAAAGGCCGAATATTTGGAACCCAAAATTCCGGAAGAGTTCCTTATATACCAACTAATGAGGCATTTTGACCAAAAAGTTCAATTAGCGTGTATTGGTAGGGCTAGTGAGCATTTGGAGGACGCTATCAAGTTTTTGAGGACCATTGAAAACGTAGACGGAATGACGAGAGAAGTTCGCCGACCAGATAGTTTCGAAAGGAGGGACGGACCACAAAGAGATCACAATTTCAGGCAAAGGAATCAAGACTACTCAAAACCATCCCAAAACCCTAACCCTCGATCCTATGGTCAAACCCAGAATAAACCTCAACCACAAATACCTCAAAACCCTGGTCCTTCAAATCAAAAATTCCCGCCCAAGGTCACAAAAAACTAAAATACGAGATCTCAAGGCAAAATTTTTGGCAGAAAAAGGATAATACAAACGGAATTGAGATCGACGATAAAACCAAATTTAGCAAACTTAAAAGGGGGGATCAGAAAATAAATAAAATTAAATTGGGGATTTTAAACACAGAAATTAAGGAAGATTTAATGGAGGAAAGAGATAATAAAATTTTAAATAGTGAAGTTTACGAAAAATGTCCGGAAATAGGGATAGAAATCGAAAATATAAAAGTAAATATGTCCATTGACACCGGAGCTCAAATGTCCTGTGTGCAAGAGGATTTTTATAAACGTGTGCTTAAAAATAGGAACGATAAAATCATGGAATTACCAGTTGTAAATACGGAAATGGTGACAGCGATAAAAAGCCAACGACAGAAAATTAAATTACAGGCATTATTGGAAATTAGAATAAATAACCAAGCAATAAGAGGGGTATTTATGGTGGTACCAAAGCTGGAAAGCAAAATTATAATGGGTTGTGATTTGATGTGCAAATATCGAAGTCGCATTAATATGGAAAAGGGTTTCCTACAACTGGTAAAGGAAAATGAATTTATTGTTGTAGATTTTCTTAAGGAGAATAAGATATTAAGATTGAGCAATAAAAACGCGCAGACCGAACATCAAAATGGTGGCGAAACCGGTAAAATGGTAGAGTCGTCAGCTGCAAATAAAGGAGGCTCAAATTCGTATAAGCGAGTATCAGGGGCTTATACGTTGTCTACCAAAATGCCGGTAGACATAAAACCAAAAGCAAAGGACGTGTCTAGACTGAAATGTGACTATACCGGAGGTGACAAAGAGTGTAAGAATAGGGTGAGCCAGTTTTGTGCAAAAATTAATAATAAAGTAGTGCTTAGAAAAGCGGAGAATAGGATATCAAGATTGAGCAAAAGAGACGCGCAGACCGAACATCAAAATGGCGGCGAAACCGGTAAAATGGTAGAGTCGTCAGCAGCGAATAATGGAGGCTCAAATTCGCACAAGCGAGCAAAAGGGGCTTGTGTGTTGGCCGTGAAAATGCCTACGGACCTAAAACAAAAAGCAAAGGACGTGTCTAGACCGAGTAGTGACAAATTAGAAAGTGGTCAAAAGCGAGGAAGCAAGTTAAGTGCAAGGAAGGAATCGACGAAGAGGAAAAATGCAAATTTTAACAATGATGAAGTGCTGATAAAAGCGTGGGATAAAGGTAACCAAGTAATTAATAAAGATGAAGGGCTGAAAGGAGCGGAGAATAAAGGAAATAAAAATGTGCCAAAGGCAATAATCGACGAAAATAATAAAATAATAAAATACGACGAAAATTTGCAAAATAACTCTGAAAACGATTCGGAACTTACACAAGACAGATTCGACGCCAGAGACGGGAGTGATTGGAGAGCTATAATACAAATGGCGGATCCGGAGAGACAAAATGGACGAAATTTAAGGTATCGAAAGAAGAAAGTTAAATTCAAAAACTCTACGAAGTGTAAGATGAAAGAATGGAGGCCCGAAGGGAAAGTAATATTTAAATGTGAAGGACTAAGGAGATATTAATAGAACGTAAGAAATTTCATGAATAAAATGTATAAGTTGTAATGTTTAAAAGTTGTAATATGTAAAGTGTAGAAGCGAGTGAGGTAAAAGGGAAATAACGGACCCTCAGCTGATTAAAAGAAGGTAGCCTAGGTCAGTGATTAACCGGAAAAGTCCCGAATAAATTCCTAAGTGTACAAGGTCAGGAGCATAGCGGTAACACGCATCTGCAGGCCGCACCTGAATAAACAAAGTATAGACGAGGAGGTGAAGGGGAAGACAGGATATTGATAAACAAATATTGAACGACAACCTGTCAAGCAAATTAGCAGAGGGGTGATGGAAATGAATGAATGGATGTTTAAATGTGTACTGTTTTGTTTTTTATTAAAGGGAGATTTCCAATAGCATAAATAATTTTTTCTTTTTAACTACAATTAGGATAATAATCGTTGTAGTTACCAAGTACTTTATATATATGTAGGCATAGTTTTAAATTCAACCAAAGCAGATAAGTAGAATCATATAAGACGAATTATTCCTTATATAAATGTAATATGTTTTGTGTGTGATAATGTGTTTATTTACAGCAAGGACGTTTAGATGAAACGGCTGTAATGGACTATAAGAACGCTTAAGCAAATTTGTATGTATACCATAATAAATAACATGTGTTTTGAATATATCAATATTATACTATCATGAATAAAATGTGTTTTGAATATATAAATATTATACTATAATGAATAAAATGTGTTTTGAATATATAAATATTATACTATCATGAATAAAATGTGTTTTGAATATATAAATATTATACTATCATAAATAACATGTGTTTTGAATATATAAATATTATACTATCATGAATAAAATGTGTTTTGAATATATAAATATTATACTATCATGAATAAAATGTGTTTTGAGTATATCAATATATGAAATGATGGAGGAGATGTTTTTTAGATATAAATAAATGTGTTTATATAAATTGTTAGATTAATATGTCAAACTTTATGTTGATGATTAATAGAGATGATAAATAAATAGTTAATATGAAATGTGATATGTCGAAAAAGGGGTTTAATACTAAAATTTTAGTTTTTTAAAAAAAAAAAAAAATGAAAAATAGGATATTTTCATTTTAACCGAAAATTTTAGTTCAAAGGGGGGATTTTGAGGCGGTTTGGAAAAAGCCAAACGTCTCAAGTCCATTTAAAACAAGTTAAATTGCCGCGGTAAACCTTGTAGAGTGGGGACGAGGTGGGGCGATGACGTCACGCCAGCTCGAGAGCAAACTTGCTTGTTCGAACGTGAAAAGTCAAACTGCCTTAGTTCCTATTTTATTAAGAAACTAAATTATTAATATAAATAAATATTCAGTAGAGTCAACCGACCAATAATATCGAAGAATAAATTTAAAATCACATAAAACAAAAAAGTTATTCAAGTTTTTAGAAGGGCTCAAAAACCTAAGATTTGGAAAAAGAATAAATTCAAAATTCAAAAATCGTAGAGTCATAACCAAGTGGGGAAGTAACAATAATCACAAATAAAAAATATGAATTAATAATAATTAACAGGTGAGAATGGACGTAGAAAGTCATTCTTGGGGAGTTTTTTGGAATTTTAGAGTTGAAGGGGGGATCATTTAAAAAATAATAATAAGTACTATTGTAGAGACCACGATAGGGCACAATAATAGGTACTTAGAATCAAATTTGAAAATAAAATAAGGGAGATATAATAATTACAAAACGTAAAACTTCAAAGCCCAAAAGCGGGTAAAATAAAAGTTAAAGGGGTAAAGTAACATGATAATTATATGTATTTAGTATGTAAAATGGTAACACACCAAAGCAGAAGTAATAATATATAATGGGGGGGGGGTTTATGAACATAAACTCATACGACACAAACTTAAGGACTTCAAAGACGAATAACTCGACAACCAAACGAGTTATGGGAAAAGTACAAACATAGTTTTTTGTCGTAGTAGAAGAGGAACAAGATTTCGTCAAAATAATTTTGAGAAAGGACTTATCTCAAAATTTGAAAAGGGGAAAAATCAAATTTCAGGAAAAGGGCGATAACTCGCGAACGAAGCGTAGTAGAGCGATAAATCAAGTTCCACAAGACCCACAAGATGGAAAGGAAGAAGAATCCGAAAGGAACTTTAAAATCGGTTCGAGCGTTCGAAAGTTATAGCGAGTTGAACGAAAAAACGTCAAAAGTAGAGATTTTCATGCCAAAACATGAACAGTTGCGCGCGCATCTTCAAGCAGAGTCTAAAGTCAGAATCATCATATTGCCAACATGGATCAAAGATAACGTTAAAGAAAAAATATTATAAATTATTAATTAAAAGGTGTTTTAATTAATAATTAAGGAAGAAAACTATTCATTAGTCAAAAAATAGGACTAATAAAACATATAGTGTAAATATTTCAGACCAAAAGGGCCTGAAAACACATAATATATGGAAAATACCTTTTTCCCAAAAAGGGAGGAAAATTGGCTCCAGAAAAGTGGATTAATTCCCACTGACAGGGAGACCGAGTTTTAATCGTCGAAAGACGATTACTTTTGATTTGGAATCGACGCTTAAAGGACGTTTCTTCTGCAACCGACTCTGAGCTGAGAGGAAGATTCAACTGTCACTCTACTAATTGGACTTAGAATAATTTCAACTTTAATCGATCTTCAAGGCGACTTAGAAGAATTCGAGACCAGCATTCAACTACTTAGCAGCTTACAGACTCTGGATAGAAAACATCACATCACTATTATCCTAATAATACAACAAATTCCAAATCCAACTAGAACTTCTATTAAAGTGTGAAGGTATCTTATACTTAAGGAATAATTCGCAAATATTAACTTCTTTTCAAATATAACGTCATTAGGGGAATTATTAAAAATTAAATTCATTTTTAAACCTCTGCTTTGGTGTTGATAATAATTAATAATTTAAATACGACTTTTTCAGTACAGGAAAAACTATTTGTGGTTCTGTCTGGAAAGTCAAGCGCTTTTATTTTTGTTTAATATATAGATAATCTTACATTAATTAATGTTGTTAAATAAATAAATAGTTGTGTTATTGTTCAATTAAATTGTTTTGTGTGGTTAAAAAAGTTTGGAATATAAAATTTTTCTGTGGAAAAGAGGAGATAATATACAAATAATTCATTTCTAAATTTTGTTGTGTTTTTAATATAAATCCATTCTGTGTATGCTATTAACTTTGTTTTAACATAAATTTTATATATCTGTGCTCTGATAATATAATTTGAAAATTTTAAAAAGTTATCATCAGAACTTAAGAGCCGATTTCTCCCAAAAGGCACGACCTTGGAGAGAGAGAGAGTTAATCTTAAAAAAGTTAAATAATCGAGCATTGAGATAAAATTCAGGGAATTTTGCGTTAATTAAAATTTAATAAGTTTATGAGGACAAGCTCATACTTATTAGAGCCAAGAGTTGCAAAATCTTTGATTTAAAAAAGTAAAAGTGAGCATCTTGGCCTTGCCCGCGCCTGCTCTGAAAAGAAAGGTGGTTCGCCCAGTCGGTGGTGATCGTACAGCGAGTTTAAGAGTTCGTGATAATAGTGTTCCAAAAAAGGGAACAAGAATCTTAAATTCGCGTCGAAGTCAGATAAGAATCGCGGCGTGGCAACACACACACACACACACACACACACACACACACACACACACACACACCCACACACACACCCACCCACACACACACACACACACACACACACACACACACACACACACACACACACACACACACACACAAATACATATATATGGAATTCTCACAATATAAATGTAGTAGTACCACATTACCACGAGAATTAGACTCCTTGTGTGGATCAACATCGGTCAAATCAAAATCAATATTTCGACTGGAAATTTGGCATATGAGTGATACGTGTTATCTATATTGGTTTATTGGTAATTACTGTATACACAAATCTGGTAAATTAGTAGTCCACTATATTATATCAAACTGGCCTTGAGTGTGGTATGAGAGTGCGTTGCCACGTTGCCCTCAACTTTTATGATGTATATAATTACACAAACTGTATAGTTGGTATAAAACTCATAATACCCTTTCTAATAAAAAAATCTACGTCCTATTAAACGCTCATACATAATATTAGAAAAAAAAGACCAGATGAACAAAGACCATGTTCTTAGACTATTTGCAAGATGTTATATATTCCAAGTTGGTGAAAGGAAGAGTTTCGATATCCAGAAGGAAATTTACAGGAAATATTGTTTTAACTATTATATCATTATGTTCAGTTTCTCAGACGTAGCAAACTTAATATTTATTGTAAAATGGAAATGTACTATACTTTAATAGATTACAAGTAGAATGTAAAACAATATATATAATAAACAAATGCTTATTTTTCAAATAAATAAAATTTACTAAAATATTACATCATTTGTTGACTTTGTAACAATGGTTACTAGTTTCATATTACCTTGTAATTTTCTTGAGAGATTTTTAAATGTTCCAAGTTATATGTAATGTTTGAATAATATTTTTAGGACAATAATGTATGATTATGGGATCATTATTTTCTAAAATATTTTTTAATCTATACATAGTTTAATTAAACAAACTAGAAATATTTTAGATTAAATCCTTCCCAATCGCTACATCACATTACATCTTCACCCCAACTCACAAATATGCCTATTTTATTAGAAGGACAAATATATGGTACTAAAGCGATTTGTAACTTATTCATGAATATATATTTTTTGGTGTGGACGCTGAATTTTAGCTAGCTTGTCTAATTGAAAAACAAAAAATTCATGGTTTTCTGTGGACCTCACCATCAATGATGTAAACCAGATCCATCCACTTGTAACCTTTACTAAGGTTTTACCGCTGAAATATCTCTGCCACACGTGATAAATATGAACTCTTTGATGATATTTGTAATAGTTCAGGAAGTATAAAATCGATTACAATATAAGGGCGATGAGATAATATGTATTTTAACGTCCAAAATTCGTGGTATTAACATTTTATCTACTACAAGTTTATTATTTGAAATATACGATAATTTAACAATAGGTATTGATTGGTATTATAATACCAAGACACATTATTGTCTCTGGGCTATTTAATCAGGGATATTATTTTTCTAAATAGGTCTTTAATAATGTGAATATTATTTGAGAAACAATGCAAATTATTTATTGTTTACAAAACCATGACACATAAAATGCGTTCTTTAATTAGTTTTGTTTCGGATGCTGATTTTGTTCATCGTGTAATTAATGATCTGAATTATATATACCTGCCTATATAAAAACTCCATTATTTATGAGTATTTTTATGGAATATAATTGGAGTTTTTTGCACGTACATAACGGGTTTACAACATTAATGCACATAATTTAGTCAACATAATCAGCTGTTGGTTATTTAAAGTAAAAAAATTATTATATAAAGTTTATCTAATATTTGTTATCAAGAATATGTCAATTCCAAACTTCAAATATATCATAATTAAAAAATTATTTTATTGTTAATATGTGTTCCCAACTAGGTTATGTTTCTGCAACCGTACTTTAAAATTATATATATATATTTATATTTATTTAAACCATTTAGAATTTAAATAGTCCTGTGTTAAATATTGTTCTAAAACACAACATTTCAGCATTTCAAAATTTGGCAGGAATAAGTTTAAAAATAATGAAAATTTTATTCTCTAACAACTAATGTTGAAAAAGTTTTGTTCTCAATAATTTAATTTCTATTGCGATGTTAGGTAACACAGTCACTTACTTAAATAGTAAAATTAATTTGAAACTACTATTAATACGAAATTATCTTTGTATAAATAATACAGTAGTTTTAAATACACATAGTCTTTTTTTTTACATTTAGTCATTTTTTACTGTCGAACAATTTTGTACACACACACACACACACACTAATAGATGTTAACATTTGTAAAAACAGTCATAATAAATCAAACAACGACTACAACATCATCAGAAATGGTAAGAAACTTTATTTAATCTGTTAAAAGTTTGTACATAAACTAGCTTTGAAAAATGTTTGTTCCTTTACTGGAACGTCTAAATTAATAAAGTATAAAGTGGTTTTAATTTTTCTATTCGATTTTATCTTATCTATCATTTTTGATTTAATCTCAGGTCTCAGGGCTGGAAATCCGAGAGAAATTAAAGTGGTACATATTTTTCGTGTAGTCTTAGGTTAGATTCATTAGTTTCATCTTTCTTTTGAGGTATCTCTTGACCAACATCAAGTATTTGACGTCTATGGTGTCTTCATTGATTGCTCTCCTATTTATTTTTTTCGGTCATTAAATCACAAGGAAAAGTATATAATCTACTAATAAAGTAACCTTTGTCAGTCACAGTCCACTCTCAGTGGGGTTTTTGTGTATGTAGGAGCTAAAGATAATGACTTAGTCATTGAAACGTCGTCTTTTTTTCTTCTGTTTCTCAAATAAAAATATTTTATAGTGAAATTATGTTACATTCATTTCCTTATATTAGGGTTATTATTAAATATCTTAAAAATTGAAAAACAAACATTTCTTTAATTGTGACTTTGTCCATTAATAAAATTATTTGTAAAACCTGTGAATTTACAAACTTACGAACTAGTGAAACCTTTGTAGTGATATTATCTAATATTCAACTACAAAATTTATTGAAGACCCTCATTTTAAAACTCTCTTACAAACATACCACATTTTTTGATTCCTCGTAAATGTTACTAAATAAACAATAACAAAAATATATATAAATTGATATCATTAGTTTATTATTATTATTATAAATAACAAGTTCTATTATTATTATCAAAAATATTTTGACGACAAATTATATTTAATTTTATATACTAAAATTAAAATTTACAAAAGAACAAATAATTTATAAATTTGAGTTGTAAATATAAGATGTGTTTTTTTTTTAGATAAAGTCGCAGACTTAATTTGGCTTATGATAAAGTGATCAAATTTCAGGCTACACAGACTTTGTGAATGGCTTTGTAAAATAACAAGTACATAACACTACATAACAAATTTCAGGCTTTGTGAAAGAAAGCATAGCTGAAGTTGAATACTTTCATGGAAAAAGCTATACTTTCATCCATGCTAGATTGGAAGCGAATTTGTTCTCCCTATTTGTTAATTAGGTAATAAGTTTACATAACGTTCAATTTGATTACATCAACATTATTTATTATAACTTGTGGTTTTTAATCAATTCAATGACAAAGTAAATCAATATTTCCATACTACCATAAAATAATATTAAAACAATTGTATTTTATTATGTAAATAACAAGTAGACATAATAATTACGATCACATTAAAGAGGGTATATGGATTTTATTTAAATTACAGTACTTAAATCTATAATAAATCAACCTAAAGTTAGTTTTCATACAACCTGAAATTGGTAATTTTCCTTAATTTTACAAAACGTAAAATTACGCTCCCAAGAATCAATACTAAAGAAAAAAAACTAAATTTGCTATAGTTTCATATTTCTTTAAGTATGCCCTAATTTCTTATATAAATTTTACATTTAATAATATTTGGTATAAAAACCTTTCTTGAGTCTGGCCATTTTCATATTCTAATGTGTCTCTAAATTATGATTTATAAAGAATTTATTATCAAATATGCAATTAATAACAGGCAATTAAATTAGTAAAGGCGTGAAAATTACTATTCAATAGTTTACAAGAATTTTTTGAACCGGACTTATATTACACAAACGGAATACTACTATAACAATTTCAGGTCACGTCCAGTTTTCATTTGCCGTGTCTTACAACAATATGGTCTGCAACAAGGCAATCAGTAGCTGACGTCTTGCATTGAGAATTGCCCTTACGATTCAATCTCGAATTCAAAGAAAATCATTCTAAACAGTTTACACACCTTCTTCACTTCCTCATTCTCCTTGTTTTCGATAAACGAAATAAATTCTGATCATTAAATCCAGTAGTATAAACTAATTAATGTATTATTTAAAGTTCACTATCTATCCACTTAAATAATTGTTATAATTGAGACATATTCAGTTAATAAAAAATTGTCACTGCAAGCAAATATAAATACTGCTCTCTATATTTCAGTTTATTCGTTCGTGTTCAACAACTTTCATTCTCATACATTTGTATTACTATTAGAAATATAAATACCGTAATTTATATACTAACACAAACACAAACAAATGTATTTACCTACTAAACTACTGAACATAGATATTGAAGTATAATATTATTTTGTTACTAAAAGAAATAAATTACAGTTTTGTATATTAAATGTTGAGCTTGACTTATGAGAAAAATTATACAGTATAACAAACACACAGAACACAATTCTCACAAAAAATACGCCTAAGTATCAGACGCGTTTCAACAACAAGGTCGTCCTCTTCAAACAAGATAAACAACAAAGGGGCTTAAGAAATAAAACAAGCAAAACTCATGATATGGAATGAAGCTCCCATGGCCAGTGCCTTCATAGCTGCAGGCCAACGGGTATTACTACCTCGGATTGATTTATTACCATCGGGCACTACACTTCCATTTTCCCACTACAAGAAGTCAATTCCCAATACAAATGACATTCTGTAAAACAATTACTGTAATAAGACTAAAGGGCAAACTATGAACAGCATTGGTCTTTATTTGCCACAACCAGTTTTCAGCCACGGCCATAGAAGGTATAGACACTATTGGTGTAAAAGTGGAAATTGTTCCAAAGTCAAAGAAAGCTATAAATAATGTTGATTTCGAAGAGGTTTTATAAAGTTGGTGTATATATTTGTTATTGATATAAATTTAAAATTGTTAGAGTGTTTAAATGAATTGTTCTATAACTTAAATTCTTTAAAACCTATTTACACCTCCTGTAAACAATCAAGAAATATCTTTCTGTCTGACAATAGCAAATAGATTTATTTCTAGGAAAATACTAAATATGTAGATACTCCCCAGAATATCTGTAGGGGATCAACTACTTACTTATAACTAAATAACACTACTAAATTACTAATTAATGATGTGAACCGAATTATCGGACACTACAAAAATAAGGAGAAGTAGACTAATAATTAAAACCAAACACCACTGGAATATTGTAAAGATAACTACCAATTTTAACATTGATTCAAGTGATGTTGAATAGATCTAAATAAATCCTAAAAAAATCCTCCTAAATAAATCTTGACATATTTGTGAAGAACAACAACGATTGAATTTAAAAACACAACGATCCTTTAATTTGTGATATTCTGTGTATCGGTGTATTATATTCGTATACCTAAAGTACCTCCTATGATACTTTTTAGAAAATTTACCAAAAGATAAATAAGGTGAATAAATATCTGCATGATTTGATTTTGATATTTGTGTTACTAATCGGATGATAATACGAAGGATGCGTTATATTATTTTTCTAATCAAATTATGTCAAGTTAATATCCTGTCACCTCAGGTAATATTTGTATTAGTGATTTTTATCTTTAACGGTAATCAGAACCAGGACGAAATTAACCTCTAGATCATTCTGGAATTGTATTTAATTCTTCTCCATATGAAACCATTAAATGATGTTATTGTTAATTGACATTCAGAATTAATTTGTATTAAACAAAAGAATTTAAATTCTCAATTTAAATTTATATGTGAAAAAATATCTACAAACAATTTCTTAAGGAGAACTTAATCATTATGTTGTTTAATCTCTATGGTTATCTTACCCTAAACTTTTTATTGATTTTGGGAGAAGACAAATAATGGAGAGTGCATGTGGACTCATAATATAATTAAGTTTCTAAAGCAAGTCAGTAAAGATAATTTAAGTATTGATAAAAAATAGTGGCTATTTTCTATATCAAATGTTTAATTATATATTGACGTATTGTATAAAATTTTACGATCTTCATAGATGAAAAAATAATTGTAGTAATTTACAAAGCTTAAACATTGTACCGTTCGGGAAAAGTGATTTTTGAAAAGAGATTAAAAGTCGTGCTGAGCTCTGAAAACCAAATGAACGGTCATGTTCAGTGATAGAACCTCTAGGTTATGTCGGTTCCTGAACTTACCTTCCCTTGCACCTGAGTTCACTATTTACAAAAAAAATAAATAATAAGAAACAGATTAACAAATAAATAACAAGTCAATTTATTTCTCTTCAAAAGAATATATATATATATATATATTTAAAAAATTTTAATACGTTTTTAGATAATTAAAAAAATGTATTTAATGAAACCCTTAAGAAAAACATTTTAACAACAATGAAAAGATCCCACCCCAAAAAAGAAAAATTAATAAACCCTCCCTTTTTATTCAACATTACAAAATATCTTATTTTCAAAAAAAATGATTTTTAATACAAAATTTATATTAAATATAACAGGTAAAAAAAAAATACAAATAGATATAGTTACATATGTTAGTTAATTAGTAGGCCAACAGTAAAAAAAAAAAACTATTTTATATGATAAAAAAAAATTACAAAAGGTTTTTGAAGTCAAATATTATTAATTTAGAAAACTAACCCCTTTGGGGTCATGCAGCCGAAAGAATTGCTAGCATGTCCCATCATAAATATAAAAAAAAAAAATGAAAATAGTCTGATTTGCCTTAGTATTAATTTTAGAAACATTTCACACACAGTGAGTTTTTTTGTTGGGCGAAGACGAAATTTCACTCAGGTTCTTATAACAAACGTTAATGTGGCCTCATTCTTCGACCAGATTAGAACTGCATTCACAAAGACAAAGGCAAACATGAGTAAGGCAGAAAAACTTAGTTTGCATGTTTCAAGATGAAATTTAAGTTCATGTTAGGCATTGTACTTTACAAAAAAAATAAAAAATACTAAAGTTAGGTTACAAAATTTTTAATTAAGTTATATAACAAAATATTTCTGTTATTAACTTATGTAAATTTTAAATTGAACCAAACTAGTTATTAAACAATGAAAAGAGAACTTAAACGAAATCTTACAGCCTAACTCAAAAATACAAGCATTTATGATAGTGAACTCAAAGTAGAAATTTAATTATCATTGATTTGATTATCTGGAACAAAGCGAGGTGATTCCTGAAATTAAAGGGCCTGACGGCACTAAATAACTTTGAGACACATTTTGAAGAAACTAGTTTTTAAAGTTGAGAGATTTAAGAAATCATCACTGTATGTAAATTTATTAATATAGGTGGTAAGGACCCTCTTTCATTTTGCAAGCACACACGTAAACCGAAATTAATAGAACTACTCGGGTTTAATTTTACATTTTGCTTACTAATTATATTTTTTATAACATTACGTCACGTGCCTGACTCTCGTGTTGCGATCGTGGTAATGAAACGACAAGCCAAGAAATCCTACGTCGCAAAATGCCCAGGGCGGATCAGCTGTTGCTTGTTATCTCTCATGCCTTAGGCGGTGTTCCAAGGTCCATGGTTTCATTTGACTGAAATGTTTGTGAATAATAATGCGTACCGGGCTTAAATAAACGCTACAACGTCATGTATTATATACAAGATATTAAAGTGAATCGTCAAACAACTTTGACAGAAGCTAGAGAAAAAATTTATTTTTTTTACTGCAGTTAGAGGAGATCGAAAAACACATTCTGGAAACGATATCAAGAGAGTAAAAAATTTTAAAAAATACTTAGATAACAGACGAAACTGTCAAAACTGACATATATTTTTACGGATACATACTTTGTAAGTAGTATGTTATAATTTATATCGCTATACGAGAGTCCATGATTGTTTACCAGTCATTACAATATTTACCATGACAGTCACAAAACCATAAGTGATACGGAACTAATCTTTGGAAGGAAAGGTAAAATTGTTGTTGTTTCACAGGTATGTTGTTAAAAAAAATTTAATAATCCAAAACCCACCGATGTTTACCTTTATTTCAAAATGATGTTTTGTAAACAATAAAACGTATTTTCATAATGTGTGATAATAATTAATACATAATAATCGTTCAAAGGTCCATTGTACCAGTCGTCGACCAATTAATGAGATATTTACAAATCAAGGTTCTGCTAGAAGAAGAATGAAGAATTAATTATTATGACTTAAACTTTGACACTATTATATAATCTTTTAATTTACATATTTAGAAATGTATAAACACATATAGTGAAAATTTTGTGAAGAGTTTGCATAAAATTATTTTATGTCTACATTATATTATCATATTGTATTATAACGATATCGTGTTATCAAATAAATAATAAAATAAAGGATAACAACGATCTCTATAAAAAATGAGTAATTACATGTAACTTATGATATAAAGGGGAAACTAAATTAAATAATAGAAATATAAAGGACAACTAGTATCATCTGGTAACAGAAAATATTATTTTAAAAAATCAAAAGGACATCTGTGCACAACAAATTAGGAGAGAAAGCGTGCCAAAGAGAAAAGAGGCAGTTTCGCTAACCTTGTAGTGTACACGTGCTAACATTAAACAATTTGTCACGGTACCTAACGGAAGATTTTATGTCACGCAGCTGGATGTATAAAAAACAAAAAAAAGAGAAATTTTCAGGGTGAGAGACCTGATGGGACACGCTAGAAAGCATAACGGTACTTCTAAAAAACATGAGAAACCGACAAAAGGAATTAGGTCAGCCAATCGGAAAACAGCCACATGGTGAAAGCTAACGAATTTAAAAAAATACAGCCACTAGGAAAAAAGAACAACATCTGGGGAGAAATCTAGAATTCAGCGAGCGAATCGGAGGAGTGAAAGCGAAGGAAAGTTTGGGAAGAAGGGAGAGGTTTTTGGCGTCGAAAATTTGAAAAGGAGTCTAAAGTCTGGATTGGTGAGGAGAGGTGCTAGCACAGAGAGCATTCTGTGGGACAGAGAAAGGGAGTTAGATTGACCACGAGACTAGGGTTCTCTGTGTCAATACGTCGAGTAAATTAATTAGTTGAAAAGAGAGTTAGTAGTTTTTAGTCAAAAGTTTGTTGAGATTTTGGAGCAGATTAAAATATTTTGGAAGAATTGTTCGAGAGAAGAGTCGGAAGAACTAATTCATCGCCAGTGGAGACTTGGAGAGGTACATCAGTCCGAATTCCAGGATTAAGTTGTTGGAGATAGTGTGTGGAGTGTTTTGTTTTTTTATATATCTAAATCAAATTTAAAGCCATCGTTGTGTTGTGTGTGGAAAGTGTTTCGTCGATCAAAATTGGAAGGCAGTACCCACGATAAGTACAATTTAAAATTCTTGTTCACTTTAAAATTATAAATTCATTTTACTAAAATAATTCACTTTAATTGAGCCATAAAAGAACCTAACGACCCTAAAAAGAGATAAGAGAATTAATTAAATAAATTAATAACTAACAAATGGAATAAAGATTTTAATAAAGTTTAATTTTGTAAAGGAAATAATTGTTTGTGTATAAAAAAAATAAAAGTAGTTCAATTTACAGATTAATTTCATTAAAAATAACGCCAATTGTGGAAACTTGATGTTTTTTTTAGTAATAAAGCCTAGCATAAGGAAAGACAATTAGTTAAGATAAATTTGTATATTACATAACATTAAGGAATGCTTGTGGAATGAATGAAGAAATTTTTAGACACTAATGGAATAGATGTACGTTTTTATGATTCTTTGACATGTTGCTTAAATAAATTAAGGTTTGTTTTTTTAGTAATACGTTGTGTCAGGTGTGTTATTTATATTTCCACATTTTGCAAGTTTAGGAAGGACTAAACAAATAGCAGGTAATCAAAAATAATATTGAATTATTAATATCTAATAATAATTATTATTCAAAAATATTCAAAATAAATAAATAAAAAAGTAGATTAAAAATAATTAATATAACATCTTCAAAGTTATATTTGGCGCTCAACGGCAGGGCTCAATTAAAAGTGAAGTTTTAATTGTTAAACATAGAAATTGTAGAATAAGGACATAGACATTGTTGTAGGATATATTGTGTATTGTGTATTGTGTTAGAATAAGAGAATTAGATAGAGATATATGTTGACGAGAAGTAGGAAAAGAGTATTAGATTCAAATATGGCCAATGAAAGTGAAATTTATAACCAGATGGTAGGGAATCAAATTGGGGAAGTAGAACAAATTAGAGGGTTAGAAATTGAGGGTAATGTAGAATTCCGGGCGGGGACCAGCGATAGGAATCCAAGGGTAGAAACAGCGGTAGGACAGGTAGGAGGAGACGGTATGGCGGGATTGCAGGAAATGATAAGACAAATGGCCGAGGAGAATCGTAAGTTAGCCGAAAAAGCTACAGAGGAAAATCGTAAGTTAGCTAAGTTAGCGGAAGAAAAAGCCGAGAAGTTAGCCGAAAAAGCTACAGAGGAAAATCGTAAGTTAGCTAAGTTAGCGGAGGAAAAAGCGGAAGAAACTCGAAAAAATTTTGAATTAATCGAAAACAATATTGAGAAGATCGCGAAAAGACAGGAGGAGATGTTAGGAACGATTCGTGGGGAGATAAAAAATAGTATCAACGAGGTCGAGGATAGGATTAACAAAAAATTAGAAGAACGATGCGACGGCGTAGAAAATTGAGTCCGAACGGTAGAGGAAACAGTAGCGGAAATCCGGACGAATTTCGAGGGACAAGTCAAGAAAACGGGAGAAGAATTCGGCAACCGAATCCAGGATTATCGTGCGGAAACCGAGATTCGCGTGCGAGAGATCGAGGACCACGGAATCGTTGTCGACGTTAGGCTACAGGAACTTGCGCAAAAAGACGGAGAAATACGGGAGAACTGTGTAAAATTTAATGACGTTAATACTGCTAAACTGGAAGAAAACGCGAAAAAGACGGATGAGGTCGCGAAGAAATTAATAGAGCTTGATAGAAGGTTAAGAGCGGTTAAAAACAACGGAGAGGGATATATACAAGAGCCGGAAATAAGGAACATAAGTTTCTCAGGAAGGGAGCGGTTTCCTATGCAATTCGTAAACGTAATGAAGGAGATTAGTGAGAATATGGTAGGGAACAATATGAACTGGATCGACCGGTACCTGAAGGACGACGCGTATATCTGGTGGCGTTTGCATAGGGGAAGCGTGCAAAATTTCGAACAATTCGAAGAATTATTTAAGGAAAAATATTTCAACGAAATAATCCAGGCCAAGATTAGGGATCACTTGGAATTTGGAAAATTCAGAGGTAGAATGGGGGAAGAAGCGATCGCATACGTAGAGACATTGATGTTGCAATGTTCGGAATTAAATCCACCATTAACGGAGGATCAATTAGTATACAAAGCGGGGAAGCATTTCCACCCGAATGTGCTCATTGCAATAATTACGCGAGGAATAAAAAGGAAAACAGATTTCATAAAGTTATTGATGGAATTTGAGCATGCTAGAATAGAGCAATTTAATGAGAGTGTTGGAACGGAAGTAAACAGAAGGAATTACCAGGAAAAGGGAAATTATAACTACAATAGTAGGCAAGATAACTGGGGTAGACATATGACAGGCAAACCACATGGCGAGAAGAGGGGCGTAGACCTTTTAACGAAAGGGAAAACGTAAACAAACCTAGTACGAGCAATGACCCGGGCAGCAAAGACAAGAGGGTTGTCAAGGAACAGATGCCTAACGGTCGGAATAAGTGAAAATTGAAAGGGAGCGTAAGCGATAGCCGACAAGAGACTTTACAACCTGCCACAATAATGAACACCCTATTTACAGATTTAAAAGACCGTTTAGAGGAGGAAGACGACCCGTATTTTATAAATAAAAATCTTAATAAATGCCCAGAAATAAAAATAGAATTCAACAACATCAAATTAAAAGCACTAGTAGATACAGGTTGTGAATTTAATTCATTGTCGGAACAGTATTATTCCGAAAATAAAGAGATGATGGGAAAATACGAGGAGCTACCAGTCGCCGGCGTTAAGGTTATTGGAGCTACTGGCTTACGCTCGAAAAATGTAAAAAGGCAGATTATTATAGAAACGAAAGTAGGAGAGTTTACGCTGAACGTTCATTTTATTATTGTACCCGAATTGATAAGAAATTGTATTTTAGGATTAGAATTTTTAGTAAAGAATAAGGCTGTAGTGGATTTCATAAGTAATAGGTTAGAATTAAAAAATGTTTCAAAGGATAATGATGAGATAAAAAATGAGATTTTGTTCGAGGATCTGGAAGAGCGATATGATAAAAAATTAATACAACATATGACTACGGAAAATTACGATACAAGTCAGGAAGAAATAATAAATAAATTAAATGAATTAGGGCATATTTCTATAGAACAAAAGGAACAATTAGGTAAAATTTTAATTAGGTATAAAGATGTATTTTGCAAGAAACCAGGGTTAATCACGACATATCAACATAAATTAAAAGTAACAGATAAAAGTCCCTATTGTCAAAGAAGTTGGCCGGTAGCTATGAAATTCCGAGAAAGTGTTGACATGGAAATTGAACGAATGATGGAATATGGGATAATTGAGAGATGCAGTAGCCCGTACATTAATCCGATAGTTCCGGTTTGTAAGAAGGACGGAAGTGTTAGAATATGTTTGGATGCGAGGATCATCAACGCTAGAACGGTGCCGGATTACGAAGGATCGCAGCCTATACAGGAGTTATTAACCATAGAAAAGCGCGTTAATTGGATGAGTAGTTTTGACCTGACGAGCAGTTTTTGGCAAATACCGTTACATGTGGATAGCCGCGATTACACCGCATTTCTACAAAAGGGGTTATGCTACCGATACAAGACTGTGCCATTTGGTCTAAGTACTAGCTTAGCCAGCCTCACCAGAGGATTAAACTCGATATTACCTGAGGAAGTTAAACAATTTATCACCCTATATGTCGATGATTGTTTGTGTTTAGCTGAGAACTGGACGGAGCATTTAAAACAGATTGAGAAAATATTAGAGGTATTCAAAAATGCAAATTTAACTGTAAATTTAAGCAAGTCTAACTTTTGTAGACAGGAAATAGAGTATTTAGGATTTTTATTAACCACGCACGGTATTAAACCACAGGCAAACAAAATGGCAGCAATACAAAATTTCCCACGGCCTAAGACAGCCAGACAGTTGAAGGGATTTCTCGGACTTACTAATTTCTACCATAAATTTTCAAAAAACTACGCATCGGTAACAGCACCATTACAGGGATTATTGAAAAAGGGGACCAAATTTAAGTGGACTAGTGAGATAGAAGAGAGTTTTAAAAGAGTTAAGAAGGAATTTGAAGAAGTAGTAACG
The DNA here is from genome assembly GCA_963513935.1 of Aphrophora alni. Classification (NCBI taxonomy): domain Eukaryota; kingdom Metazoa; phylum Arthropoda; class Insecta; order Hemiptera; family Aphrophoridae; genus Aphrophora; species Aphrophora alni. The sequence goes on along the minus strand of OY740768.1, from coordinate 62,714,015 downwards.
TTACGACATCCTGACCGCGATAAAATGTTCTACCTACAGACAGACGCGTCGGAAATCGCAGCAGGAGGGCAATTATATCAAATTGGAGAGGATCAAGAAATAGCAGTTATTGCGTACACCAGCCGGACATTTAAGGGAGCAGAACGATTCTATAGCACAGCCGAAAAAGAATTGTATAGTGTAGTAATTTGCCTTAGGAAATTTAGAACCTACGTATTAGGAAAACGATTAACCGTAATTACTGATAATAAAGCAATCACATTCATTAATAATTGTCGACTATTGAATGCCCGGATGACCAGATGGATTCTGCTTATACAAGAATACAATATTACGATTAAGCATTGCAAAGGGAAGGATAATATCGTGGCGGATACTCTAAGTCGGTATCCAGAGGACAATGCGGAAATACAAGAAACTGGAGAAGAGAGATTTATAGAAATTTTAATGTTGGCAAAAGGGTTTAATTTAAAATTGGGGAAAACTTTAAGGAACTTCGAAACCATACAAAGAGGGGACCAAAATTGTAAAAATATCATAGAACACTTAAATAGAAATAATCCAAAATTTAAGACCTTTTATCAAGTATATGAAGAAAAATTATTTCGACGAGAGAAGGGAGTATGGAAATTAATGGTACCAAAAGACTTTGTAAAAATATTAGCCAAAGAAATACACGAAATATACGGACATGTGGGAATTAAAAAATGTTACAAACTATTTAAAGAGGACTTTACAGGAGACAGCATCACGAAAAACATAAGGGACGAACTCATTAAATGTCCAAAATGCCAAAAATGTAAATTCGATATCAAACATAGAAATGCGGAGATGTTGCCAATAGTTCCAAAAGGGGTAGGAGAGTTGGTCTGCGTGGACTATTATGGACCATTGCCTAAGTCAGTTGGGGGGTGCAAATACATATTTGTGATGATAGACGCCATCACGAAATATACCAAATTATATAAGGTACGGAACACTACAACTACAACCACTTTAAAACAAGTAGAAAAATACCTACAGGAAGTACAAACGCCAAGACACATTCTATCTGATAATGGGACACAATTTACATCACCAAAATGGGAAACGGGTTTAACAAGACTGGGAATAAAGAAGAGGACAGTAGCAATTAGAAATCCACAATCTAACATGGCGGAGCGTATCATGCGGCAATTGGGGCAATTTTGCAGAATATTAATAAAAGATAGACATCAGGACTGGGGAAAAATCATAGAAATCGTTGAAACCATTATTAACGAGTCATATCATGACACAATAGAGACCACACCCGTAGAAGCGCAATTTAAAAGAAAACCTACACGCAATTGGAGCAGGTATATCATCAAGCCAGACGATCAGCGAGAACCAATCACCAGCGATGCTGAAATCTACCTGCGAATAAAAAATAAACGTGAGAAGTATGCCGAGAAATTTAACGAACAGCACCCACCAACAGAATATAAATTGGGAGAACAAGTCTTAGTACGCGCTTGTATACCATCGAAGCTAATTCTAAAAAGATACCACAAATTTTGTGAATTATATGAAGGACCTTACTTAATTAGAGAAAAATTAGGAAATACTACATATAAATTAGGATATTTACATAAGGATAAGATTAGGGGTACGTTTAATTGTAGATTATTAAAAGCATATCATCACTAGGAAATAAGATTAGAAATAACACATGTCAGGGTAAACTAATAAAGGAATCTAGGTTAGGACAATGTAAATAAACAAAGGGGAAGCAGACATAACCCAAAACAAATGGTCAACAACCCACCGCAAGAGAACAATGGAGAAGGGATCCATTGTCAAACACTGAGGTTTACCACAATTAACAATGGCATTGTAAGAAAAGGTTTTGGGACAAATAGTTTTACAATTCTACGGGCAAAGATTAAATTTATTTCTTAGCCAAACCAAGAAATTAATTTAATCTGGGGACACTATAACGATATCGTGTTATCAAATAAATAATAAAATAAAGGATAACAACGATCTCTATAAAAAATGAGTAATTACATGTAACTTATGATATAAAGGGGAAACTAAATTAAATAATAGAAATATAAAGGACAACTAGTATCATCTGGTAACAGAAAATATTATTTTAAAAAATCAAAAGGACATCTGTGCACAACAAATTAGGAGAGAAAGCGTGCCAAAGAGAAAAGAGGCAGTTTCGCTAACCTTGTAGTGTACACGTGCTAACATTAAACAATTTGTCACGGTACCTAACGGAAGATTTTATGTCACGCAGCTGGATGTATAAAAAACAAAAAAAAAGAGAAATTTTCAGGGTGAGAGACCTGATGGGACACGCTAGAAAGCATAACGGTACTTCTAAAAAACATGAGAAACCGACAAAAGGAATTAGGTCAGCCAATCGGAAAACAGTCACATGGTGAAAGCTAACGAATTTAAAAAAATACAGCCACTAGGAAAAAAGAACAACATCTGGGGAGAAATCTAGAATTCAGCGAGCGAATCGGAGGAGTGAAAGCGAAGGAAAGTTTGGGAAGAAGGGAGAGGTTTTTGGCGTCGAAAATTTGAAAAGGAGTCTAAAGTCTGGATTGGTGAGGAGAGGTGCTAGCACAGAGAGCATTCTGTGGGACAGAGAAAGGGAGTTAGATTGACCACGAGACTAGGGTTCTCTGTGTCAATACGTCGAGTAAATTAATTAGTTGAATCAAAGTTGAAAAGAGAGTTAGTAGTTTTTAGTCAAAAGTTTGTTGAGATTTTGGAGCAGATTAAAATATTTTGGAAGAATTGTTCGAGAGAAGAGTCGGAAGAACTAATTCATCGCCAGTGGAGACTTGGAGAGGTACATCAGTCCGAATTCCAGGATTAAGTTGTTGGAGATAGTGTGTGGAGTGTTTTGTTTTTTTATATATCTAAGTCAAATTTAAAGCCATCGTTGTGTTGTGTGTGGAAAGTGTTTCGTCGATCAAAATTGGAAGGCAGTACCCACGATAAGTACAATTTAAAATTCTTGTTCACTTTAAAATTATAAATTCATTTTTCAAAAATAATTCACTTTAATTGAGCCATAAAAGAACCTAACGACCCTAAAAAGAGATAAGAGAATTAATTAAATAAATTAATAACTAACAAATGGAATAAAGATTTTAATAAAGTTTAATTTTGTAAAGGAAATAATTGTTTGTGTATAAAAAAAATAAAAGTAGTTCAATTTACAGATTAATTTCATTAAAAATAACGCCAATTGTGGAAACTTGATGTTTTTTTTAGTAATAAAGCCTAGCATAAGGAAAGACAATTAGTTAAGATAAATTTGTATATTACATAACATTAAGGAATGCTTGTGGAATGAATGAAGAAATTTTTAGACACTAATGGAATAGATGTACGTTTTTATGATTCTTTGACATGTTGCTTAAATAAATTAAGGTTTGTTTTTTTAGTAATACGTTGTGTCAGGTGTGTTATTTATATTTCCACATTTTGCAAGTTTAGGAAGGACTAAACAAATAGCAGGTAATCAAAAATAATATTGAATTATTAATATCTAATAATAATTATTATTCAAAAATATTCAAAATAAATAAATAAAAAAGTAGATTAAAAATAATTAATATAACATCTTCAAAGTTATAGTATACTGATCATCGAACATATTTAATATATTACAGAAAATCAGTTCTCTTAAAAAAATTTACCAATGTGGATTTAAAGATGTAAAAATAATTTTGATTTATTAAACACAGTTATACATAGTGTTTATTTTTTATTAAGCTATGCTATTATTTTAATAAATTGTGAACATAATATTAGTTTTACGAATATTAAGAAACAATAACAATATTAATGTTATAGGACACTAAGACTCTTACATTTTATAAAAGTAATTAAACATTTCATTTCAATCAATTATACACATTTCGTTCACTTTTATCAGTCACGAGTAAAAATGTTTTTTTAGACAGTATCTTCTTTCAGTGAACATAAATTAAATTCGTCCCACTTCATGATTGCAACCAACGCATACAGTGCACGTGAAGTTGCAAACAAAGACATGTCAAAGCATTGCGATTTCCAGAAATAACATTTTACCATTGAAGAACCCACTTCTGGATCTTTACGGAGTTTAGTTTTATCTTGATAGAAACCCAATATATCAATTTTCATGATAGAATGCTATTTTTTAAATATATATAATTAAATATCAATTTGAAATAATTTTCAGAAACGTATTTAAATAATTCAGGTATTGTGATGTAAATACAAAGGATGATCATTATATAGCAGTGCTATAAAAGAATAATTAGCTTGACTTGTTACAAAATATTAAATTAAATAAAATTTGAACAAAAGACCTCACAAAAATTACGTTTACTAGTAAATAAAGTTGAAGTTGTAGTTTAGTTATTGTACCACATATATCACTGAGGATGGCGAAACGCGGTTAATTAAGTAAACGTAACTGAGTTCATGAATTCCAGTTTTAATCTATAACTATTCTTTACTATCTATATGTTGTGTATTATATGACCATAGCACACTGTTTATTTATGATCCACTTTATGTCCCTTATTATTGTTGGACGTCAGTTATCTTAAAGACCGTAGTGACTCAAGACTTCGGAAATCTTAATGTATTATTTTATTTCTCGCCTTTATTCAAGTTACGTATAAAAACACACTAATAAATTACGTAGTTATACATCTATCATTCAGAAAGATTTAAAGGAAATAAATAAATCACAACACTATATATATTTTTAAAACGTTCAAGGAAGCGATAATTAAAATTTATAACACAATTATATTTTGTCATTTAATTATTATAACGAATGTAATTGCTACGTGAATTTAAACCATATTTTAAAAGATTATATAACTCAGATAAATATCATTAACCTCTTAATTTTTAAAATATTGTGATAACAAACTTAACTAAAAATCTGAAATATTATCATTTCAGTTAAAATTAAATTCAATAGAGGTTTATAGAAAATGTATAACTATGCAGTATTATTTTAAAATAATATTTAAAACTATACATGGAGAAACACATAGTTATTGATAATTTAACATTCGCGTTCATTTAAATACAGTCTTGAAATGCTTATTGAAATATTTTATAGAATATTTTTATTGTTATATTAATATGAGTAAGGAATATTTTTCCTTATCGACTAAAGGTGTAAAACTTCTCGGTCATCAATGACTTATAAAACATGAAAAATACTGTACTTATAAAAATAACACTTATCTGTCGAATCCTCTAGTAATGTCGGGGTTAAAAAAGAACAATAATTTGTTCTAATAGGACAGATTAAAGAGTTTCATCTAACTTATGTAAATGAACCTGCTAGGTTCTCTTGGCATTATAAACCTAATACTCATTAAAAATGAGTTCATGTGGATAAAAAGTACACAATGTAGGCTATTATTTCTCCAATAAAGTCAATAATTATAGAAGGGATCTATTATTTTAACTTTCTCAACAACAAAATATAAATAACCGTCATCACCTGCACCTACAAGCGATGAGGAGTGTCAAAATTAACTGACGACTGTTCCTCAGTTGCAGAAATGTCATCCCCTTGGTGAACCTGTTTCTTAAGGAAGTTGAGTTATTGGTTTCTGTAGTGAATAGTAATGTACTGTTTTCTTCAAAAAGTATGATTAGTTTACAGTCACAGTTTTTAAAATAATGCAATTGTTATTAAATATCATTATATGACCACAATAATGAACATAATAGGTTTATTTAAAAATATAATATTTGAGTATAGTAATTATGATATAATGTTATTATATTTCATGATGAAATGTGTAGGGTAAACATAAGAAATCAGTTTCACAGGAGTTCTTCCCACATGTAGGGATAGCCATGGGATGCATCTTTGTGGGTAGACATATATCTGTTGAGATACCCTGTGACCTGAAAAAATGGTTTCGGTATGATGCTCTCTGTAGTTTTATATGTAGACAGGTTTTAACGTAATTTTATATATGGGCATATTCTGGTCACATTCCAAATTTCAAATATTTATTTCTTAATGTTAAAGAGATACTATTATTTTTTATGCATTATTTCTCCATAACACAAAATTTGGAAGTAAAACATTATTAGGCCATAAGGAAATAAAATTTTTTCCTGGATATGTCTTTCGGGATATTTATTCTTTTTTCTTAATAAATCTACAACACATTTTATAAACTGGTTTGATAATTGTATAATGTTCATCATAAATCAGTATCACAAATAATCAATTTCATGGTAAATTACGTGAGTGGAGTATCAAGTTTTGAATTAGACTTCTTTTTTTTACTTAATTTGAATGTACACATAAAAATTAATATTTTACTTTTAGGATTTTTATTGCTTAAGTCTTTACAAGGAAGGAATATTACCCAAAATATAACTAAACGGAATAATCTATTATTTTTTCTCTTTTTTTTCATGTCGTTTAAAGATGAAACACATCTCGATAATCATTACTTATATATATATAAAAAAAGAAAATAGTATAACATACCTCTAGATCTGGAATATTTTATTAGTCAGGCTCGCAAGAAAAAAAAGGTTTATAAGGAAATAACTTATGAAAAGATTAAAAATACCTCTAGATCTGGAATATTTTATTAGTCAGGCTCGCAAGAAAAAAAAAGGTTTATCAAGAAATAACTTATGAAAAGTTGAAAAATAGGGATCTAGCTCAAGATTATCGGAAAAAAGAGTTGTAGGTCCGGTTTTACTTATTTTGCATTTACAGTTTTTAGTAATTATGTTGGTTTAAATTTCATATTTTGGTTACCGTATTTAAATTTAGTAAAAAAATATGTATTTTATCACTTGTGAATACTGTACAATGAAAACCATGTATTTTGGCTTGAAATATAGCAACTGGTTACTGAGTCAACTACCGAGAATATGGTAAACCAACACAAGGTAAACATGTTTATGACTCTTATTTTGAGAAGAATATTTGCTACAGAAGTAAACAAATCGATACAATTATTTATAATCTGTCTGATATGTACTCGACGTACCAAAAATAAACATTGCAAACAAATAATAGGAAACAAACATTATAAAAAAAGATTATCACTATTAAAATTTTAGTTCGAATAAAAACAGCAACCTCTTAAACCTAATTTTGTAATTCTGTAAACACATTAGGCCTACTTGTGTCAATAAATTTCCAATCTATTTCATTAGTTATTTTGTCCATGTTAAATTAATGATATATTTTGTTATTTAATTACTACACAATTAATAACCTTTATATATTATATAATTGCGCAAATATTATTTTTTACAATTCCAAATTGAGACGTGTTGAGATCATATAGCTTAAATTACAGGAACGAGTTTCATTTGGATACCAATCATTTCTGGTGAATTCTTGTTCACTAAACTCATATTGGATCCCAACCCAATATTGAAGAGTTTATTTCTAATGAACTATTGCATAAATTAATATTAAATATATATCATTAATAAATTTCCGTGCCCTTATACAAAAATCATACAAGGGATACGGTCGAACTATGAGTCACAAAGTACGTGACAGTAATCCAATGAATTTGCTTTTTGTGTATCAATTTTCACCCCACCCAAAGGTATGTTTATTTACATTAACTCTAAAAGTTAAATACGAGAGCCTGGTCAAATATAAGATGTCCCCTGTTGGCAGAAACATTACACGCTCTAGGAATTCTCCGATTAGCTAATTGCAGTTAAAAAACTGGGGTCGTTACAAAATTAGTATATTTAACAAATTATTACTATCAAAACTTGATTACATTACATAAATTCCTATAATATGTATACTACTCCTAAATCTAAACATAAATTTATTATTCGTTATTCATAATTATATTTATGCAATATTCCAATTACAAACAGGTAAATGAAATCCAACAAAACAACATTCCATAAATAATCATTTAACGTAATATATAGTATCAATTTCATATAGGGAATCACATTATCCGGTAAATGTATTCCACTAAACAAACCTGTAAAACAATCATATTAGTGCTATGAACATTTCAGCTAGTTTTATATTACTCTCAAAGTCGAATTCATAACATTTAACATACAAGAAGTATGAAAATAATATAATACAAAAACAAAAACGAAAGTTTGAGTTTCGTTGTCAAAACCATTTACAATGAATCAGTTGATAATCAATATTTTAAATAAATATTGGAATAAAATAAAACCTCAGTATGCGTAGATATATGTATATATGAATGTGTACTTATTGTACTACAATATTAATATAATTAATTAAGTTGTTACTTCTCAGCATGAAAATTTGTATTATCGACAGTAACTTTCAGAATAAAAATTTGGAGAGATTGTGACCAGTATGTTAGGTTTATCATAAGATAAATTTAAGATAATTTTGATAACAATTAATAGTTACGTAATTTTTCCAAAAATCAATTTTTGTGTATTTGTTTACGAAATGAATGCTCCCATTCCTATTGACAGAATATAATATGAATTGTAATTTAGAAATTCAAAAAAAATTATATAGTTAGGACTTTGATCTGGTCCTAACCAGCAAGTTGTTGAAATAGATTTATATTAAACAAACCACTCATAGTTTTTGTTAAATTGTATTATTACTGGAAATGAGATCTTATAAAACGTATTCACTACTGTTAACATTACTGATTGAAAAGTGTCTTACAACATTTATATTCTTGATGAGAAGATATGTTATAGCTGATTGTCTTTTAAATAATAATTATGATAATTACTTCAATAAAGCTGTAAAAGACCTGAATAGGTCTTTTATATTTTTTTATTTTCATAGAATGGTTTATTATATTTTTTGTTCACCTAAATTTCCATTCGATATGGCCAGAGCATAAAACTGTTTGATTCTAGTAATAGGCAATTAAGAAATAAAAATTATTTCGCTATGTTAAATCTCACTGTATTTGTTTCTTTATATTATAAATTATTTCAATCGTAATGAATTATAAAGTTAATTAGTTTATTATAATTATTATTTTCTTCAATTCATATTCAATTTATCAAACAGGATTGTCATATTTATGACGTTAAATAGACAATCGTTTATTGACTTCGTAATGAAGTTGTATTAAACCATTTTATTTTAATAATTAAGTACTAATACGTCTTAATAATTTATTTATTGCATAACGTGTGCACTCGACTAAGTAAAGAATAAATGTAAGTAAGTATTTCAGCGAAAAACGAAATATTATCAATCTAGAACGAATCTGCAAAATGGTTAACGGTTTACGTGATCAATAACATCAACCAAACTAAGCCGTTCAAAAAAAGAGAAGAATTTAAACCATAAGGTAAATATTTTTATATATTTATTTGTTATTATTTATGGAAATATCTCTTACTTAAACGCTGTTACCGTTTAAGCGTGATGAATAGTTTATAATAACAAGAAGGGTTATAGAATTTTTATATCTGTGCAACTTTATAAATTTCCATTTCAAATACATTTTACTATTACTGTACTTATGACTAAACCTGAATTTAAACATTTGAATGTGAGTTATATTTATCACACAAGTTAGATTTTATTACCTGCTAAATGAATTAATTGTAAAGTAAACGCTGAACAAATGTCGAATATTCTAAATTGCAAACATGTGAAAAAGGGTTTTCGAAAATTATAATTTATCAGCGGCCTAAATCGAGAACAATAATAGTTGGAATTTTTTTCAACTCTGTGATCAGCATATATTAAGACCGCAGTTGAGGTCGGCAAACCAGCTCAGAGTAACACAGCTGTAATAGATATTTACGGCAATATATGTTATACTGAGTCTAAAAGGTTGAATTTTGAAAGCCACTGAAAATTTTTTTGAGGTTTCAGCAACCCTTTGCTAATTCTTAAAGTTAAAACTATACACAAACAATGTCTCTTTCTTCTATATTAGAGGGTTATTACAATTTCCAGAAATTAGTGAGAACAGAGCATTATCCTGAGCAATAGCATAATCTACCGTGGATGTCAACCATTGATCAAAAGACATTGGCAAAAAATTAAATAAAAACTTTATATAACCCAACAGTACATGAAAATTGTTGAGAGTTGTAAAATTAAGATCCTTGAAATTTCCGCAACCGTACCCAATTTAAGAGAGACCCTGACGTGGATTATGTTCTATTTTCTTTCTAAATACATGTTTCAATCTTCTCCACATTTTCTAAGGAATTCAATATTATTAACAATTTTTAAAGGGCTGCTTCTTAAATGTCGTTGTAATTCCGGTCAATATTTTTTATTGTTTGTAATTTAATTAACTGTGAAATGGAAAAAGGAGTTGTATATCAAATTCACATGTTTACGTTTCGATAATAATACAAAACAAAACTATTTTTACATATTCGAATTAGACAATTATATTTAGGGGTTTATATTGAAATTAGTAAAATATTTAATTACTGGCACAATCTTTGACTATAAAGTGTAACAACAATAACATTCAACCTTTGTAAATGGAAGATAGTGTTATTGTATATAGTTCGAATGTGTCAAATATTTAACCTACTTCGAAAACAAATCTACAATTCAAAAAATTGAAATAAGTATATTCGAAATAGAGGATGAAAAGATTAAATTAAACTGAACTTGTTGAGATTTATATCGTATCTAATTATAATTACCACGTAGAACTTCGTAAGGCTATAATACTACAGAAGATACCTACTAAAACTAAATCAATTTATCTAGCTACATAAAGTGAGATAGTATAAAATAACCATATTTTTCGGTTACGAGCAAAGTTTTTAACATCAACATATCAAACGGCCTTTCGTGATATTACATTTTAGAAGTTACCTGCTTGAGATGTGCTTACAATTTAAATGTGTCTTAAACAACCTATTATTTGTATAGCAAAAAGTAACATCTTAAGTTTTCTCTTTTCAAACATTTCAGACGGAAAATTAAATATTAAAAAACAATATGTTAATTTTAATAACTAAATATTAATAAATTATTTAATAAATAATTTCAAGGATATATAATATATATACATAATACTTGATGATAAAGCTGATAAGTAACTAAAAATAAAGAATATTTATTCTTAATACTTAATTACATATGGTATTGAAAGATATTCTACAAATAATTCAAGCTTATTTTCATTTTTTTTTTAAGAGAACTGCTTTAATAAAATTCCTAAATTACAGTTTGATTTGTAAGAATTGTTTTAATTTCACCAACCATATTGCAATAATATAAACGTTTTAGATAGATAACATATATTCTTTCCCACATAAATTAAAATGTATACCAAATGATGTAAAAAGATTAAAAAATGGAAATAAGATATTATTGTTAAATTAATTCTACAATATACGTTGTTATTTTACTTATTTAAATAACTTAACTAATTTTAACTGCTTAATATTTCAATTAACATGTTTTACTTTTGTTATAATAACACTTTTAATCATATTTTTTTTAAATAAGACATTTTTAACAGTCAATCTATTTCTAACCTTCCCATCATTCTAAATGTTTAAAACTAAATGATATAAATTTATTTAAATATTATGATATACTGACCAATGGCAATACATATACATACGTGTACACAGTTTATCTAATACATATAAATGAAGAGTAGATTAGACTAGAAGGTATTAATTGTCATATTTTTATAAAGTTATATAAGAATAAACAATTTTATATATTTTCAGCAGTGTTTTGTTATCTAATTTGTTCTAATTGAGTAGTTCAGTTTGAGATATTCCGAAGGATCTATTGGAGAGTTCCAGGCAATCGTGACTTTACTTTCTCCTTTACGGTAATTGTTTCTTGTCTCCTTGTAGTCATATAAACCTATAATTCAGGAAATATGGTGTATAAAATATTAAATCATATAAAATAAATATTAAGTTATATATAACTTTGTATAATAGGTTTATTTGATTATTGTAGTTTTAAAAATAAATTTAAATAATATTGTGATTATATCGCTCCATTCATTTTATACAGTTCACACACACAACTTGAAGGTGTAGACGGAAAAATTGCTCAGGAAATAAGAAAATATTTTCATATGATTTTGACCGTTTTTAACGGTTCAAAAGCTGCGTACTTATAATAATTTCGACTTTAAGATATAGTTACACATTTCATCCATAAATCTATTCTAAACCATTGATAAAAACTGTGTGCCAGGGTATGTTTTCCAACGGATTAGTCTATTAATACGTTGTTGATAACTATAAAAAATTGCATCTTAGTTGCTACACGAAATAGCTGTGACAAATACATTTATTATGTGTACCATTTATCCGTAATCTTTCAATTTGTATCATTATCTACGAGCGACCCAGATAAATTAAACACGAGGATTCAAAGTTCATTTCTCATTCCACTCCTACTAAATGCAGGTGATTCAGAGATCCTAACTTTTACGTGTCTGGTGCTAAATCTTCTAAACGTGATGTTTAACTTTAACCTTAATCTATATTAAATTTATTTTAAAACCTAATGCTCTTTTAAAATTATAATAAAAGGCAATCAATACATGAATTGTGTCTGAGAATTGTTTATATAAAATTTGTATGATAACTTTTGTAAATACCAGGATACGTTGTAATTGAGTGACGAGGGTGTACTGTTGTATAACTATTTGGGAGGCTTTACATTGAATATCAATTTAAAACAGTGAAAAGGTGATTTATGTTCTTTATTATGTGCATTTTGTTTATGATTGTGTCTACGTGGAGCTAGTATAGAATAAATTATTTTTATAACAATAGTTGTATATATTTTATTAAAAAACCATGGGAAGTGAAACTTCACATCTAAAGATAAGCTATAATACAAAACTAATAATGACCATATAATTGCATGCTAGTAATAGATGTCCCGTCATTAGTTGGACATTATATTATGAAATTAATATCCTGTGTTAATTACACATTTAATAAAAGTTGAAGTTTAAGTTAAAAAAAAAAAAAAAAAAAAAAAAAACCTTATTCTTAGGTAATCGCAACTTACACATATTCAGCGACACACACATTGTATAATAAGATAAATAAAAAACGAGTCAATAATAAAATATTTAAAAATAAACTTTAACATTCCGTAAACGTACCTGGAAAACAAACGAGTTAATATTCATTTTATAATATCTTAAAAATAGTGTTCATATAGATTTCAGTGAATGAAAATTAGTAAAAGCTATTTTACCTAACACTTTATTAGAGTTGATACTGATTTCTAAAGCTCAATATTAAATAAGTTTCAATGGAACAAAACGTTTTGTTATTTAAAGAATTATAGTAACATATTTAATATATTTAAACCATACAGAAAAAATATATATAAATATATAAAAAAGTATATAAATAAAAACAATAAATTTTAAAGGATTGGTAATTAAATGAATTTCTATGTTGAATATTCCTACACGTTTATCTGAAACCCGCGTTACTTGAACGTACTATATAGTTCCTAAGGTTAATAACAGCTAGTGTGCATATATGAATTATTTGTTGTTACAATTATTTATCATGATATGTAGATAAATAATTTATAAATCAAATACATATTTAGTTGAAGTGGTTGTTAAAACATTAAATGCTCTATTGAATTTACTTTAAAAAATGATATAATATAAGTTGATCTTTTACAAGTTTTAGTAGAAGACTTTTGGGGTATACACAATTAATTGGTCTGCATTAAGTCTAAAAACTATAAAATAATATTCATACCCATCTATTATCTTGGTTTTTGTTAGTATATTATTTTTGTAATTGATATGTTTGTTTTGTTTCTTGGAACAAACTTTTAGGTTTTGGCAAAATGGTATCAAATCAACCATGTCATATCTTTGCATATTTTAATTTTTTTACTATTGTTTATAATAATTTTCATTTTTTACCATCGAAAGGTAATATCACATAACATAAACATTATAAATTTAGTTCCTTATCATACACCGAAATTAAAGTTAAAAAATATAAAAACGGACATTAAATTTCTGAAACCTAAACAATCCTGAATTGCAAACCGTTAACAAAACTCATCACAATATTAAAAATAATATAATTTCGTATAAATAATTTAAAAAAATAATAGTATCTCTTTAAACGTTTGATAAATTCAATGTGTAACCTAATCTTAATTCTAGATGTAATTATTTGCATAAAAAATAACAATACATAAAACGAGGGTTAATAAAGCTACCCTTGGTATAAATTGCATTTGGTAGTTAATTGATTTTTATTTAAAAAAATTTTTTAAACATTATAATAAATTCAAAAATATATATGCACAAAAATATATAAACTTTAAATTATTTAAAAAATTATAATAAGAAGATGAAATTACCCTCGTATTTTCTCCCCTCATCTATTCTTAAAAAGTAATAGTTTAGAAGTATAAATAAACGAGATGTACGTTTCGGGTTAATGCTCACTTGAGCTAATCACTCTTTTAAATTTTAATACGACATAGTCAAAATTTCATTTAATATAAAGAAGAACGAGAAAATAAATTTAATAACTCGTAACTACTATTATATAAAAAAAAAAAACTTGTTAAATATTCTAATTGCTCCCACAAACACAATTCAAGTTCCAAATAATAGATAAGTAAATTATTGTACAATTACAATACGATATTTAACTGGATCGGTAAATGTCATTGAAGTTTTATTTGAAGAAAAACCTCATTATACTGTGATCCTTGTTTGTATTTAGTTTCAGTTAAAAATATGAACTATCGTCTGCTTGATACCTATACTTCATTAAGTATGTAATAAAATTGTATTGATATTTCTATTGTCATTTTCTTTCGCAAATTTATTAACAACGTGACACAACATAACTCACGTAACATATCAAACATAACATAATATAACATAACATAACATAACATAACATAATATAACATAACATAACATAACATAACATAACATAACATAACATAACATAACATAACATAACATAACATAAATGAAAATCAAATTTATTTAATTACGATAAAATATTAAAAAAATATATATCTTAGTAGAATATTACTAAGGAATAAAATTGCAAGAAATGTTCCGTAGTTAAAAAAAAGTGTTATATCGTTGAAAGTTTGTAATAGTCGCTTCATTTATTATTTGAACATTTCCAAAACAATATATAGTTTGATACACTTGCAAGTTTACACAAATGATAAAAAAATAAAATAATAATAAATAAAATAAAATTCCCGTTATCAAATTGCAAGCAATTAAACTGATGTTTTTAACATGCATTATATTGTTGAAAATTTATCTACAGGTATTATTCGCTTCATTTATTATTTAAACATTTCAAATAAAAATTATTACACTCGATTGATCCAAGAATCGAATTTAACCAAGCAAAATTTAGAAGAACTTATTTGAAGTTGTTCTTCAGGAATGCGTAAGCTAAGGAAATCATAAAGAGTTAACCTCAAATATATCCTTTGTTGTACAATCTCTCCTGCATAGTTCAGATACTGACTTTAAACTTTGAAAGAGATTTTACTTGAATTGATAAATTGCTGCCAGTTTTAAATTTCTAAATTTGTGTAGTAAATAATGTTTTATTGCTGCATGATTGCGTTATTTGATTTGAATAATATAATGGTTAGACGTGTCTATTTATATCTAATTAAGGTAGACGAAAAGAAATGAGAAAAATTAGAGCAAATATGCCTATCCCAGATCTTTAAACTAAACAACTATAAAAATAAAATTTGGAACAATAACTATTAATTCTAGATAAAGCATATACAACTTTATAAAAGTAAGAATAAACAAAAATACCTGGGCCACAAAAGTTGCTATAATAGTGCGTCATTCTATTGTAGGTTAGATGATTTGTATATAATATGTATTTATATATCGTACCGGCATTTATAAAGTAAAAAATGTATGAACTCTGGTTTTTTTTTTTTTTTTAATAGAACTCTTTTAAAATGATAGATTTATTTACATAGCTTGTAATAGAGAGGAAAGTTTAGTCAAATGTGATTCACGTCATCATTCTAAAATTGTAATAAAAGAAAAAGCCAAAGTGTACTAGCTGCAAATGATATTTATCTCCAAGAATGAAGATGAAACTATAAATGATATACTGATTTGGCAAAAAAATGTATTAGGTAAATTTAAAGGCTCAAAACATATAAGCAGGAGAAATCTCAAAAATTATGAACTAATATACACCCAAAATATAATAAATTAAAACCGTTCACATTAGAAAATATCTATGCCAATGTTTTCAAAAGTAAAGACTCTGAAATAAAAATGGAAAAATCTAAAACAATCTATAATTTATAAAATCACAACTAACTAAAAGAAATAAGTATAGCTCAGATTCAACTAAAAGTAGCATGGAGTGAATTGAGCTGTATTACTGCATTGCAAAGGAACGTTGAAATATAGATGAAATAACAAATTGACCAGTTAAAGACATAATTATTTAAAGACTATAACGTTACATTTTAATATAAAATAAAATTAATTATTGGTACACACTGGTAGTATAAAAATTACACTGCGATGCATGCAATTCGACTTCCATTTCAATGTAATGGTTACAAAAATAATGAATCAACAATCATATTACAAGTTATTTTTTAATGACTAATTACAAATAGGCACTTCAAAATACGAATTACAGCAAAGTAAACTAATAAAAATTGGATCATGTATATTCGTTTCAAATTTGTAAAATTAATATTACCACTTATGAAAGGAGTTTAGTATTATTTTTACTTTAAGCGATATTTTAGGGCACAATGGCGCCAACCTTAAACTGCAGCTGTAACTCTGTGAACAAAATACTTCCTGTTTACTGTCATAAAATAAAAAATTTATTTTATATTTTATATATTTATTTTTTTATTTTCCACAGAATACAAACCTCAAATATTTGTAATAATCGTACAACATAAGAACTTAAAAATAAACTTAAAACTACTAATCTTTATCCAATGAACTTAAAATAAGCTTGTGAAACAATGTTAACATGTTAAAATTTAAATTGTAGACATTTTGAGAACATACCACACACAGAAGAGCAATAAAACACCCTTATACGTGTACGGGAGTTATCCTAAATAATAATTAAATCCGATTCATACCGATATACACACAAATATACAGACAGACTGTTATTATATTTACAAAATACATTTATTTTATATTAAAATACATTTCAACTCAATTGGCCTAAATAACATTGAATGTTATACAATTCATTCATACATTTAAGTTCAATCAAACTCAAATACATTCACCTTACTAAAATATAATATTATGCCCTTTATTGTCGTTCACTCAGAACAGTCATTGAACAGTTTTTAACATATGATTATCAGTTTATGTATATCATCTGATGACCTTCTGGAAAGTTATTTTACATGTTTTACGTAAATAATATAGGGCGTTAAATTAATTACTTTAATTTTATTAATAATAAATTGTTCATCTATATTTTATTTTGTTTTAAAATTTGTAAATGAAGTTATTATTAGGAATTGTCACTTACTTTTATTTAATAAGAAAGTAGGTATATATAACCTAATTTTGACCGCAAAATAACGATTTGATTAAATCGCTCAAACTATTGGAACGTAAATTGGATATATCAACAAAAACTCATCTATTATTTCTTATTTAATTTGAAAATACGTTGACGTGAGGGAGTAAGTATTTACTTTGGTGTATTTACTATTTTTTTCCATTTCCCTCATGTAACCAATAAATAGGTACACAAATTTTTTTGGTCTTGCGGTCGTTAAAAAAACATTAATACCGTCGAAAATCTAAAAATTTTTTGGGCGTATGTGTCATGTTTGTTTTTAAGTTAATATTTTATTTGTTTGCGTCTACAATTACTATTCAATCTATTTTTAATTCTTTTACAAAAAAACCTCTTAGGTGCACAAAATATTTGAAATTTTCGTGAGTTTGAATTCAATTCAAATGAGATTATAATTATTATATTTAGGTTTTATACAACGTAACCACTCAATAAAATTCCAATATGTATTATTGTTTCTGAGTTGTACGCTATGACACAAATAAATATTACGATTATATGAGAGTAAAACTAGTATAAATTATAGAAGTAATTGTTTAAGTTTTGTGATTTTGATTATATATTTGATTTTGTACTTATAACTGACGGGTGAATTACTTATGGTAATTTAGGCGTGAATAAACTACCTGAAAAGTGTTTTAAACGAATTACTGCGGGGAAAGTAAATGGCATGATGAATAACTTTGATTTTTAATTTCACGCACTATTCAACATTTATTTATATTTAAAAAGATGATATTTTTTGTTTAAGGACTAAAAAATATTTTAATAAAGTTAATTTGAATGAATGCATATGAGGCATATTCAACAAACTGTCACACAAGAATAAAACTAAACTTTTCAAAATCCGAGTACATTGAGTATTTCTTGTTATTAATTATTGTAACGTAATGCTTTTATGACATATTGAAAATAGATTCCCTGCTATAAACTTAAAACATGACATTTCGAATTATTAATGAAATATTTGCCTCACCTTACATATCTTTATCCCTTCAGAATGGTATTGATTATTTCATTTATTCATATTCCTTCCTTAAATACCATAGCCTAATTAATCTATATTTCTTCTTATTTGACAAAACAACATTAGTTGTTAATTCCTTAATGGCTTTAAATTTAGTCAAATAAGTCATTTTTTAAACTGAATTTTTCATTCAAATTTCTTTAATGTAGTTTTAATGTTTAAAGTTATATTTTTGCTTAGGTTTTAAATTCTTTTATATTGTTTGTTACTTTAGTAGATCATGAAACAACTTCTAATGATAACACTAAAAAGTATTTGTTAAATCTAAAAAAACTTGTCTTCATAGAGGACATAATAATTTCATAATAATATACAAAAGATACTTGAAACATATATTAATATTAAGAGATATTACATAAGAAAAAAACCTTCATGATGGTGTTTGTAGATATATGTTCTGTAAAATACAATCTTCAAATGGACAAGACTCTCTGAACATCTACTAGCACTATATTTATTTATTTATTATAAATAGATGTGGGTTTTACTTAGACATTTCTATAAGACCGTTTGTGTACTTCTTATATTTCTAACCAGCTTATGTTTATTCCCTTGGTTAGGGTCAGGGTTTTCCAAGCTATGTTGCTGATTGCTTTAATGGTCGCATCTGGAACAACTATTAGTTGTCTTCTACGTCCTAATGCTTCGACTTTTCGAAATATATGTTTTGCAGTTTCTAGATGATGACAAAATACATAGTCTGTAATTCAAGTTTCCTTGGAATAATCTCCTGGGTGTTAATATTTTTCTTCAATGTGTCGTGGCCTAATATGAATTTCAGATTTCTCAGATTTCGTTTACTTGGTGAATTTTAATGTTTCTGGTGAAAAGTATGTTGGTGGTCTAATCCGAGTCAATGAAAAGACTCACGTTCTTGCACTAGTATTCGATAATCTTTAATGCTCTATTCAATAGGTAGTTATGATGAATAACTAAGGATTTGCCTCTTATCAACACTTCTATGGCATCTGAGTAACTTCGAAAGTAAAAACCTAGTTTACGTAATTCAGTTATTAGGGTTCAACTACCATGTTGCACAGCATCGGTGAGAGAATTCCTCCCTGTGAACTAACTTTCACAGCTATCACGTAAAATTTCTTACCGTACTGCGTTGTACGGATTGTTTTATTACAATTGTAGCCAATTATTTTTTTTGTCCAACCCCACGATTTTTAACTGCTGCGATGATGATTGATAAGCAAAATTATCAATGGCGCGTTGTATATAAACATATGGACATAACGGAAAATCTTTGTTATGTATGAGTCCTCGATTCTAAGTGCCAGTTGATTCAAGGCAAAAAAATTCCATTTTGTATTACATGTATTTATGTTTATACATTGTTTTAGGAACACAGGAAGGTAAACATATTGGTCGAAATACTTTGAGATTTTTGTAATTAACCTTTCATGGTTTCGTTATGGAAACTACAATACTATACATTCATGCTATTTGTATATAGCCATACGTACAAAGATTTGGAGCATGAAAGATTCCATCGTCTCAATGGGAATTAAATTGATCAAATTTAGTTAAAACGTTTGATACAACATAAACTACTCTGGCAGTATTCTAGCCGAAGCGAGAAACTCTTATAGATGTTGTTCCATTCTGATTATTGATTATGCTAATTTCAGTCATTAGAATGTTCTCTGGAATGTGTGTTTTGAATAATACTTTTAGTATGTCTTTACCTGAAGTAGTTAAACTAACTCCAGGATTATCAACAGATCCATTTAAATGAATCGGTTCCTTCGAAATAATTTTGTGTATCCTAGAGACTACATCAGTAGAGTCAATCTGTTGTCAAACGTTTCTCCAAGAAGATCTTCTATATATTTTTATTAGTTTGCTGTATTCGGTAAAGGATTGATGATAATTGTCCCACTGATCAGTTATCTTAACTTCATTAATAAATCGCCATCTATTCTCTTTAAACCACCATTCCCTCCGCCTTCTTTTTGATACAGACCGGATAGGGCAGTTATTATTATTTGAGCCGGTATGGCCTGTTGTATATTAGAATTTAATTAATGTAATTTAAGTTTCGAACTCTCTTACTGAGAGAATCTTATATATATATATATATATATATATATGTGTGTGTGTGTGTGTGGGGGGGGGGGTGTTAATTCTTCATGATAAGACTTCCAGTTAGTTGTTTTGGTATTTATAAACTTTTAAATTTCAGAATAAAAATGTAAGTTCCACATATTATGACAATGGAGAGATGATGAAATTTCAACCGAGACATACAAGTCAGTTACAGATGAACAAATATACCCTGTGGAGATTGTAATGTCAATGACATTTTTCCTTACTTTGTTTCTAATGATAGGTTCATTACCAACATTAACTTCCAGTAATCGTTTACTTTTATGAACTTATAAGAGGGTTTCATATCTAGTACAGTATTTGTGTTACTTCAACACCGTGCTATGTGATAATATTTGGAGTCTGTCACGCTGGAAATGCTATTTCTATTTCTCACAGAAATTTGTCTCCGTCTCTAGTTCGACAGATGGTGGTATTTCCTCTATCTGGAGGAAATATTTTAATATTTTAATTGTTCCTCACCTACGTTCCCTGTACCTAATCCATCTTTTAAAATAATACCTTATTATCATTCTTTGGCAATTTTTATAAAACCAACCTTTTTTGAGTACTTTTACGTAAACTTTTGAAACTCACGTTATTTTGGAAAGGTTAAATCAACGTTTTAATTTTCAAAACACTACTCGTAATTATTTAAGCATTGCTATTAATTTACGTTAATTTTAATTTATAAATATTTTGGTTATTGACCAATTGTTGATGTTGTAGCAATCAAGATTTTTTTTGCCGATAATTCTGTTTTCCTTTTAGGAAAAAAATAAATACAAAAACCAAATCATTTATCATTACTTAAACCTTTAGTTTTTTTTGTAAATATTTTGTAACGGTACCGGATTTAGAGTTTTTTAACGTTAAACCATTTAAAATGCCGTCATTTTGAAAACGTACTAGAGAACTTTCTGTTTTTTTTTACCTTTATAAAAGTCTGCTTAACAAATTTTTATACCAAATTTGAAGGCAATCTTAATTATTTTCAAAGATATAAAAACTGTATTATATAAAAACAAAATGGTGTATAAATGGGACACGAAATGTTTACGAACCTATGTTTATTGGAACTTGTATTTTATTTCTGCAAAGCGATTACAGAGAGTTCCGGGACACACTCTATACTACATCTAAAGGCATTTTGCGAATACAAAATATAATAATTAGTTATATATTCCGTGCACGTGATGGCAAAAAACTTAAGATACGATTACGATAAAGTCCAGCTCGCTGAACCTTTGTATTAGCATTCAACTGTTCGTGTCCGTAATAATTAATATTTGAAAGAATTGAGTTCAGAATGATACATTACAAACTGAAGAAGCTTTGTACACCCTATTACTATCTATATATAATATTTATTATATATATAATATTTATTATATATATATAATATTTAAATGTAATCAGTTAAATACATATTATTGTTTTTTGTTACCAAGCTAAATTTGTTAACACAAACATTAATTTATCTCTAAAACCCTTAGTGATAATTACGAATATTATCATACGAAGTAGATCACCTACCATATAAAATGTATTGCAATTGATTACTAAATTTATAAAAATAATTTTGTAGGAATGTATTTTAGGTTATTAAGAAAAGCTTTTGTAGTGATTTATATATGACTAGTTTTAGTTATAAAATATGAAAAAGTCGTATTATATTTCGCATTTGGAATCTAGCAAAGACATGGGAATCAAAGAAAACATCTGATGAAATATTGTTGGTTGTATCAGCTAGTTAAAATCATAATAAAACTAAGTTAAAGTTATGGTTTAAAAAACAACTAAAAGAAAACTCATTTTATGTATTCATATTGTATTGAGATTCAATTCCAATGAAAGGGTATTGTACATTTCTGAGATTATGTTTAATTTAATTATGTTTACGTGCTTTAAAAGAGTTATGTGGGTGTATTCATGACTAAATCAAAATAATAAACTTAGTTCCATCAAAAGGTTAGAATATAAATATGAATAAATTTCAATCAGGTACAAAACCAATTTCCAACCATAAATAAGTTAACATTAAATATCTTAATTTTGAGTTTTTTGTTATTCATGTTATTTTAATAGAACGTGATATATTATTAGTTTATTACATATATATTATTATTTATATTGCTTCCGTAATTGTGTTGAAAGTGGAAATAACAGTGGAGTAAATTCAACAGCTGAAAGTTTCTTATTATTTTAAACAATGCTCTATTTTTAAAATCCTAATTTCGGGAAAGGTTGGACTATATCGTAAAAGTTGTATTTAGGAAAAAACGTAATATTTTATGTTAGTCTCTTAAGTGCAGTGCCCTATATACAAAGTAACTACAAAACCCAAGTATACTTTATCCTTTTCGAGTTCGACCGCCATAGCACGGAATTACACAACCATGTATATTTTTGTATTGAACAGGATACTCATGGGATAAAATAAATAACAAAAACAAAACACTAAATTAACAATGCAGTTCTTTTTGGTATTTTTCCAATACACAGAAGTGTTGTCAGGATCTGTTATATTCCTTTAAACACTCTGTCTATTCCATACTGACTTTCTTACTTTATACAAAATAGGTTGATACAATATCATCCAACTTTAATATATTCAACGATCACAAAAATTTTCTATTATTCACACACGAGATAGTAAGAATTTACTTAGCGATTGCTGTTAAAAATAAACGTACCTTTTTTTAAAAAACTTTAATGTAATAGCAGATATTTCTTGTTGAAACTCCATATTCAAGGATAAAATAAAGCAAAAGCTTAAAGTTTCAAATATTTATTAGTATAAATGAGCTACAATTGTTTCGCCTTGCGGCATCGACGGGCTAGTTCCATAGTTCATAGTCCGTACCATAGTTCATCAACCTTTATCTACCTGCTAGGTCACCCCCTACCTTTCCCGATTTCTCTATTGTATTTCAGTTTCCTGTACTTATGTTTTGAATAGTTGTCTATACCTGTAAAATATCAGTAGCCCGTCGATGCCGCAAGGCGAAACAATTGTAGCTCATTTATACTAATAAATATTTGAAACTTTAAGCTTTTGCTTTATTTTATCCTTGAAACGTACCTTTATTTATTTGTCAATCTTAAAAATAAAAGACGAGAAAAAACGGTTTTCAGTTAAAAGCTACAAAATGACGATTTAATTATTATTTTAACCCATACAATAACGTTCAATTAAAATTCAATGTTTTATCTAAATATTGCTGCTAAAAAGAAACATTTCAGAAGAAAAACTTCACCTATACTTCTACATAAAAATATATTTTGTTAATTTTAACATTACAGTGTTGATCCCGAATTTATTATGGATTTATTTTTTATTGTTGATAGCCCCCATTTCCGTTTAAAGACATACTTTTCAAATAAATTTTATGCATATAACGGTGTTATACTTTTGTTTTATTTTATAAATAGATTTTTTCATTATGTTTTATAAATAAAAACATTGTTTTAGAAAACATATATTTATAATAATATTTCCATTTCTTATTTATTTTTAATTTTCCTAAGGGAGTTAAATTGAGAATAGAGGTTTATTATACGCTTTACGTACCCACTAAGTATTAAATTTTCTCATTTCTAATTTTAAATGTAAAAATGAAAATACATAATATAAATTTCTCTCCATATACAGGACCATCAAGGTTAAACCTAGAAACAGAACATATTTGACGAAGTTTTCTTTTATTATGTAGGGAATATTGAATAATTATATTTTTAGTCGTTTATTCTAAAATAATCAGAAAATAGTAAAAAATCTTCCGAAAGAGCAGTGTAACTATATCTTATCAAATGCTGAAACTTGAAACAAGGAATTTGGTCAGTTGTGTTTAAAAGACCATAGGCGATGGAAAATAATGCTAATAATTAAGTAAAAAATTTAAATAATAATGAGTGATATACCTCTATTTATTCCAAGAAAATTGAAAAATAGATAAAAGTTTCTATAAAAACAAACCCTATATGTCTGCAACTGTTTAGGCTAGACACTTGAAATTGTATTTATTACCTTATGACCAAGATATTATTTGTTAGCAGTACTTTTCACTATGGCGGAAATTTCTTAAGGTAAATCCATTTTCAATATATATGGTGATGAACAAGTTTGGGGGTTATGTTACTTATTCCCAAATAGTTACTAAAACTTAATTCTTACTATAAAAGACACTCTATTGGTTATTGTAATATGGATTGAAGATATTTTGTGTTACAGTATTTCTCTTTAGGTACTATGGTTGGTGTACAATTCTAATTTTCATCACACTTTTCTAATCTAATCACTTTTATATTCATTAACAATACCATGGCAAATTGAAAAGGCAGTATAATTTCTGGCATTCTATTACAATTTTGTCAATTGTTCTTTCAATAAGTGAAGGCTTTATTTTCAGGGATAGCAAACACAGTTAATCACATAGTTTGCAATAAATGGTAAGATCCGTAACGCTTTAAATTTGAAATATTTATTTCGACGGTCCAAGTAGAACAATTTTTAGAAAATGAAATTATGTTTACATGAACAACATTAAATAATTTTCTAAATGTTGTCTGAAATATTATGTTTTTCGTTTTATGAATTAAAACTTTTAATGGCTACCAAATAAATGCATCTGTTAATTATTGGTAAACTATAAGAACAACTTTCCCTAATCTTAAAATAATTTAATATTATCACTACTAAGATCAAAAGGAATGAGTAAATTAATGTGAAAAACCTCGTTATTAGAAATTGATTGGTTCTCACGTGTGTTAATCAAGATTGTTACTTGTAAAAAGGGCTCTATCTATATGTATTCCTATTTTGTTTACCCTAGGGAGAACATGCGGGGAGTGTATTTATTTATGATATTTCATTGATTCTGTACTAAATAACATTGTTACAATAGTAAATAACTTTACGCCTAAGTAACCGTCTGTTAATTTACCTATGTTTTACGATGAAATTAGAGTAACATGCTTATCAATCATTCGCCCCTCCCCCGCCCCATAATTGAAGGCGGCAAATATAGTTTCCAGAATCAAAATGTTGCGGAATAATTAATATGGAGGAAAAATAATTTAATACAGAAAGGGTTATGTTGTCAGAAAACTTAGGTCTAGTGAGGAAATCTAGGATAATACTGAAAGAGGATATTTTAAATATATTGTAGATAGCAAAGTGTTGAGGGTTTAGAACCCTTTGCTGATACAACACCTCAGATACCGCGGTTAATATTTTTACTTTTTTATTCACTTTTGTGAAAATATACTCTGGAGAGCGTTAGAGAAATGCCGCCTTTTAATAAATATCGACAATTCTTATTTATTTTCTCTGTATTACGAACTGGCAAATATATCCTACGTTCCAGAGTGCTCAAGGTTTGAAGATGATCCCAACATAAACTTAAAAGATAGCCGAACTTAAAATGAACCACTAATCATGAGTTATTATTTATATATGCAGTAGACTAAAGATATAAATATCTAATGATTTGTTTACTAACTTATTTATGTATTTTTTTTAACGAAAGAATACTGTATATTGCTCAAGAAAGAACAAATAATATATTCACAAAGACCACTTTTAATTTTTTTATCAAATTACACTAATAAATACATCAGTCTTATTTTCACTACCTGATTGTAGTGAACAAGCAGTACAAGCTTGTAAATGACCACACGGTAAAAATACTACATCTATTTGCGATTGCTAACAAAATTCTTAAACCAAAAGTTCAGTTATAGCATATGTCACAATCTCGACATTACTCAAATGTTGTTTTTCCTCTGTATTTTCACTGGGTGGGAACCGTTGTGTGGAACGGCGGTGAAACCGTGTTTTCTAGTACCACTTTGCATGTCAAGGTGAGCAGAAAGCTCTGATTCATCGCTATTCTCACTGAAAATTATAAAATTAGTTTTTATACTATACTTATACCTAAAAGTGTCTCATTAAAGGTTTATTGAGCCTTTAGACCGCACGAGTGAAATTCACTAAGGCTTATGATTGAAATAACATACTCTAGAGACATTCAATCTTATTAGGGTAACACACTCATGTTACTGTCACGATTCTTTATAGCACCCCCCTCGTCCTCTATCTCTGACAACAATTTAGGCAAGAAGCATACCTATTTTACGTTTTTAAGTGGACATTTACTACGTAACTATTACGTTTTAATAATACGTATTTGATTAATACATTTAGTCTCTGTCTAACTCATTGAATTACCTCTATATCATGACTTGAATTGAAAAGTTACTTTTTTGCTTAGAGTATGATATTTTTAACATAACTCTCGAAAACGGACACAACGTAAGCAGATATATGAATAAACTTAACACACAAAAAAACTTGATTTTAATTATTACAAACGATTGCTAAGGAGAGAGAGATAGGGGTTTATATTACTTAGAAACAGCAAATTGTTTACACAAAAGACAACCGTAAATTGTTTTGAAATATTACAAATAACAACTGAAGTGAGAAAGTGGGAGAGATAGTATACCAATATGTTAACTCACCAATTTCGCCAAACAGAATGACAGGAAATAAAAACCTGATTAAGACTACCATTAAACACCGGATGTGTAAGTCTTTCTATGCTTGGCATTCTGTAGCATGCATAAGTCCGTGTTAAGGACTTAAGATCCGGTATTAGTAGGTCTTACTGAGAGAAAAAGGCTAAATTAAAATTATGAATTAATCTTTAGGTGTGCCTAAAGATTAATTGATCAAGTTGTACTTCCTTACCTACAGTGTGTTGTGTGATATTTATTATTATTTATACCAGTAAGTATGACTTAACAAGATGTCTACTCTGCAGACTATTTATTACCTATTTTTTAGAGGAATTACAAATTCGTTACATTTGAATTTGTAATGATATTGCTGCAATATAAATTATTATAATATTATCTTGAAGTATTACCACCTACATATTCCGTGTGTGTGTGTGTGTGTGTGTGTGTGTGTGTGTGTGTGTGTGTGTGTGTGTGTGTGTGTGTGTGTGTTTTATTCTGATTTTTGTTTTAGAATACAAATTTTGAATACAATTAGCAATAATTCATCTTGGAATAATAAAATATATCTTATGCACATCTGGCAATAATAGTTAAAGTTACACCCAAGTTAAATTTGAATCATATTTCAAAACTTGGATCGTAAAGTTCCCTCATTGTTATGCTGTATAGTGTTTAGATGTAAACTTACTTCATAGTTTGAAAGCCCCATGGAAATCGAAACTCTACTAAACACTATTGGTGAATAATTTTTACCTAAACAAAATGTAGGGTCATACACGCATATTAAATGACATTTAATCATTTCTCACTAAGACACTTGGACATTATTAGAATGAAAAGTTCATCTATCTTTAAAAATAAAAAATAAATGATTCTTTCTAAACTATCCATGACACTTATAATAAATAGTTAGTTTTCAAAACAGCATCTCATTATCATCAGTTAGGGTGACTTTTACAAAACAGTTTTAGGCATTTGTTTTCTAAGTATGGATCATATTTTCATATAATGTTTCTCATGAGAGCTTACGTCCTTTTATATTTTCTTCGTAAAACTGTTTTTATGTTTTAAGGATTTAAAAATATATTAACTAATAATATCACTTCACTTTTATTTAATATAATGGATTATTCAGAATTAAAATATGCTTCATCTTGTCTAACCAAATTTTTTTAAACAATTTGAAGTAGGGCTAACTTACTGTAGATTAATAATAAAAAATTAGAAAAGTATGATTACCAAGTTATAAATTTGTCACAATTAAAAATAACAAATAATCGTTTATACAAGTTGGAAAAAATGAAATGACAAAGCGACCTTAATTTTTTTAATATTGTAAAAGTTATTTAAATCAGTTTTCGTCATTATTTTTAGGTGAGAGGAACAACCTAAAATAGTGAATGTTTAGGTTATTTTAAATGTGTGGTTCGAAGGATGTTAAGGTGCCTAAAAAATTCACATGTGATAGTTACACTTAGCTTTAAAAGTATCTATGAAGAAAATAAATGGCCTGAACAAAATAGAATTTAATCCACGAGAAACTAAGTAACGGCTAAAAGAGTTGTTTTATTTACCAATCTAGATTGTTTTCGTACAACTCCTTGTATAAGATTAATATGTCCTTAACTTATATTTAAAATTGAAATTGTTCTCCCAGTACGTCCTAGCACTATTACTGTATTTATCAAACACGTTTTAAAAAAAAATTGTTTGTCCATCTTCTTCATTCTGTTACCATTCGTTCTGTTATAATATTTATTTAAGAGTTTCCCTAAAAAAAAAGAAGGTCTTGTGTTTGCAGCAGTGAACCAACATTTATATCAATGAACTATCTTTCCTTCTCAGTCGATTTTCTATACCATTCATAGAGGTGTTAAAATGATGTACTACAAGCCTCTAATTGCCATTTGAAATGTTTCAGCAAATCCCCCCCCCCCATGCCCTAGAACCCACTAATATAACTTAAACCTTTACTTTTTTACTTTGCTTCTATCATCTAAAGTTATTGTCTCAAATAAAATGCCGGTATCTCAAATATTTAAAAAATAAGAGAGGGTGATAGTATTTTAGCAACCTCTATATATATTGTAATACACATATGAGCTTTGAGGCGTTGATTTCGACCAAGTCCATAAAATTGTTTTCGTAAAAACGCTTTCTCTTTCCACCGACACAATAAAGAATTGTATTGTATTTCTTAACAGAGGAGCTGTTATTTCCATTTGATTCTCTACACACAAACATTTAATTTAATTAATTAAATATTCACATTAGAAAAAAACATCCACTTTTATTCTAAACAAATTGTTGAAAAAAAAAAAAAGGAATAATGTTCGATAGTCAAACTGGAAAAAATGGAAAGGAAACCCGTAAAACCTGAAGAGAAACTGCTGCAAACTTTCGTAAGCAAATAAATATTTTTCTCCAGGGCAACATGATCTGACGTCAAGTAAACAATGTTACCTGAATATCTGCAGCTGTTCATAAACGTTAATGAATTTATGCAGTTCTAAATTCGTTTCAATAGATACAAATGGCATATCTATGAGTTATTTAATTGACAAAATTGTAAAGTCTACATTTTGAGCTCAGTTTTAAAAAATGTTGCAACCCAGTGGTAATTACAAAGTAACCGGTATAACCTACTCGACTGTAGTCGTATGGCTGCAATTTGTGGGCAATTCAAGATATATTTGTGGCATGAAACAGAAAGTAAACATTTTGCGTGCTGACATGGAACTTTTTCAATATCTACATCATATGCTCTGCTTCAACTAACAAGAACCAAATATGTTTAGACCCATTGAAACTACATATTATATTTCCACCATTGTTGCTTAGGTTTATCCCTTGTGACCACATGTTATACAGCATCCATCACAGCTGTTAAAAAGCAACTTTTTGTTGTTCTTACTGTTTTCAAAAATAAAAATGTAATTGATTTGTTTAATACTTTGCTAAGTTTAGTTCTTGGAGGATACTGAACATTGCTGCCATCATTGATTTCAAATACTAGTTTTTTGTAAATATTATGCATTAAACAAACAATCAACGCACATGTTAATTAATTGAAATGGAAATAAAAGTTATATTTATTCAGTGTAATAATTTCAAATTATCTTCTATAGAATTATATGTACGTTGAATTATTAATCAATCATACCACAATACTCAATTGTATTTTTAGACATATTTATATTGAAAAGCCATAATGTACCATTGACTGTGGTGAAGTTAACGGTAATGTGTGCTATTCTTATAAGAGGTTCTCTTAGACATAGCGATTCCTACAACATAAAATTTGTCCATTCCTTGTTTCAACTAAGTATGCTTTGATTTTAAATTATTTGTTTATATGTATGCCAATTATGTGTCACGGGTGCTACGATATATATCCAATAATTTATTTGACCTAATCAAATCACTGAATTTGGGCACAATATTAATTACAACTAAATATCAATAATATATTAGATATTCTTTGTAGTTTTATTTGTTATTCACGTATTATAACTGTAGCGTTTATTTAAATCCGGTACGCATCTTCATTCCTAAAACACGATTCAAATGAAACCATGTACTTTGGAACACGCCCTAAGGCATTAGCGAGATACAAGGAAACAGCGGATGCGCTTTAGGCAATGCGATGCAGGATTTTTTTCTTGTCTGTTCACTACCACGTTAGAAACAAGAGTCCGCTGTACACATGGTCGTGATTTATCCAAAAAAGGCTAAAATGTAAAGTCTTCAAAAAAGTGTTCAAGGCCGTGTGTATATAAAAAAAAACCTAAATTTAATTTTAATGGGTGTGTAAACCTAACGTGGACAAGGCCTACAGACCAATTTGCCTAAACTCTTTCCTGCTAAAGGCTATGGTGAGAATTCTGGATATTAATATCAGAGATAGCGTGCTTAGGAGTTCAGGCTTGCACGAAAATCAATTTGCTTATAGACCAGGCAGGTCCACTGATGCTGCTCTACATCATTTAGTGAGCAGAATAGAGGAAAGTCTGGAAGCAAAGGAAACAGCTCAGGGGGCGTTCCTGGACATACAGGGAGCTTTCAGCAACACTTCAATACAATCAATGATTAGGGCTTTGGAGGATTGTGAAGTGAACAAGACTGTTGTAGGATGCGTGTCTGCCATGCTGAACAGCAGGTCAATCCAGGCTACTCTGTATGATGAAATCATCACGGTCAGAGCTAGACGTGGATGTGCTCAGGGCGGAGTCTTATCCCCCCTGTTATGGAACCTGGTAGTGGATAAGATCCTTAGGCGTTTAAACGAACAAGGATTCTACACACAGGGATATGCTGATTGTGTGGCCCTTGTGGTTAGAGGTAGAGAGAGACATGAGTGTCGTTTGTGACCTCATGCAGGCTGCCTTTATCCAGGTAGAAAGGTAGTGTCAGGAGGAACAGTTATCTGTGAATCCTGTAAAAACTTCTCTCATTCCCTTCACAATAAAAAGGAATCTGGGAGTGAGGTCGCTACCTAAGCTCTTTGGGCAGAAGGTAGCGTTGGAGAACCAGGTGAAGTACCTAGGTACTGTGTTGGATAATAGGCTCACCTGGAACCCACAGATAGAACGGGTAGTAACCAGAGCCAAGTGTCATGTTTGCATGTAAGAGGGCTGTTGGTAAACAATGGGGTCTGCAACCACTGGTGGTTATGTGGATTTACATCATGGTCATTAGACCACTAATCTCCTATGCTGCGGTGGTTGTTGGACTAAGACGTTACAAGGTGGGGTTGGAAGTAGAATGGATGGTCTCCAAAGGGTGGCCTGTTTGGCTATCACGGGGGCCATGGGGTCTACATCAACGGTTACCTTGAATGCACTACTGGATCTCCCTCCCCTAGGGGTATATATTCAGGGACAGGCCAGGATGAGTGCATATAGACTACAGCAAACGGGTTGCTGGGGATAGAGGTGGCCTGCAATCGGGCATTGCAGGATAAATCAAGTGGTCAACAGGGAAGTGTTAGACATGCCCTCAGATCACATGATACCTAATGTTCCATTAGACAAGCCTTTTAAGACGAAGATCTTCTCTAGGGAAGAATGGGAGTCTGGAAGGAGGTTATACAACGAGCAAGATATAGTCTGGTTCAAAGATGGCTCGAAAACAGAGATGGGTACAGGTGGTGGCATAAATGGGCTTAACCCAGAGAGGTCCATCGTACTGAGCCTAGGTAAGCATGCTACAGTTTTCCAAGCAGAAGTAGGTGCTATCTCAGAATGTATCAAGGAGAATCAAAGAATGAAATACATTGGTAAGAACATTCTGATCTTCACAGATAGTCAAGCTGCTATTAAGGCACTAAACACGACTAAGGTAAAGTCGAAGCAGGTATGGGACTGCATCTCATCATTGATAAAGCCTAGTCAGATGAACACGGTCACTGTGGGCTGGGTTCCTGGCCACTCAGGTATTGATGGTAATGAGAGAGCAGATGAATTAGCCAGGTCAGGCTCTGAATCCCCTTTCGTGGGCCGGAACCGGTGCTCGGATTCTCCTATGGACATGCCAGGGCAGCGGTTGATACGTGGATGCGGGAGGGGATGAACAGGGTCTGGACGAATTCAACCACTAGTAGACTTGCTAAAAGGTTATTTAGACCAAGCAAGAAACATGCGGAACAAGTCATCTCTCTCAGAAGGGATAACATGAGGTGGGTGGTTGGGCTCTTAACGAGCCACTGTCACCTCAGAAAACACCTACACAGGATAGGAATTGCTGCAGATAATACTTGCAGGAAATGTGGTTTGGCTGAAGAGTCCGCAGAACACATTCTTTTAGAGTGTGAGGCGTTAGGACGAGCCAGGCTATACTCTCTAGGCCCTCCGGGGAAGGAGATGGAAACCATCCTAGACAACCCTATCGGTAGTATATGTTCCTTCATAAGGATGACGGGTATTACTGAATGGGTGTAGGAAGGAAATTGGGGCGGCAAAAGATCGACAGGTCGACGCCGGTGAGGCCTCTGAAGGAGGCTTTCACAGGCCAGAACGGAAAAAAACCTAACGTGTGTGCGTGTGCTAAATGTTTTGTTTTTTATTTATTTAAATGTCTTTAAATTTCAAAGTGCCTTCAGGGCTCATCACACTCGCAGGAAAAACCTTACTCTGCTCCAGGTAAAAAAAATATATATATTCATCCTACTAAGATAAATTTTAATAATGGAATTTCTACTTTGAGTTCACTATCATAAATGCTTTTTATTTTGAATTAGGCTGTAAGAGTTTATTTAAGTTTTCTTTTCATTGATTATTAATTAGTTTGCTTCAATTTAAAATTTATTGTAATTTAAATTTATAACAGAAATATTTTCCTATACAACTTAATCAAAATTTTTTTGTAACGTAACTTTAGTATTACTTGAAAAGTACAAAGCCTAACATGAAACTTGAATTTCATTTTGAAACATGAAAACTAAGTTTTTCTGCCTTACTAATGCATTTCTTTGTCTTTGTGAATGCAGCTATAAAAACTGGTCCAAGAATGAGCTAACATTACCATCTGTAAAAACAACTTAAGAGAAATATCGTCTATTTGTAAAAAAAATAAAATAAACTAACAGTTAGTTCTGTGTGTGAAATGTTAAAAAATAAGTAGTAAGGCAAATCAGACTCAAATTTTTAAAATTTATTAGGATGGGGCATGATAGCAATTTTTCGGATTCACGACCCCAAAGGGGTTAGTTGTCTAAATTAAAAATCTTGACGTCAACACTTTTTGTATAACTTTGTTAATTATATAAATTAGCTTTTTTTACTGTTGGCCAACAGAACAACAAATACATGTAATTTATTATATATTATATATTATAGCAAATATATATATATATATATTTCTATTTGTATTTCTTGTATTTGCTGTATTTAATGTAATTTTGTTCAGTATCCAAAATCCTTTGTTAGTTACCTTAAAAAAAAAAAAAGATATTTTGTAATTTTAATTAAAAGGGAGGTTTTATTCAATTTTCTTTTCTTTTGGAGTGGGATTTTTTATGTTGTTAAAAATAGGAATTTTTTTTTTTTTAGTTTTTAGCGGGAAATGTGTCTGCCATCTCTCTAACAAAGATAGGGCAACCAAATTTTTTATCCTAGTTTTACAAGAACACACCCATTCAGGAGATAGGGGTAGTATGGACTTCTATGTAGTTTTAATTTTTAATAAATTTCAAACAATAAATTTTATAGAGAAAAAAGTAAAAAAAAATCAAATAGCAACCTAGATTGAAAATTGTACGACTTGAGTGACTTTTTGAAAACAAACATTTTTTGTGTTGAAAGTTTGTTTCTATCTTGCACCATTGAATAATTAATTTTAAAACAATGGTGCAAGATAAAAATATATATATTTCGTCACACCCTGTACAGTAATGAAAAGATAACAACATTTTTTTTGCTCCAAAATGTTCAGCATATAGAGACCTTGAAAATGAGGTATCACCCGACCTATGTTTCTATTTGAAAATTTTCCAAAAACACCACTCTGTCCCCCAAAAGTGCCCTTTTGGGTCATTGAGGAGCGTCGAAAATAATTTTCCTTATTGGAGTCGAAAAAGGTTGGGTTCTAATTGGAAGGATATTTTTATTTGGTTTCGTTTAGGCGCTACAGTTATTGTTCTTGTTGTCTGAAACACCCGGTATTTGTATTGTAAAAGTAAGCTATTGTTTTATTAATTTAATAAGTGGTGGATTTATATTATGTGCCCCTCCACTTCCTCTCAAAAAGCTAATAATTTCCCTTTCTGATTACAAAATAAACGCAAAGATTTATCTCATATAGCTGAGGTTACACCTAAAGAAGATAGTGATAATTAAGATAAAATTCATACAAACATGCTGTTTTGCAATGTAGTGATTTGGGCTCTACACTTTACTTGTTAAGCATATCTGATATAACAGAACCTTGTAACACAAATGTTTGTTATTTCAAAAATTAATTAGGTCCAATATAATTTCCTTCTTGTGTAACTCCTATCATTATTATTGAGAGATAATAGAAAATAAAATCAAAATCTTAATATCACACTACCTGCTGTAGCACTATTTTGAGGATATACGAATATGAACCTAATTACAGGAGTTTACTGTCAGTTTTTCAATTTGTTGCTCTACAAAACAATTTAGTTTTAAGTTAAGTTTACAATTCAGTATGAATTATCTGTGTTCCTTTTGCCTACAAATTTATTTCTCAATTTGTCTTTTAATTATCCTACATTGTTTGCTCATACGCGAAGGATATATTAATCAATACAAGTATATATTTAAAATTAGATGAGATAGTTTTATTATGATTTCAGTTTTTATATTGCCGATTTGTAGCAACAATGCACCTGTTATTAATATTTGATTTCATTTTATACACAATAACATTAGTTATTCGAATACACATAGATTAAATGACAATTTCCCGGTTTATAAATTTGAAATACATGTTCTAATATATATTTTCCCCATTTATAAATTGTAAATACTTTTTGGAAGATATAGGCCTATCAACTAAAATATGAAACTATAAATTTCATCTGATGTTTATTATCGATATTGTTTTAACTTTAGATATATCAATAATGAGATAAATCGAAAAGTCGACAATAATACTCTTCACTGAATTATCTAGAAACTTAGCTTTTATTAATATTATTTTTTAAACGGTTTGTATTTAAAATTCATCATTGCGATATTTAAGTATTCTCTAATACAATTTTATAACTAATGGTAATTAATGGACGCGGCAGTGATATTATAATAGATATTACTTACATATAACATTAGTTTATAAAAACGAGTAATGAAAATACGTAGAAAGGTGGCTTACAATGATACACAAACTTACAACCTTAGTAAATTTTACCAATTTGATTGCCTCGTTTTGATATAAATTTTAAGTAGATTTAACCTATGAATATTATCAAATTAATAATGTTTGAAAAATAATTTTGTACTGAGGAATATACTGTCTTTTCCATTATATATTGTAGTCTTTGTATTTAATAGTGACACATATACAATGTAAAATTTTATATCAAGGATATTCAATTCTTCCCAAGAAGAAATAAAACGCATTTCTGTAAACTAACTGAATTGGAGTCTGAATTCTATCTAGTATCTTGGAAATCGTTTTATCGATGAAACTATTCCCAGCGCTCCATAAAAAATGTAAAAAGAAAACGCAGTAAAATATCTATTAATTAGAAAATTATTAAAATTCTTCAAAATCCAAATTAACACACAAAAACACGGATCTAATATAAATGCTTATTTGCTTGGTTTTTTTTTTATATATAATTTAGAAATTAAATTAGTGGTGGAGAAAACATTTTGATTTCAACCTAATACGTATTGTAAAAAATTATTTATTCAAAATACTTGACCAAAATTTGGAATATAACACAAAAGTATAATTTTTTTTTATCAAACGTGTGTTAACTGTTAGTTTTATTAGTGAGCATTTGCAAACAATTTATAAAAGGACTAAAATAGTTACATATTTGTTTGCAAATATGTGAAATCACGAATTAATAAGGAGAGGGCAATTTGTGAATTTGATAAGCTGCAATATAAATTGTAGATGTTTCATTAGATTTCTTTCGGTATAGGCTACACAAAAAACAAACCTTTTAGTTTTTTTTTCATTTTAGATTTGAATACATTTCATCTTATGTAAATAAGGTAAGAAACAGACTGTCTATGCCAAAAGTCAGAAGTTAAGGAAATATTAATTCGTTGTAAACCAAACTATCTACATTTTATCCGACCTTTCTTATCCCTATCATTTCTAAACATCTTTATAAGTAAAAATTGGAAATATGGAAATAAATTTGAATAGCACTTACTGAACAAAGAGAATTCATTTTATAGCAAGTACTATCAAATTATACCACTACGTGTTTCACATATGAATACCGTTTAGCTATTTCTGATACTTTTCATAAAAAAATATTGCTTTGTTATGATGAATTAAATTAAGGAAATATCAGTTTTTTTTGTCAGATATTTAATATTTGTGAAAGTTGTTTAACTATTCACGACGAACATTACCAATGGTTTGATATAATAAATCTTATGTATGTAAAATCTAATACACGACGTTTCAAGAGTTTACATCAGTTCTCGATATAAAGTTGTAATATGAAAAAAATAGCTTGGTCGCCTAAGGCCATTTTTTAATAATAAATAATGATTTTTTTGCGTTTGACTGATATACCCATGTCCATAATAGTATAAATATATACACCATTATCAAATATTTTAAAAGGAAATAACCAATTTAATTCAAAATCATATATAATTAATTTTTCCTTGTGGAATGATGATTTATAATTAAAAAACATATAATACAGAGCTATTAATATTGTTCTAGAAATATGACTTTATGTTTTATTCAGCTTCCTATCCATGTGGTTGTCAATCAATGTAGGTTGTTTGCGTACCCGTAACTCATAAAAGTTTCAAGACATTGGTTGTGTTCGAGGTTTAAAAAAATGTATTGATAAATGACATGAAACCAAATATTTTAAAATTATCAGTAATTGCCTAATATGTGTTACAATTTTGAGCAACAACCTGATATTAGTGCTATATGAGTATATTAGAAGTTGAATCATCCATAGAAATTAAATGAAAATATTTATAATAATAAAATTATTTTTTTAAATAGTTTATGATATTGAACTCTTCGTTTAATTGAAAGATGCTAATAACAACAATAGACCCTATGTTCTTCTTCATTCATTAGGCTAAAATTTATTTACATGCTATTTTAACATGACAAAATGTTTTCGACTCCATTTTAATGACTTCCACTAATCACGATTGTGGGTTCAGTTATGAACAAATACTCAAATTATCACTGAACATGATTTCAACTGTTCAAAGTTGAATGGCTATTTTCCCCAACTAATGTCGTAGTATTAACTTATTTTGTTTTACAAAATGCTGTTACAAAATGTTATACTTAAGTAACAGAATTTGTTTGATTTTTTAATTTAAAAACTACAACATGACAAGAAAGTTATAAAATTAGTTAAATTATTTGTACATAAAATTTGAATTGGGACTGTATCATGACCCTCTTTATCTCAGATGCAAATACTATGGACTTCTCATAATATCTAACGGAGACAGTAATCTTACAAAAGATCTATGGAAGGATGTGACGATCCGTCGCGCAAAATTAGACGAAATATAAATTATGCCAACAATGTAGAAGATAATATGTTGGTCGTAAAAGACCAGATTGCTTGTCACATTGTACATCTTCAGTATCGCGGGAAGAAACGTTAATAAATAAATAATAATAGTTAAGTTTTACATACCTATATATTATTAGGAAAAACTTTTGGTTATTTAAACGACCCTAATAAGTAAAGGTTATTTCACCATTTAAAATTGTAACTTGATTTAAATCATGCGCAATGTGTTGTAAAACTATTTACAAGGTCGAATGGCCTTGACAGTTTTAGATATATCTGTATATTTATAGGTTAATACATACAGATTAAATACAGACGGATTTTTTAAATCCAGGAAGGATTTTTAAAAAAATACAAATAATGGTCAACTAATAACATGAGATTTCGTTATTTTAAATTAAACGTTTAAACGAATTGTACATCACAATAACTAATTCTAATAATATAAAAGTAACATTTACTGTTGTATGTAGATTTAAGAATATATTTGAATGATATCCACTTGAGATATACAATCAGCTCACCCCCGTATTTCTTACATTTTAGTAAATTATTACACTCACGTTTCATATTAGTCCTATTGATTAATACATTAGGAAGATAAGTACAAAACTGTTATGTTTTTGATGCAGAAGCAATTACACGTGAAGCCAAATTTATCTAAAATGTAAAAGAATTACGAGGTTCAAATTTAGTTGAAACAAATATTGTAAGATTGAAGAATTATGTCATGTAATTAATGGCGATTTTAGACGTGTAGATAGAAAGTGAAGAAATTTACCCAAACCCTTCTAGAGAATTAAATCGTCAAATGAAATTCAAATAATATATAAATTCATATTTAAATATATAATATTTCATCTCGTTATTCATATATCAAATTGATTACCCATTTTCTTGTAGCTGATTAAACATTCTTATATACAGAAACTGGTGTATTAGTTATATTTTGTTGTTTTTATAATTTTTTTTCATAATCAGATAAATAGATAAATGATGTTTATATAATATAAAACATATTATTTAATATATGGAGTATATTATGCTCCATATTTTCTACAAATACGGAGCATATAATAGGAGGTGTTGTTCATAATGATTATTGCACTTTGGTTTTATATCAAATGTGGAGTACAATTTGATTAAATGTGGTCGATTATCTTCAAAAAAAGAGACGAAAAAACCACTACAAAACTAAATTTGTTTGCAGAAGTAGAACAAGGAACTAATAAAGTTAATTTATTAATATATATTTTCTGTCACATTATGAAACCGAGGTTTTTTAAACAGTTTTTTTTACTCGAAGTTTAATTTTTATTTCAATATATAAACAAAATTTACTATTATTAAAGATGAGACCTCTAACCGGGAAAAAGTTGTGATAACAGTTACTAAATCAGCAATTTGATTTGTATTTTACACTTGGCTGAGTGGAAACATTAATGGGTTTTCTAAACAGTGTGGTTCATTTATATGTTTCGTAATGATACGTTACTGTATTTATATTCATGATAGTTTTGTGTTAAGCAATTTCTAGGTTTATTTAAAATATAATTCATGTAAACCTATAAAGGAAATATTGTCACAATGTTTTACGGTGTTATGAATCTACCTGAAATATTACTTTAGAAAACTGTAGTAAGATTAATATTTTATAACGTTTCTTCAAGTAAAGTATCTACGGTGAGTATGTTATAGAAGAGGGTAACATCAAGATCAGTATTGTAAACTTTCTATAATCACGTCGTTTTTAAAAATTTTAATTATTGCATATATGTTACGTAATAGTTTTAATGATGGTCATCTTTTGTGTTTCTTTGCTTGTTACATAGCGAATAATATAGACAACATAGCATAATCTGTTAAATTTCTTAAACTTTGTAATAAAGGTTGATATCCAAAACTTTAATAATGGTGAAACTCACATCTTATCTGACGAATCGCCCGCTTTTACTTCTCTATAGAGTTCCCTATTTTTATTTATATTTACTTCGTTAATTTTGACAATAATGAATGACTATTACTAAAGGATTAAACACGTTTGTTTTAGTACTGTCTTAAAGTATTTTAATGAACATACACTAGATATAAATGGCTGAGATTAGGTCATTTAAGACATGTGTTAAGGTATATGTATACGATTGTAAGAAAATGTGTTATATAACTACATTTTATAATTGAATGCATTGTTCAAATTTCGTCTCATTAAAAGACTTATATTTTGAAAGGAATATTGCATGACACTTTTATAATGGTACTTTTTTCTATAAGGATTATTCCACAATGTGAAAATAAAAAAATGGATTTTTAAAATCTTTACTTGTTAGAAATAAAACAATTGTAGAAATATATCCGTTTTGAAAGCTATATCTTTTAAACTATTACTACAATGACAATATAAAGTACAGATTTTTTCCCCATTTCTGTAAAACATATGAATATTTATGTTTTATTTCTATACAATTCAAGAAGTGTTATTGTTATTATTTAAATATTCAATCAGGTAAACTCATTTTATAATATATTCTCAAAACCACGTTTAACTTACTAACACAACGGAAAATATCTCGTTTTAAATGATTATAAAATATTAAAAACAATTAGAGAATGTGCATTAAATGTGTGATTATATTCGTACATAAACTTATGATTGATACAAAAAAGACATTAATTTTAAATATGTTTAGATAGCAACAAAGTTTGTCACAGGTTTCTCTGAAACTGAAATTAAATTACAACGTTCACGCAACCCTTCCTCTCTTAGCTTTTTGGAACATTAAAAAAAAAAAAAAAAAAAACAGTAACAAGGACATAAATCTATCACTATGTGAAATAAAACGATGTTCCTATTGAAAATGGAACAGGGAATTTGTACGAGGGTAGCTGTTGGCTACTTTCCAGCACTGTCGCCTCCAAAGAAAACAAGGTAGATATATATTCAAGTTGCTGCCACACAAAACTGTTAAGCATTTGAAGAAATATCTCAATAAATTTCTTATGTTAATTTCTTCTAATAATACGTTTTAAAAATAAATATCGAATATAAAGATAAATTAATACAAAAAATCTTACGATTTTAAAATCGTTAACGACGTACCATGATTACAATTCAATTGGACAATAATTCATTAAATGTTTACTTATTGCTGGAATTTTATCTCTTTGTTTTATGACTAAATGTTTTACAAATACATATCTATAAATCAGTAAATTTAAGAAAATAATATCAAATAAGAGTATAATTTCAAAGATTACCAACTTGGGGATATGAAATTATTTATCAGAACTTACAGATTACATCCCTATCATGAACATTGTGGAAGTATTAACACCATTCAGAAACTATTACATCAAATTATTGCACCGGGTTTTTCGAAAGTAAGTTAAAACGTTAATTGACTACGGTTTTTTATGTTCCTTTACAAAATAAAGTACATAAATTCCTTAACAACCAAAAACGAAACTACAACTATTTAAAGTTTGAACTTATTTTGAAAGCCCAAGTGTACTTAAAAACACTACGAATAAGAAATTTAATGATTGTGTACACAATGACGAATTGTGAACTACTCTTATATTATGTAACTTTATTACTTTGCTATTAGCGCCATTTTTGTGTGTTTTTATTTGTTGTTGTTTTTTAACTTAACTATATATAAAAAATGATTATCACAAGTTTCAAAGTTGGGAAACATTAAGTAGTTATTGTACGGTAAAAAAATCCATTGTGATGATTAAATCATACAAACTCTGTAGTGTGTGTATTGGTTGCAATAGAACAATTGCCGATAAAAGTGATTTTAATATTAAATAACTGAATTTTTCCTGGGTATATCACCCAACCATGCGTTTATTCCTAAAACTTTAAAAGTGGATTTTCTTTGACGTGGTTTATAACTAAAACTAGAACAATAATATTTTCTTTTGATTTTATTTAATTATATATATTTTTTAGCGCAAATATTTGATTTGTGGTTGGTCAATAATAAGTTGAAATTATAAAACGTAATAATCTTCTATTTTTATTATTTTGCAAAAAAAAATTTTTGTACTATTGTTCGAAACTGAAATTTGAAACATTTCCTTGCATAATTGTTAATTACAATATTTTAATCGTTCATTCATTAAAAATAATGGAATGACTAGGACAGCCTACTTTATCATACTAATATATAGGCTGAAAATTTGCTAAAGTTACATTAACAAACTTAAAATTATATATATTTTAAATAATCAACAATTAAAAATAAAATAAAATCAAAATTAATTATCAAACCAAAGTTGCATACCCCATGTGTTATAACAGCTTAACACATATGAGTATTGCCACACACTATTTAAGAACTACGCCAATTAAAATGAATTCTTTTTCTAGTGGATTATAAATTATGAGTAGTGATCAATATGTTTTGTTCATTTCATTTTTTGAAACTCAAGATATATGTCATCAATAATTATGTTGAAATTGGTTTTTATAATAATATTGAGAACATTCTTTTTTCTTTTTCTTTTTTTCTTTCTTTTTTTTTTTAATATTACGCAGTTGCAAAGTAACTAATTTCTCTCCACAATCTAGGAAAGTTAGTAGATTGTAGAGTGCAAGTACAGATTTAGGATGACTGGAACTCAGTTTTTAATTACTACCCCCACCACAGTAAAATTTATATTAATATATAAATCATTATTAGATATTTTATTGGTTTATATATTGTATTGCTACATATATACCACAGTTTAAATATTACCTTAACTTATTTTATTTATGTCGAAAATTCATATTTTATATTTGCAGATAACGAATTTTAACTTAACATGAAAGTTAATATTAGTAATTACATATATATTTTCACATCACATATATTGTGAACACATAACATATATTTTGATATCATAATGAACCTTATTATATAATAACATATACCAAGACATTTCTTTTTAAATTGTAAACATGAGTTGAATATGTTATATCAAAATTACACAATATATATTATTATTTATTTTTCCGTTACATATAAAAATACTAAGAAATATAGGTGCGTCTATAAAGTAGGTAAATAATAGTATATAACATATATTTGCATTTTACGATTGTTTATTGTCCACATACGTTTTTGAAATTAATGGGCAATCTGTTATTTATATTTTATAATAATACGTTATGTATATATATATATATATATATAT
This sequence comes from Aphrophora alni, assembly GCA_963513935.1. Classification (NCBI taxonomy): domain Eukaryota; kingdom Metazoa; phylum Arthropoda; class Insecta; order Hemiptera; family Aphrophoridae; genus Aphrophora; species Aphrophora alni. Next base: position 62,670,396 of record OY740768.1, on the reverse strand, counting down.
ATATATATATATATATATATATATATACTTCAAGTGGCCAAGTAACAGCTTAAATAGTAGAACTCATGGTTATACAGTTTAATTTATATCGTAGTCTCTTTTGGCAATAAGGAACTATAAAACGCAATTCGTCCTAAAGGGAAATTGGATTTTTTCTATTTATTTTTAACAGTAATGCTTTTTTTCTCAATGACATCGAAATGAAGTAATTTTACACAATTGACAAATTGATTTTTGTAACCAGCCTTGTGTAATGTTCACTGTGAAGATCCAAATTATTATTTCACTTTAAGCACATAACAATTTTTAAACAGATTTTTTTAAAAATCATGTAGCATTTATATAAATTAAAAATAAAATGTGAATATAAATGAAAATATAACTTAAGATAATTCAACTATAGAAGAATTGTTTCATTTACAGTTATCACCGATGTAAAATGACCGAGAATAATGTTTTATCTTATATACCAACAATTGTGTGTTTATTCTTCTCTTTTATAATATATACAGGGTGTCCCGGAACTCTCTGGAACATTTCATAAAAAAATGTTCCTTAGGTCGAGACAAACATATTTCACAATATAAACATGAGTCTCCGGTGACTAGTTTTCCGTCTGTCGGTCTGTATGTGTTTTTACAAAGGATTTTGTAACTCAAGATTTATTTAAGATTAAAACTAAAAATTTGTTATAAATATGTACCTTAATAGGTAGGATAAGTGTATAAAATTTCGTTACTGGAACTAAATCCATTTCAAAATGGCGTCCGTTTAAATGTTTTAGTGTCAAATTCCACGAAAACCGTTATAGCTATAAAAAATTATAAAGATAGGTAAAAGATGCACAATTTAAAGACAAATCGAATGACTACTTATTTACTAAAATCGAATAATAAACAACCAAGTTGTAACATATCTAGCCACTTGTTTTCTGTCCACTTCATGTTAAAAATGAATCAGCTGTTCATTACTAATGAATTATTTACAAAATTAGGATAGCAAATATTACATAACGAAATTTTATACACTTATCCTACCTATTAAGGTACATATTTATAACAAATTTTTAGTTTTAATCTTAAATAAATCTTGAGTTTTAAATCCTTTGTAAAAAAAACATACAGACCGACAGACGGAAAACTAGTCACCGGAGACCCATGTTTATATTGTGAAATATGTTTGTCTCGAGCTAAGGAACATTTGAAGAGTTCCGGGATACCCAGTATATAGGAATGTATCAAACTTATAATAATGTTATAAATAGTCAATAAGTACATACTTTACAACACTTCCAATAATTATTGCCGCTTTGTTCATTCGTTTTTATTTGTTACAGATTTACATGAAATTTTTAAAAAAAAGTTTTATACTACCCTAAAGTCAAAGACGTTACTGGTATTTGCGTAACATATGTAAAAAATCTATCCTCAGTAACTGATATAACTTTATCTCTGATGTAGTAGTATTTCACCATGATTTATTTGTATGAGTTTAATGAATGGAAAAATAATGTTTTAAGTATAATAGACAAAATCGTTAGCAAATAAAACCTGCTTAATCGAATAATTGTTTATTTATGAGTAGGCTACTTCGTTACAGTCGAGTAGAAACAAGGGTTATAAATATAAAACACGTTCAGTGCTCAGACGTCTATACACGCAAAACAATGGTCTTCCCAGTGACTCACACGTCTATACACGCACCTTCTACATTCACTTTTCGGTGGAAAAGAGGGGGTTTAGTCGTTGCTTAGAGCATTTATTTTTACGTGAGTAGTTAGTAGACACCCTTCAACAAGTGAAGATCGAAGAGCCGTGAAGAATAACCGCTAGAAGCCGTTGCAGAGCCATTTGAAATTTCATACTTTTTCATCGTTTTTGTGCATTTTTTCCAACTTAAGGTAAGTTTTGAATATATCTCAATTCATTTTAATTATTTTAAACATTTTTATTCATATCACAAGAGATGTCACAATAATAAATGGAAAAAAAATTACCAAGTTTTAAAAAATGTTTTTTTTTTTCCTCTTCATTATCTTATGAATGATTAGTATTTTTGTATAAATCCGAAAATAATATATAGTATGTGTTTGAAACATTTCCAGAATGGTTCGTACAAGAGGTGGAAAACGTTCTGTGGAGACTAGAGACGACCCTCGACCTTCAACGTCTTCAGCAGCTGACACGAGAGACGACTCTCGTCCGTCAACGTCTGCTGAGTCTGAGACAAGGCGATCGGGTCTCAAAAAACGAAAGTTTTATTCTCCGGAAGATGCCGCAGAGCTGCTCTCCATCCTCGAAAACGAAAGTGACGAAGGATGGAATTCGGATTTGGATTCGGGGGAATCCGTGTTTGGGGACACCGACGAGGAGGACTTGGAAATCTCTGAAGGTAATTACAATAATTTTTCCCCGCCAGTTTGGTATTTTTTATTTACTTTTTATTGATACGTCATTATCAGTTTCATTATTTTATTTTCTGTTTTTCTTGAAATTAAAAATAATCGTTACATGTTCCAAAATTCACACTTTAATTTCATGGATATAAATAATAGGACAAATCAATAAAAAAAATTAAACTAAATTTGTTCACAAAAAATATTTAAGAATTGAATCGTAAAATAAGATTTCATTGATTTATTTTGACTTGAAAAAAAAGTTTTATATAAGAATTTGATTTTTTATTAATTACATTTTTATATTTTCAGAATTATTGCAACCGTCTGAGGTCCCAGGTGAAGATCTTCTAACAACGGTGACTTTAACGCCAACAGAAATAGGTACAGAATGTTCAGATAATTTATTTATTTGTCGTATTTCTTTTTTTCTTGGGACAAAAATATTTTGATAAATCATTACAAAATTTATCCTAACATTTCTACCAACAAAATCATTCGAAAAAGTTTAATTCAGAATAAGATTTCATTGTTTTATTTAGACTCAAATTATTAGAGTTATTTGTATCAATTATTACATATTTTGACAAAAATATTTTGATAAAATATTACAAAATTTATCCTAACATTTTTTTCTACCGACAAAATCATTCGAAAAAGTTTAATTGAGAATAAGATTTCATTGTTTTATTTAGACTCAAATTATTAGAGTTTTTGTATCAATTATTACATATTTTGACAAAAATATTTTGATAAAATATTACAAAATTTATCCTAACATTTTTTTCTACCAACAAAATCATTCGAAAAAGTTTAATTGAGAATAAGATTTCATTGTATTATTTAGACTCAAATTATTAGAGTTATTTGTATCAATTATTACATATTTTGACAAAAATATATTGATAAAATATTACAAAATTTCTCCTAACATTTTTTTCTACCAACAAAATCATTCGAAAAAGTTTAATTGAGAATAAGATTTCATTGTTTTATTTAGACTCAAATTATTAGAGTTATTTGTATCAATTATTACATAATATTTACGCATTTTTATATTTTCAGAATTATTGCAACCGTCTGAGGTCCCAGGTGATGATCTTCTAACAACGGTGACTTTAACGCCAACAGAAATAGGTACGGAATGTTCAGATATTTATTTATTTGTCGTATTTCTTTTTTTCTTGGGACAAAAATATTTTGATAAATCATTACAAAATTTATCCTAACATTTCTACCAACAAAATCATTCGAAAAATTTTAATTGAGAATAAGATTTCATTGTTTTTTTTAGACTCAAATTATTAGAGTTATTTGTATCAATTATTACATATTTTGACAAAAATATTTTGATAAAATATTACAAAATTTATCCTAACATTTTTTTCTACCAACAAAATCATTCGAAAAAGTTTAATTGAGAATAAGATTTCATTGTTTTATTTAGACTCAAATTATTAGAGTTTTTGTATCAATTATTACATATTTTGACAAAAATATTTTGATAAAAATATTACAAAATTTATCCTAACATTTTTTTCTACCAACAAAATCATTCGAAAAAGTTTAATTGAGAATAAGATTTCATTGTATTATTTAGACTCAAATTATTAGAGTTATTTGTATCAATTATTACATATTTTGACAAAAATATTTTGATAAAATATTACAAAATTTATCCTAACATTATTTTCTACCAACAAAATCATTCGAAAAAGTTTAATTGAGAATAAGATTTCATTGTATTATTTAGACTCAAATTATTATAGTTATTTGTATCAATTATTACATATTTTGATAAATAATTACAAAATTTATCCTAACATTTCTACCAACAAAATCATTCGAAAAAGTTTAATTGAGAATAAGATTTCATTGTATTATTTAGACTCAAATTATTAGAGTTATTTGTATCAATTATTACATATTTTGACAAAAATATTTTGATAAAATATTACAAAATTTATCCTAACATTATTTTCTACCAACAAAATCATTCGAAAAAGTTTAATTGAGAATAAGATTTCATTGTATTATTTAGACTCAAATTATTATAGTTATTTGTATCAATTATTACATATTTTGATAAATAATTACAAAATTTATTTTAACATTTCTACCAACAAAATCATTCGAAAAAGTTTAATTGAGAATAAGATTTCATTGTATTATTTAGACTCAAATTATTAGAGTTATTTGTATCAATTATTACATATTTTGACAAAAATATTTTGATAAAATATTACAAAATTTATCCTAACATTATTTTCTACCAACAAAATCATTCGAAAAAGTTTAATTGAGAATAAGATTTCATTGTATTATTTAGACTCAAATTATTAGAGTTATTTGTATCAATTATTACATATTTTGATAAATAATTACAAAATTTATCCTAACATTTCTACCAACAAAATCATTCGAAAAAGTTTAATTGAGAATAAGATTTCATTGTATTATTTAGACTCAAATTATTAGAGTTATTTGTATCAATTATTACATATTTTGACAAAAATATTTTGATAAAATATTACAAAATTTATCCTAACATTATTTTCTACCAACAAAATCATTCGAAAAAGTTTAATTGAGAATAAGATTTCATTGTATTATTTAGACTCAAATTATTATAGTTATTTGTATCAATTATTACATATTTTGATAAATAATTACAAAATTTATTTTAACATTTCTACCAACAAAATCATTCGAAAAAGTTTAATTGAGAATAAGATTTCATTGTATTATTTAGACTCAAATTATTAGAGTTATTTGTATCAATTATTACATATTTTGACAAAAATATTTTGATAAAATATTACAAAATTTATCCTAACATTATTTTCTACCAACAAAATCATTCGAAAAAGTTTAATTGAGAATAAGATTTCATTGTTTTATTTAGACTCAAATTATTAGAGTTTTTGTATCAATTATTACATATTTTGACAAAAATATTTTGATAAAATATTACAAAATTTATCCTAACATTTTTTTCTACCAACAAAATCATTCGAAAAAGTTTAATTGAGAATAAGATTTCATTGTATTATTTAGACTCAAATTATTAGAGTTATTTGTATCAATTATTACATATTTTGACAAAAATATATTGATAAAATATTACAAAATGTATCCTAACATTTTTTTCTACCAACAAAATCATTCGAAAAATTTTAATTGAGAATAAGATTTCATTGTTTTTTTTAGACTCAAATTATTAGAGTTATTTGTATCAATTATTACATATTTTGACAAAAATATTTTGATAAAATATTACAAAATTTATCCTAACATTTTTTTCTACCGACAAAATCACTCGAAAAAGTTTAATTGAGAATAAGATTTCATTGTATTATTTAGACTCAAATTATTAGAGTTATTTGTATCAATTATTACATATTTTGATAAATCATTACAAAATTTATCCTAACATTTCTACCAACAAAATCATTCGAAAAAGTTTAATTGAGAATAAGATTTCATTGTTTTATTTAGACTCAAATTATTAGAGTTATTTGTATCAATTATTACATAATATTTACTCATTTTTCTATTTTCAGAATTGTTGCAGCCGACCGACCCAACGAGTGACAATATGGTGACTTTCTCAACCCCGATAGAAATAGGTAAACAAAATTCAGATATTTATTTACCATCAATTGTAATTTTTGAAAATAATTTTCATGTTTTTCTTGGGGTAAAAAGCTTTATGCTAACATTATATTTTTTTCTAACAAAATCATTAAATTTGAAAACAATATTTCCTTGACTTCAAATTTCCAGAATTGTTATTTTCATAAATATCACATAATATTTACACTTTTTTTCTTTTCTTTTGTTTCAGAGATATTGCAGCCGAGTGAGTCTGCTGGTGAAAGTGTTTTGACCCTTTCTTCAACCCAGACAAAAGTCGGTACACATGTTAGACGACAAAGACATACGAGACAAAGACTTACTGTCCCCCAAGGCCCCATTTACAGTTTTTCGGCAGATAGAACATCCCTTGACGACATTCCTTTCACCCGGAACCCTGGCTTAAATCAATCACCAACTGTCAAACAACCTATTGAAAATTTCAACATGTTGTTCACTGCCGAACTAAAAACTTTAATTGTGAACGAGACCAACGACTTTGCCGAAACAAAGAAATCTGGTGCGAGTATCCATGCTCGAATAAGAAGGTGGAAAACCCTAACCATAGAGGAATTCACCATGTGGTTAGGGTTACTTATTCACATGGGAAACATGGTACTCCCCAGAATTTCAGACTACTGGACAACGGACAAACTTTTCAACTTGCCTTTTGTCCGAAGTGTGATGAGTAGAGACAGATTTATGAATATTCTAAACTGTCTCCACTTTCACAATAACCGCCCTCCGCAAACAGAGACTGACCGACTATACAAAATTAGGCCCCTTATCAAGTTTTTTCATGAAATTATGGAAAAACTTGTGACTCCGACTAGACGACTCTGTATTGACGAATCCATGATCCTCTGGAGAGGGAGATTGGTTTTTCGAGTTTACCTAAAGGGAAAGAGGCATAAGTATGGTATAAAACTATACATGCTCACCGAACCTTCAGGTCTTGTCCTAAGGTTTATAGTATACTCGGGTTCTGGTGATCAAGAAGTTGGTGGGCAAGGTCATGTTGATATGGTTGTCCATAAACTGATGGAAGGTCAATTAGATTTTGGTCATTCATTGTTTATGGACAATTATTATAATAGCGTACGACTTGCACATGAACTCCTTGAGCGCAAAACCTATGTAACTGGGACCTTACGGAAAAACCGAAAAAACAACCCCCCTCAGGTTGTTTCCAAGAAGTTGAAAAAATCTGAAACCACCTCCCTATTTTCCGATTCAGGTATTTGCGTTCTCAAATGGAATGATCGACGAGAAGTGCTGATGATAAGCTCAGAGTTCAGTCCAGACCTGGTCGATGTTACCGATCGACGAGGACGTGTAGTTCAAAAACCAGAAATGGTGGCTGAATACAATAAGTCGATGGGTGGAATCGACCACATGGATCAACTCTTAGCTTATTATCCGATAGAGCGTAAATGCATGAAATGGTATAGGAAGGTGGCCATTCACATTTTTCATCTGATCCTTACCAATTCCTATATCCTGTTCAGAAGGGATAATCCCAGTTCCAAAATGTCCCTTTATGATTTCCGCCTAAATTTGGTAAAGTCCCTAACAGCTCCTGCTTTTCCTTCTCCATCTGCTCCTTCCAACATTCCCCCTGTTCCTTCGAACCCTCTCTTTGTTCCTTCCCCCGGCCCTTCCTCACAGACAACCACGGTTCTTCATGCTCCCCGACAAAGACCGCTGAACGACAAAAACAAACGACTTTTTCGACGATGTGTAGTATGTTTGAAGTCTGGGAAAAGAAAGGAGTCTTCATACTACTGCCCAGACTGCCCCAAAGAGCCACATTTGTGTGCGCCATGTTTTCGGGAATACCATGAACAATAAATAAAAAGTGTAATATGTATATAAAAAAAATGTTTAAATTAGTTTTATATATTAAAAATAGAGTAGGTAGTTTAGTGTAAGATAGGATAAGCAAAATAAAAATAAAAAAATGTTTGCATTGTAAATTTAGTTTAGTAATTCAGTTTTTTTTTCAATTGTAAATATAAAAAATTATCATTTTTGTAATTTTAATTGTATGTTTAGAATTTATTTTTAGAATTTAGTATCGTATTTTATTTATTTTGTTTTTAAATATATAATAATTAAATATAACCGAAAACATTGTTTTATTTTCTCCCGATATGAAGTTCCAATAAAACATATTTAGGTAAAAATGAAAATGTATTATATAATATTAAGGTAAAAGGACATAAAAAATGAAAGTTTGTCTCATTGTTAGCGTAATCATTTTAGGATTGAATTATGTAGCTAAAAAGTAGTTAGCAAATGAATAACAAACAGGTCGTAATTTCTGTCATACCGCCGTATCTCCCTTCATAAAAAATACATGAATAAAATAACAATCAATAAATATCATTTCAAAATTGATTGTTATAATTTTGAATAAATTATAGGTGTTTGTGTTTTATGTACAAAAAATTTTTACTATTCCGAAAAAGTTAATTTCACACTAAAACATGTAAAAATGATTACCGAAAATTAAAAATTTAATTAAAATGAATTTTATTATGAGAATAAATTTTAAAAATATGCGGTAGTAGACGCGTTGAGTCATAGACTTGAACAGGACAGTGAACTAACCTACCCTATGGCGCACACGGCTATACACGCAACCCTTACCTGATGCCGCCATATTGTAGTCAGACATAATAGTACCCCTCTCGAGGCTTAGCACTCAAAGTGTTAAAAAAAACTAACACAAATATTAAACCAAAATAATTATCGCATCATCCAAATGTATTTTTTTTAAAATTAAATACTATTTGTTACTTGTTTTAGCATTTCCATATTTTTTTAAAATTATTTTAACCCTACAATATATTTAAATTTGAGCAACAAAATATTATAATAAATTCTAAATATTCTCTGCATTTGATCGCTACAGTGTTTCAGATAATTTACTAGATAAAAACACTTTCCACGCGTACAACATTAATGAAGGATGTAAAGTGGTTCATAAATAAACCATGTTTTAGCATCGTAATAAAACACAACATGAACTGTGCAAGAACGGTCTAGTGTAACACGATAAGAGGATATTCTATTCCCATAATTAATTGTTATAAATATATTATTATATTTCTTGCAATATCTTAAAATAGACATTTAATCAGATTATTAAATGTTATGTAGTTATTAGTACATTTATTGCTACAAGAGAAAATTATAGTGCCGAATTTGTTTAGTGACGTACGTTATTGAGTGTGAAAATAGCACTTCTGGAGGTTAACATATTGTGTCACCATGAGCATTACATATAAATCTGCACTGATAAATGTACGAAGAACATATACGTGTGTTGAATAATTTTAGCCTTCGTATCCTTGATTAACTATTCTTTCGAATATATTATCGTAACTTTTGTTTAAAAATAAATCACTGCATAAACGAGACGTATAAATTTTACCCCTAAAATATATAATTTAGTTTGATGTACACTGTATGGTATATGTTTAGTTTGCGTACTGTTAGATGCTTATATTAATTATTTGGTTTTTGAACTTTGATTTTACCTAAATGTGATATCATCACTATCTTAATAAAAGTATATGTTGTGAAAAAGTTTTAAGTTAAACTAATTTAAACTAATCATCTTAAATTAATGATTATATATATTTATATATACAGCCGAATACTTGATATCCCTATTAAATTTACAGCTTCGCTCTAGGACATGTTTCATAACACCTTAATTTTGGATTAACATTTAAAAAAGTATATTCGTAATCATAGATTATGTGTCATTAACTGTAGATTGGTTGATTAAACATAACCATACTTAAGAGCAACTAACACCTAATTGGCCAAAAAACATTTTCACAAGCGTAGGATAATAAAAATATGATTTAAAATTATAAATTTATATTTTTATTATATCTCTAAATTAAACTATGGTTAATATTCAAAACAAAAATATATATTTTTGGGTAACATTTAACTTTAAAACTATATTTCACAATTATATACATACTATTTTTAAACTAATTATTATAATTTATATGAGACACACCAACACTGACATAAAAGGTATAGTAATAAAAACGAGATTTAATAAATATTACTACTTATTAGTTTCTACGTTAAATTAAAATAATAATAAATAATATTGCCAAAATTGAGAGAACTTAACGTGATTTTGTTTTAAATGTGGGGAAAAAAGTATCTAATATTATTGTATTTTACTCAATACAATACTACAATACAAACGTTTATGTTTTTATGCAATAAAAAATATGAGGAATAGAAATTTTCAATACAATATTAAATACCCTGTATTTAGGAAATTGACTAGAAAAAGGCTCTACCAGCATGTTCCCACAGTATAAAACACAACTTCTAGATAGTGAATAGCTATTTATAAATGGTTCAATAACTTATGAAAGCGGTTATAAATGAATCAAAATTTCTTACAATTATTTCTCAAACCTGATTTAAATAGATGTTTAATAAGATCAAATACGAATTAAATAGTTTCGTATTATGAACATTAATAAATTATATTTGCAGCAACGAGAAACGAAAGTTCAGTGATTTTAGTGCTATGCGTAATTAAATCTGAAAATGCCGTCCTGGTAGTCGAAATGCTTTGATATCTGAAACGAAGTTCTTATCTCCACGTGTACAGAATACGGAATTGCTCTGAATTCATGTGTAATTCATGCTGGGTACTGCATTCATTTCTGTAAGTGAATGATTCTGTTGGTTAAAAGTTCGGACTTTGAATGATTAAATAAACAAATTGTGTATGCATGTAAGCTGTGTAAGTTTAGTGTGATTGAAATGTGTGATGGTTAATAACTTTTTTCTAAGTCTATTAGTTATTGTTACATAAAATGTGGTACACAAAATCAGTAATATTCTTTACTAAACACATTATATACAGTACTACTAAAAAAATATCAAATACCTACTTTCATTATTAACAAATAAATAACATATTTGGAGAGTATTTCAAATTTTTATTTTGTTTGCCAACATGCTTTTTAATTAATTTTATTTAATATATCTTTTTATTATTTTAAACTATGACATAAGATAATAATTATTTGACAGAAGTACACTAACTTTATATATCAACTATATGTATGGTAATAGATACATGTTTTATTATAATTGGTAATGTTTTAATAGTTTGTATTGTTTTTAAATTGCAAACTTATGTACTCCATCCACGGAAGATGGTATATTTGATATTACAAATAATTTTATGTAATACATTGTATTTCACGTATTGACACAATATGCTAGCAAAATCCATTTTGTTTAAACATCATTTCCCATAAGAAATTTTTATTTACATGTAAAGAATTTTAACATAATAAATTCTCAATTGCAATTTGAAATGAAACATACTATAATTTAAAACTTAAAATATGTAACTTGCAATAATTTGTCATTACTGTACTATATTAAAGCCCACTCGCTTTGTGATGTGCTACAAAAGTTGGTATTAGTTCTTGTTTAATTGATATACGTAATAGATATATTGACAGAAGATTGTACACAAAAATATTATACGCTAGTTTGCTTATTTTCTTCATTTCAAGTTTAGTTATAAATCATAATGCAGAAAAAAAATTGTAAGTTTGTCATGTTTGAGATTTTATTTTAAAAATATATTATTCTTTCTAAGTTTAATCATACCATTATCAAATATAGCTCATAAACCTATATGTACTCCACGACCTTGGTTGGTTTGCGACTTTAAAATTGTAAACGAATCAGTTAAAACTAAAGTGTTACCAGATATAGATAAAAACAAAACTTGTTATTATGCTAAATATGGTGGATAACCACTATGGGATCAAAATAGTGTAGAATCACTATCTTGACTATACTCAGATATCAAGATTGATTCATAAAGGCAACTCTCAACGCCAGGCGTCAGTTCATGATTGCCTTGTTGAAGACCATATTGTTATAAGACACGGCAAATGAAAACTGGACGTGACCTGAAATTGTTACTGTAGTAATCCGTTTGTGACACGTAAGTCTGTTTCAAAAGAAATGAACCTCTTTAAATATTTCAATATTCATATTTTATATGTACTGTACTTATAGGTAGAGTAATGAAAATATCACATCTTTTGTGTGTTGATATAATGAACTAGTTCAGCCTAATTAATTTTTTAAATTAAAAAAAATATTTTAATTAAAATATATGTTAAATCAGATAATAGTATTATTAAATAAATATGTAATGATGGTTTAAAAAAATTACCCGAATTTAGAACGTCATATTTATTGATGTAAACACATAAAATTACCAACACTTACAAAAATATAAAGTCTTAGCACTGTTAATAGAAGTGCTATGTTATATCCACGAGTCGCATGGACATCAAGGCTATAGCAAAATTCGTACCACAATTATTATAGTCATTGCAGCTGATATAGTTGTTTCAGAATTTTTCCTGATTACTAACTCACAGTGGATAATAAACAAGATCTATCGCCTATATGGAACAAGAATAAGTCCACGAAGGGAGAAGTGCTGATTTTACACGTTTATTTCTGTAAGGTACAATCACTATCACGTAGAACTTACATCAATTGTAATTAGTACGGTTTATATATCAAACGTTAACTAAACATAAGCCAGACAGTCGTATGAGAAATAACATTTTCCTTATCTATCACGGCGAATTGTCTCTGATCTAAAACTCTCTGAACTTTATTGACACTTTCATCAAAATTGCGAGGTTGACCTGGACTCTTACTCTTGCACAAATACTCTGTTCAAATGTGCGATACCAACTATGAAGGTTTTGCGGCAAAGGCGGGTCAATATCTAAACGCTGTCGAAGAAAGAGCACGGCGCATTCTATTCCCTGACATATTCTTGGTAAACTCCAGAATACAAAAGCTTCTTATTTTAAGATGATGGCAACTTGCAACGGACTGACGTTCTACGTGCAGAGAGACTTTAAGCGCCTATTCCATAAAACTGTATTCCATACCTAAAAAATTTCACTAAGGGAAGTTGTTTCATTATTACAATGTTTTACATTTTTTTCAATCATTTTGTCACACAGTGCTGATGGTGGGGGCAAAATAGAATACTTATAAAATCTTTGTTAAAACTTTATGGTTTCAAGAGTATTTTTCACTTTGTTCTAATTTCGTATTGCGTTTTTATCAAATAATATAACTTTTATTATATATGAAAAATTCTGTGTATATATATATATATATATATATATATATATATATATATAATAGATTGTTTATATTATATATATTAATAATTTGTTCTTGTTTTTGAAATATATCATTGTTATTAATATTTGAATATTTCAGATTCAATTAAAATAATATATAATTTCTGATTCAATAAAAAAAATAATAAAAACCATGAAAATGCATAGTCGGGATTCATAAAAACGTATCAGCCTGTAGGCATGATTCTAGACAGACCGGAATTGCTCACTAGGGAGTAAGGTGTGTTGTTGGGGAAGTAGGGTGTGGTGTATTGACCCAAGTTTTCAGAAGTCTACAACATAATATATTTATTGAGGTTGACAAAACTAGAGAGGCTTAAATGTCTTCTATATGAATTCCTCCGAAGAAGGGTAAAATTACAATAATTGTATATAACATAATTAATAATGACGATTGTAACAGGAAATTAAATTACATCAAATAGATGATACTCAGAATGTAGTCAATCCTGACAGATTTTTAAATTTCAAACTAAATTTTGAAAATGTTGTTTCTTATATAATACCCGGTGACAAAGTTGAGTAGTCATTTAGGCTTTGGTTTGAATGAAGTAACTTGTTAAATATCATAAAAAACGCTAGAAACTTCATTAAGAATAATGATTAAGAAATTCAGGTTCCCAAGAAAATACTTGAACAATTTACGCCTAGTAATATTATTTGAACATAACACATGGATTTGTACGGTATTATATTTTTATCTTTTATAAACTGAGATGGGTGTGTAATTGAAATACGTTGAGTCGGCAAGATAAAAGTAGTAGAATGGGAAATTGGACTCCAGTTGTAAGCCTTGACAAGCCTTAAGTCATCACGTGCGGGTGGACTGTGCATATAACTCATTATTAATTCTGAATTGCTTCAAAGGTGCTTAAATTCAAAGTTTCGTTATTATTAGTGTTTGACATTATTACGCTTATTATAATTAATAGCAGCTTAATTTATCAATAAATTAAAATGGATAAAAATATATGATATTATACTTAAAAAATACAATACATTCAAAAAATATATATTTGGTACTAATAATGTTACTATTCAAAGAACATAAAAAACATTATTCAATGTAATAAAATGTTTTAAGTTGTAAATATGAATGTCATTTTATTTACAGTATTAATATTTAAGTATGACTGATTAAACATCCACTTACAAAAGTAGGCTAATATTATTTATGCACTCTGCTTCTCAGCATAAACAATGTCTTAAGATTGTATATAATATTGTAATAATATTTAAAATGTATTCTTTGTATGTATAAAAAGCAATTGTTATATTAGCTTTTACACGTGAGGTAATAATTTAGTATTAAATTTTAAAAAGAAATCTTTTTTTTTGAACGGAATTAATTAAATAACATAAACCAAAATAAATAGTATAATGGACAATTATAGATACTGTGAAGTGTTTATATGAACAAAGCACTGTTACTGGAAGCGGTGACAATTCGAAGCAATATCTCGAAGTTATCGGTTTTTTAGGGAAAATATGCAAATTGTAACTTATTTACTTTTTTGGAATACCAAAGAATACGAATATAATGCTAAACAGGGTCCTCACTAAATTCAATCTCTCAAGTAAAAAACACTAAAAATGCGGTAAATTTTACAAATAGAGCCAAAGCAATATAGTATTTACTGAAATAAATTTTTTTTTTAATCTTCTAGTTTAAGGACAAAGCATAAAATCGTGAAATATTAAAATTGTAGCAATATCAAGTAAAATATAAGTGAACTATTTTTAATTACCTCTAAGAGATATCTGATGTCTAACCGATCATGAGATATTCTTAAATTATTATCTCTGGAACAAATCAAATATGTTTACAACCGATTCAGAATTTAAACAATGTTATGTTGATATATATTTTTTAATATTTTTTTCCGGGTTTGAATTGCTGTTAAACTAAGATTTTGTTAAATAATTCAAATGACCAATAATGTTATTTCAAGTGTAATATAATATAGGTAACGAAGTACTATAAAGTATCAGTGATTACAAATAATTATTACCATTTTATTAAAGGACTGTAAACAAACGTAATAAAGTCACATGTGAGTGTGAAAAATAACTTTTTTTTCCTGCTACTCATATAAATAACATACATTATTTTCGTACTGGAAGGAATAGGGGAAGTATCGTACAGTTTTACAGAAAATCATTTAGAGCTCTACTGTATTAGGTTTTATTAAAGGAACTCTTAATAAAAAAACGAAGATTTATAATCCTAGTGAGTACCATTTTTGTACAAAAAGTCTATATATTTAGTTCATTCTATCTGACTACAGTATAATACTAGATAATTTTTAATTGTAATACTATACAGTTGTGTAAGGTCACAACTTTTGAATTACACCTAATTTAAAATCAGAAATAAAATGTTTTGTGCGAATATTAAATTAATCTAATTCGTGTAAAATATAACTTCCATTTTTACAAACAGTAAGTTTTATATACTGAACGTTTCAAACACGATAATAAATGCAATATCATTTACATACATATATATCACATACATACATACATACATACATACATACATACATACATACATACATACATACATACATACGTATATATATATATATAAATATATATATACCTTTACTCAGATATGCCTAACAAACAAAATATAAATTAATAACACCGTCTAAAACACAACCTTATAAGTTATAAGGCACAGTCACAAAAATCAAAATTGGATCATGTTGAGTAGCCCTATATTTTACACTGTGAATATGTTACTTCTTACAAACCACTATATTTTCCCTTTTTAAACCCTCACCGATATAAAGAACCTATCTATCAGCTCACACAATCATATTGAGATAGATATTAATTATTAAGACAAACTTATGTTGGTAGATTAAACCAACTAAGAGACAAAAACAAATGGGCCTGTGACATTTGTCTAATGTGTTGTTTAAAGTTAATTATTGTAGCTAATTTATTATACGACCTTTCGTATACAACGTACCTCATGTTCTTGATGATGTAAATTAATTGAACCATGTCAACTGATCTTTAAGCTTTTAATTAATTATTAGTTGAACAACATATGGTTCAACAAATTTAAAGTTCAAAATTTAAAAAATATATATTTTAATAGTTTGAAATACCTTGACTTTGCAGTACTAGTAGTATTGTATTTTCATCTGTGAAGAATGCCTTGCAAATAAATAGTGAATATTAGTGTAATAATTTGCATTGGTATACTGTATGGTTGGAAGGTTTTCAAAATGAATACGTAAAAACACACAATCATACTGACACTGTACTCGACTTGACTGTGTATGCAATACCACATTATAATGTCAATAGGGTTTAGGTGCTTACAACAACTAAGAGTGATGACAGTCGATGAAATTCATTTTATATTTATTACAAATAAATATGTATTGTGTAACATGTTTGGAAAATGATTTTTATTTTATATAATGATTCTTTGACTCCTTGTGAATGTTTCATTGTTGTTACAACAAAAACTGTAAAGTAATTTGGAACTCCAATTATACGAATTTAAAAGATAAGGCTATTAATTGATAAACCTATTTTGTCCGATGTTGTAATGTATGGAAAGATATATTGAAATGTAGATTATTTTTTACGAGGCACTAAATTTTGTATTATCTTTAATTATAAATATAATGTTGCATATTTGGTATAATACTTATAACAGAGTTGGGTGATACATTCCATGGCACATGAGTCCAATTTTGCGAATCAAGAGTTTCGGGATTGATTAAGCTTAAGGATTGAACTCTGAACATGGCTAATTAAATTCACGATATTTTCCCCGCTTAAATTTGATTTAAAAATACATATAATTTTTAGTAGGATAATATTTGTTTGATATAAATTTTTGTGTTATACTGGTGTCGTTTAATAAATTACTTTTTGCCAGTTTTCCAGAGATAAAAAAACCTCAAAGCATTTCATAAAAATGGTAAACAAATTCAGTAAAAAATTAGTATATAATGTTATAACACTGTAACAATATAGTCGACAACACAACGATTTTATTTTATTCACAACTTAATTTTCAGGAAGAAAAATATTATAATTTGTAACTTTAAATATACACAAAACATAATAGCGGTCTGTTACAATATAAATAAAATATAACGTTTAACTAATATTTGTTAATGATAACATACTAGTTTTTAACTTTAAATGTATATAAATTTGGTTCAGTGTCTAAAATAGAAATAATTTTATTTCAAATAATTACCAATTATCGTGTACTTAATTAGCTTCTTACAATTACCAAAAAATAATACAAATATCAAGTATTTAACAGTTACTGGTTGGTCATATTTTTCCCCTGAAAGTATGTAAAATTCAATATATACATAAATAATGGTTCCTATAAGGCATAAAATAACACTCTCCTTAAGTCCTAGAATTTGTTTCTTAATTTAATGGATCTAAAATTCAGGTGGGGAAATTTTTTTCCACTAAGAAATCTACTGTCTCTTCCAACAAGTAGATCTCTGTGTATTTAAAACTTTCACACAATATAAAACTTCTACAGTAAGGAAATTGTATTGTTCACAAGAAGAAACAAAATAAAACTTTTCGAACGTTGCCAAACTAAATGAAAAGAGTTGTGTGTTATCTAGTTGCTTCTAAAACTTTTTATCAAGGAAGCTATCCCAAGCATTTGTAAAAAAAAGTATACTAAGAATAAATAAAATTTCAATTTAAAATTGTATGCTGAAAGGTAATATTGCACTTTCCAATATTATAAAAACATAAACAAATTAAATTATATTTGTTTATTTTTTGTTATCAGTTATGAAAAAATATAAAATTCTTAGTAATAGATGTGTTTCACTTGTTGAGAATGTTAAAGTAAGATTTTTTAAAAATCCTTGTGCAATTTTTATTAAATCTCTTAGCAAAATACTATTAAATTTGGTACTTCATTTCATAAATGCAGTACTATCAAATAAAACATAATTGCAAAAAGGTCTTGAAAATGGTTTTCAATTCGACATGATAATAAAACGTTTCATTATCATGGTTAAACTTATCATGATACAATATTGTATAAGATTTACATAATGGTAAATGAGCTATCTTAAATACTAGCTGTTATTTATTCAGTTGTCTATTGTTTCCACTAAAATAATATTGAGCACCATACCATGCAGTTGTCGTTAATTTGGTTCAAAAGCTTATTACAAAATACTTAGTTGTTGGCTTTATTGTGTGATTACTTTTGAATTGTTAAAAAACAACGTTCAGGAATAATTGACACAAAACAAACACCAACCGCCGTCAATAAATAATCGATTTCAATAAAATATTCATTAGGCAATGGACGAGTTTATGACATATAATATATCTTTAAATACGCGTAAACAAAATAAAAACAAGACATTTTTATTTCAACTTACTATACAAGTAAATCTTTAATAAATGTGGTACGTTAACCATTCGCCCATCATATTAAAAGGGGTTTGTGTGGATGGAATGATGGATTTCACAAAACCTGTCTTTAGTAAAACCAATACTGCTACAAATTTAATTAAACAAAATATCTGAGAACATTATATGAAAATTCTTAAATAATCTCGTGATTCATCTGTCAAATTATTAAATATTTACTTAATTTCTTGTAAAGCTTAATTGCGTTCCATATAAAAAGTTATAATCAAAATAACAAGTTTCTTGGTAACTCATTAAACCTTAAGAAATAATTTTACAATAGTAATAAAACAGCGGCTGCTTTGTTTCCATGTAAAGAATTCATAACAAATGTCTCAAGAAAACAATATTTTTTCGACGCATTAAAATAAATAAATATAAGTTTAGATAATTCATTTACCAACTAACATTATTTATTTAAAAGTAATCAATTAATATTTTACTTTTTTTATATCTTTTGTCAATAAGTGTTTAATTAATCCACTTCCTTGACAAATTTGCCGCACTGACCCTGTGCCGAGAGAAAGAAACTCAAGTAATAATTAACAATATTCCCCCAAGATATAAACTTTAATTGATTGTGTTTTCTTTTAATTTTATGTGTATGTATATGAATTTTTCACGAGAAACAGACTCTGAGTAATCTATTTTAAATAACTATATGTTAACAAATTCCTCCACCCGAGATAGCAAGACTCTAAAATGAACTAATGAAATCTTTCCTATATATATATATATATATATATATATATATATATATATATATATATATATATATATATATATATGAGTAGTTAATTAGAGACATTTTCTTTGAATCTCAATTGTTTGATATTTTAATTTTATGTTAACTTCAAAACAATTTTATATAGCCTATGTACCGATTAAGTTCGAATGAACTCATAATTTATTATTGATATTTAAAGACAATAAATGACTAACCTCTGTATTGTAAATGAGTTTCATTTCTTAATTTTCATATGTTAAAAAGTAAATCAATTTAATAATCATAAAATCAGATTCACAACTTGTGTTTTCAAAATTTAAAAATATATATATTTTTTATCAAGGTAAATGATTATATTAGTTAATAATATAACAACAAATATATATGAATTGTAATTTATTATAATAGGTTCATGTTTAATCATTATAAGTGACATATAATGTTAATGTATTTATTACATTGAACATAATTAAATAATTAATACAAAAAACTATCGTGTAACTCATACAAAACCTATGCAAACATTTTAAAACTACTTATTTACACAACTTTATTAACATTGCAAGTCGTCGTTAGGCTCCTTAGCCGGCTAGCCTCGTGCAGGGTGTTGTTAAAATTGACAAAAGTAAGCTACTCTTGTATCCCTATTGCTCAACGGGCTACATTCTTAATAGTTTACATGTTATCGTAATATTTTCCTGTTGTCATGAAAATCAAACAATAAACATACTAAAGTGTAATATCTAACATTATGTGTAATAAAGTATTTAAATTTATCACATGAGCATTAAATATTTTTTAAATATATAATACGACCATTAAAATGTTATTTTGGCGTTTTATTTAGTTTGATGTAATAGTAATAATTCGTATTTTTTAATAAAGTGACAGATTGTATAGGTACATATTATTGGGTTTGTTATTTGGTAGTCGTTGTAATTCGACTTAGATCATAACCTTTCTGTTTGCTTATTTTTAAAGAAAGACAATATTTACATGTAACATTGATTTTGAATCAAGTTAATACGAACGAATTTATAATACAGATTGTGAAAACTATTGAAATTAAAACTATAATTAAAATAGTAATAAAAATAAAAGTAAACCGTAGACAAATAGAGAAAGCGAAGTCATATTAGAGTATTTTACTTTCAATAAAATACGTCTAGAATGTAAACACCAAACATATTGCAATAAAGCCATTATTATAGTAACAAAAGAAGGAAAAAATTATACCACAAACAATGTTGAATTCAAGATATAATTTAATTTCGTGTTATACATAATTTAATGTAACGACAGTCGGTACTAGATATTGATTTATGTATGTTATTGGAAATAATGGAACAATTATTTAATTCCACAAAAGAGCTTTATTGAGCGACATGTGTTTCCTAGTTAGGCATTTTCAAGCTAATGTAAGGTACAGTAAGTAAAAAATACCTAACGGCAAAATATTATATCGCTCAATAAAGCTATATTGTGGAATTTAATAATAGTTTAATTTTTCCCAGAAAAATTCATAAATCAATATCAAGTATGATGTGGCTTTATCTAACAAGCAAGCCCATTATGATTCCTAAATAAATATCCTAGCAACCAATTGACGGTCAAAAAAATTGATTCGTGGCTAATAATAATAATATAACATACGCAAAAGGCAAAGAAAACTTATAATATATAATAGTATATTCCAACACCAAGACCAAAAATGAAGCTATTCGATAGAAGCTTAAGATTATGGGCCGAGACGGAGCCGATGCCAGAAAATGAGCGAGGATCGAAAAGCTTCTTTTGGTCCAAATAATATAAGAAAACAATTTCAGAAAAACTAAAATTTTATAACTTATTTAAATTCAAATCGATGGTAACAGATGTTTTAACGGTTATTTACAATCGAGAGTATCGGTTGTTTTTATAGATGCTTTACAATCGTTAATTAATTAGTTTAAATGAAATAACAGCTGATGACCTTGACCTCAGCTGATGATTTTATGTACTAGGAGTAAAAAGAACAACCTTACCATATGAATGCATGTATTGAAAACATCTGTTTTTGAAGCAGTATGACGAAAATCTATTAAATCACATACATTTCATAATCAATCATAATTAATTGTGAACTAATACAATATGATCGAAAAACATTAGAACTTCACAGCAGTAAATTGACAAAGACATATAACGACCAGTAAATGTTTATGATATGGTAGGTTATATAAAATTAACTTAAATGTATTTGAAATGGTTTAAATATTGGAGACGATTCATTACGCTTTTGTTGGAAGTTAGAATTAATCATAAAACTCAGAAAATATCCTATATTACGATGTATAAATCTATATTACACCAATCAAATATTGAATTCGTGTCATTTTAGGTAAATACAAAACTGAAAAAAAATGCAAGTATGAATTATTAATGGAGCAATAGAAAGTCTAATTTGGTAACGAAAGTTTAACTATGATAAAAAAAAATTAAAGGTAGTACAATCTAAAGTTATCAAAGTTTACGAAATCAAAAAGAAATGGATTTTGATTCTTTTACTTAAAGCAATAATCTACATTTGTAAAAGTTAGTAAAGACAACATTTGTACTTTATTACTAAAACATCTCCATGAGGAAGAAAATAGCAACTTTAAATCGACGGTGGTATGCCCTAATCAAAATTAATACCTCTGTAATAGTTATTAGATTTTATGCATATGGACGTATGCACTATTCATGGTAAATCATTATTAATTAATTAAATATGAAACATGTATTATTACATTATATTAAAAAATTAATTAAATGTATTTTAAAACTTGATGTGAGTCGTTCATGATTGAATAAGTAGTTGATAATATAAAAGATTTGTAGCTCTTCTGTAGTACATGAATTCCATGTGTTACATTTGCTGTATGAGTGAAGTCATGATTTTTAATATGCGCGCGCGCGTGTGTGTATGTGTGTGTGTGTGGGGGGTGTGTGAATGCTTGCAAGTTGTGGATTTTATTTATTATTTTTTCTTGTAATTTTATTTTAGAAACAATACAAGAAACTTATTGAGGAACAATAAACAATATTCATACATTTAAAAACATAACTCACTTATTGCTAGCTATTGAAAATTTTTAAATTGGTAGCCCTACTGTTTAATAACTTTACATGAAACTATAATATTTGATTTTGTGACGGAATTTTTAAAAAGTCAATTACACCAAAATGGTATATATTTTTATGAAATTAGTTTACATAATATTTAAGAACGTTAATTTTACATGTCGATTGTTATGGCGTTATTCTTGAAGTTATAATTTGAGTAATATATTTCATTATTTTTAATACCATTGTTTAAATATTATGAAATTATAGGTCATGTACGTAACACTTTGTTTTAATATTTTATGTAAAAAGTCTCCCTTTTTTTCTTATGTAACTGACGTTTCGCTGCTTGAAGGTCATACAATGACTGGATGTTCAATTATTAGGAAGTTATAAGTAAGGGTTGTAAGAATAAGGAAGATATTGACAGTATGGGTTGATTTTTTTATAATTAGGATTCTGAGGATAATAGCATAGGAATTTTATAAGAGTTTATTTACCTTTTAAAAGGTTCACTTTTTTGATTTCATATGAAAATCTTATTGCTTTTAAAATAATCATTTTGTAAACCAAACAATCATAAATTATATCTTATTGCAGATAACAGACAGTAGTAAATTAGGTCGTGTATGCGTCTTCCACTAGTGATAATACATTAACTGAATTTATTAATACAATGATACTAAAGTTGAAGTGATGATATATTATAACATTAGCTGAACTTTATATTATATGATACATATGTCGTCCTGCGTATAATTAATTTCAAGTTTAAATACTGAGTTGACACACTTCAATTAATTTACAAGATCAAGAACATACGGTACATCGTTGAATATGATGGGTTTATATTACATAGGATATAATATTTACTTGACTTTCATATACACTTTAGGCCAATCTTTGTTTATCTGTTATCGTTACATTCTTCCTCTAATCTAATAAACTGTATTATTGATCAACTGCTAATGTTTTAAGTCAATTATGTCTGTTCGTTGGGAGTATGTTTGGAGTTTCTGACTCTGCCCTACATTGTATTGAATTTATGTTTATTAGGTATTTATATTTTGATTAGTAGTCACGGTTACTGTTTGGAAGGGAAAGAAATTTAGAATATTACCAATGACTACATAAATACATAGTATTTATTTAGTCATTGATATTACTTACGTAAAGGTTTTGTTTGTTTTTAAATAACGATACGAGATGCTGTTGATGTACTCATAGTGACGTGGTGGTTCATTATAAAGCTATCCCGACTCTGAGCTCTGGTAGTATATTTAACTCCAAGAAATCTCAAACTGTTTTAT
Source organism: Aphrophora alni (assembly GCA_963513935.1). Taxonomy (NCBI): domain Eukaryota; kingdom Metazoa; phylum Arthropoda; class Insecta; order Hemiptera; family Aphrophoridae; genus Aphrophora; species Aphrophora alni. The sequence goes on along the minus strand of OY740768.1, from coordinate 62,646,555 downwards.
AACTTACTTGAAGAAGTTGTAATCAAGTTTTACATGATTAAAGAACAAACATTTTTTACAGATTGAGATATTGAACATGATTTATTTATTTTTTATGTAAAACTCTCAGATATTTAGTAAGGAATATATTTTGGCTCTAAGAAGAAGAGGACCACTATATTTAAATTCAATTTCTGAAGTGCTAGAATGTCTGAAAACTATAAATATATTTGTTATGTCGTTGGTTCCAGACACAATACGTGCTAAATATTACCTTCACGTACCAATCAAAATAAATTTATTTTTAATAGCTTATTTCAGCTTTTATAATTGCATGTTTTTTTGAGTTTTTAATTATTTCCTCATATCTCCAAGTCCTTTGGCAGAAATTATTTAATTATTATTAAATATTCTTCTGAATATAGGTACTACTACTAATCAGACATGGTCGATTTCGTTTTTTTTTGCATCTTGAAATCTCCTGATATTAGATGAAATTAAATCAGTCTGAATTATCAGGTTGTTTATTTTGCCGGATATAGCTGCGAATATGCCTTTATATTCCTTGATTTTTAGTCGAATGATTTCATCAGCTGATTCAAGTTCATATTTTTATGCCCGTACTACCTAAATTTTAGTTGAGATAAGAATTCTGATTTGGTATACGCAATTTGTATCTTATTATTTTCCTTGTTCTTTAATGCTGAAAAACCTCTCGATAATCATCGTCTTAAAGAAAGGAAGCAAAGAACTTAAAATAAAGATATACTCTAATAGCATAATATCACCCGTACTCTCTACAAGTGAACCCTTAAAGGGAAGAAAATCAGGAAAAAAAGGTCATTAATTAAACGCAACTGTATTTTAAATGACTGTAACAGTTATTGTATATAAACAGATTAAATAGTAAAATAATGTTTGATATGTTATGTACAAAGCTCATAACAATCTACTTTAAATCAAATATTCAGCCACTGCCTTATTACGTGTTTTTGTTTTTGTGTACTTATATAAAAACATTTCCATTTTGTTAAAACAAGAATCATTTTTCAAACAATGTTTGATGTACTTTAATTGGAAAATAATTAACGTAAAAATACGATCTATATTATGCCTTAATTTATTCATAAGATGGAACAGTATTAAATTCAATAACCATTAGAAATAACTATTATAAACTCAAAGTTCTGTTACAGATAATTACCAAGAAATTACTTTTTTAATGTTTTATTAATATTTTTGTATAACTATACTTAAATAAATAGAATTTTCCGTATTTTGTTCTATTAATGGTGTTTATGCTGCTCAAAATTAGAAATTAAATAGGTCGCTACTTTAAAATATACCAAGTTTTTGGTAATTGGTGAGCCCTTGTAAAACGTCAAACAAATGTGTATATCTAATCCGAAATCAATATCTAATGTATTTCAAAAGTTACTATATTTTTTGTAAATTAATTAAACATTTTTGTAGGGGAAAGCATTTTCAAACGTATGTATATAAAACAATTAAATTTTATTTGGACTAAATAAATCTTAATTTGAAATCACCTGTTGGACGTTAACTTATTAGCTATAATATTAGTATACATTTTAGCTGACTTATTTAAAATCTGGGAAGAATATATTGCATTTATTGTTAAATTTTAGGCTGGAATCTTTAGTCGACATAATAAATTTAACATTATTTTTTTTTTATGTGACACATTATTGTTCACCTAATTTTGCATTGTTACGACTGCAATGACCATTTTAAAAACTAATCTGTCAACACAAATAAAATCTCCTATTGTAATATTTCCTAATATAATAATAATAATATTATATTATAATAATATAATATTACTATAATATTATTACATTATATTATTACAATATTCCTATTGTAATATTTCCTATTGTAATATCTCCTAATATATAAATTTATATTTCATTTTTTAATTAATAAATAAATTACCGGATATTTTGTTTTCAAATTATTCCCTTTATAGTTACAGAGTAAATAACGACCAACCTAAATAATATTATAAAATATTATTATATTTTTATATTATAAAATATTAAACTACCATATATCAAAAGACGCAAGCAACGTATTTTAAACGCACTTCATAAACTAATACATCGTTTTTTCTTTTTAATTTGATTAGGTAATAATGAATTCCTCACTCATTTTCAATTTATTTTCTATTTTAAAAAAGGATGATAACTTTCCTGTATGAATTAACCAAGTACTAAAGTATAAAATACCCCAACATCAATTTATAATAATGTGATAAAATTCTTGAACTGCGTTCTGTGATGCAGCGAGCATAAAACTTATAAATTATTTAAAAAATGTTCCAGTTGACAATACTTTAAAACAATGGTTTAAATACCGTAGCAAGCATGTTACAAATGTATTAATATTATATTATTTTTATAATGCGTGTAATTGTATTAAATGTAACTTGTTTGACACTTAGCTTCCTATATGTAAAAACACCGTTTTAATATTTTGTTATTACTTTTTAATATATAATACATAGATTATTTTATAATTATTGTTAGTTGCAATTTTGAATAAGCATGAATTAATTTATATAAGTGGAAAATCGACAATAATTACTTGCTTAAAAATTGTATAATAAGTTATTTATTCCAATCACAGGGTGTGGGGATAAATAATAGTAAGATATGAATTCAAAATCAAATTATTAAGAAACAAGTACTCTAGCCCGTTAAAGTTATTAACTTGTAAACTATGAAAAATCATTCAAAACTTTAGGCGAACGATAGTTTCAAAGCAATAAAATATTTTAATTTTAAAAAGAAAATATTATAATTGTAGGGTTTTATGCTATAATTTATGGAGCACTTTATAAACCAATAAGTAACGAATAAATCACTATGTTCGAATTAAAAATATCTAAGTCTTAAAATAGTCATTTGTATATTATTAATTACCCAAATTTTAAAAATTTAACTGGAATAGGTTATACGTAAAAAAATATTTACTTTTTATCGTATTTTAATGTTAGCCTAAACTAAATTTGTATATTTTTGATTTGAACCTACGAACAGTATATATTTAGTAAATGTTTCCATTGAGTAGATTACAGTCTTCTTCAATCCCATTATTGCTACATGTTTGGCTTATGCACAGGTGGCAACCTCACACTATTTTTTTTTTCACAATGAAATGTACACACCACACTTCACAACAAATTGAATATTCGTATTAGTACTTAAGTGAACGTCGATATTTTTAGAAATTACAGATACACGTGTAACGGGAGTTGGTTGTGGCCACATATCTTTCCACAAGAGTCACTAGGTACTAATGAAACTATTTAATCGTGACTTGTTAGGTTATAGATTATTACATGACAATTCTTGTCATTATCAATGTTGATTATTTGGTTTCTTGTTTATTTACTAGAGTTTTACAATTATTGCAATGCTGTGATCGAGTTGTATACAATTGAACAGTTAGATCAATATACTAGTTATATTCAATATTTTACCATGTTCACATTTATGTTATTTATATCTCTCAAATTTTTCTACAATCATATTCGTGCCTTTATATATTTTCATTATTTATCAAATGTTCAGCAAATTTGGAATTTTGTTGTTTTGTAAATGTTCATTTACATATTTTTCTAAATGTTGGGCCAGTTCGCCCAATTTAATCACAATCCCTACAATGTTTATAAATGCCCCATTTAGAAAATTAAAAGCTATGCAAAAACCTCTGAAATTGTTGCTAATCTGTTTATCCAGTAATGTAGTGTAATTAATGGTGATATATTTGTTTTCCTTGAATGTATTATATTTGTATTCTTTCGTTTAGGTAAATTATTAAATGCTAGTGGCAGACTTTAACCATCGGAGTTATAAATATCTAGTTGGACTTCAGAAAAGCTGATTTTTTAAAGAACATTGATATATTTATTCATAATAAGTTTCAACTTATTGAAAAGTAGCTCAAACTAATTGTAAAATATTGTTTGAAATTTAGCGATTAGTTAGGCGATATTGGATATTTAAGTAGATAAGTCTCAGATACTTTGCCTAAGTTAGCTATTGGAATAAATCCCACTAAAACACGATCAGGGGTGTTATAAAACACGACTATATTTGTTTGATCTAATACAAACAGTCTTCAAATATCTGTTCTCTTGGAAAGGGTAATCGTTCCCGTTCATATTTTTCGTAAATAAATTACAATTATTACTGGAATAGAGTAATAAAAGCTTGTCGTTTAAATTCCAATATAATTCTCTCTGATATTTGTGACAGTCGATGAATAAATATGTGTTTTTGGTAAGGTGAAATTTAAATAATCAAACTATCAGTTTCATTTTGATAGTTTCTATTTTTCATTATAACGTCAATGTTCATTATTTTATTATAATATTGGTTTTAATATATAAACACATTTTTATGAATGCGCCAATATTTTAAGATTAACAGGATACTTGAATCAATTTCTAATTGAAGGTTTTACTCTTTTGCAATAAGAAACTGCAATTTATATTAAAAAGTATGTATATTAATTGTGGAATCGTAAGGTTAATAACTACGTCACACTAAAAAAACAATATTTCTGAACATTTAATTACGTAACAATAGTGATTGTTTTATGAAAGGAAGGATTGATATAGGCCTTCGCACGATCTAACGAAAAATACGTGATTGATCTCGTCTCCAAATTTATACCATCCTTCTTTAATAATTACATTTTAAATCAAAATAAATAACATTATGCAATTACCAATATAAATGACAACATATTTTGTTGGCGTATATATAATATTATTCCTAATTTATATAACAACACCTCCTACCAATTAAATATACAGTATTTAATAATAATAAATGAACAAAACATTATTATTTCTCTGGTGTAATTGTACGAAAGGTGCGTATTAACGATTACCTCTGTAACTAAAATTACAACTCATAAATATATAATCTCACAGGGCCAGATAAATTAATTATCGTAAGTCTCCCAAGGGAAATCTTCTGTATTTCCGTTAGTTAATACATTGATATAAATCTTGCGTAATTTGTTTAATATTTGAAATATATCTCATTTATCTGATTATGATTTACCTCATGAAATGATTGCAAATATTTCTTAATATGGTACACCACAAACAATACAACCGTTACTATGCGGGTTCCTGGAATGTTTATATACGTATAAAAATTAAACTCCTTATTCAAATAAAACCTAACATTTTTGTAATAATAACTTGTATATATTTAAAAAAAAGTTATTCTAAAAATATGAAATTTTCCAGTTGTATTTTAGCCTAATTTGTAGATTTTACCGATTTTAATGTGGCAATCTTTATTAAACATTGCCATTTATTAAATCAAAATTTGGTGTATTTATAAAGTATTACCAACTAAACATTTTAACAACAAAAAAATATATGAATACGTTTTAGGAGAATCTACTGCAATAAAAATAATGAATATTTTACTAGATCATATCACGACCTGTTTGGACGTGAACTGTTAAAAATATTCCTTAATAAAGAATCTAATAAAACCTCTATTCACCTCTTATTATAGCAAATAATTACTTTTAAAGTAATTAAAACGTTTTCTCTTTTTATGCAACATATCAGACAACACATATTACCTAAAAAGACGTATTTTAAAGAAAAAATAACGTTATGATAATTTCCAATTGATTTCCCTTTAACCAACCTTAATTGTAAATATGTGTTTTAAATTAAAGCCGATAATAAGTTAACAATATATATATATATATATATATATATATATATATATATATATATATATACAAATACAAAATTGCATTCCATAACATTCATGGTGGTGTATTATATGAGTGAGTCAAATTAACGAGTTTATCTTGAATATAATTTAGGCAATTCAATAGATTGGAAAAAATAAAATATATGAAGACTATTTAAAGACTGACATAATCCTTTATTGAAAAATTAGTAATATTTAACAACACATTGTTCAAAAGTTTTAATGTCAGGGGCACGCATGAATATAAAATTCTATTCTCTAAAATACATACGAGGAAGTATACATAATACAATATAATATGCTAATAGTTTTATCAAAAACTGAATAGAAAATAGTCTGAATAAAAAAATTGCCGTTTGTAGGTGGTACGTTTTGGCTGACATACTATAAAACAATTGTAATATATTAGAACAATAAATTGGATAATAAAAATTACTATTTTAACTAAATTTATTATAACACATTTTTCTATATACAGCGGAACTAATAAAATTTAATTTTGTATCAAAACCAATCGTCTCAAATATACAAAACTTAGTCAGGAATATCTGTTCAAAATTGTTTAGACATCTTGAACATTTCGGAAACTATGCATGTAAAAATAATTGAAACATTATGTCGCAAATAAATGAACCATTTCTCTTAAATTTTTTGTTAACATTAGTTGAGTTATCTCTAACAAAGATTGCTACCTTTATTAGTTTATGCAAATGTACAAATGGCTAGATCAGAACATTAAGCGTAGTTTGTTAAATTATATCAGTTTTCTATCAGTACAAAAATAAAATTCCTGTTACTCGTATAATGTGTGTATAGTAAAAATAAATCATTACAACTCTCTATGAGGTAGTCTTATGTATTTATATGTGTTATTCTATTTATTTATTTTTTTAACTTCATTTATACATATTCTACTGCACATTTATATTAGCATAGATCGAATTTTATATTCATGCGTGTCCCTGACATTAAAACTTTTGAACATTGTGTTGTTAAATATTACTAATTTTTCAATAAAGATATCGTAGATTTAATTTCATTGTCGATAATAAATTTTTATTATTACTAAAGGTTTGGATTTGTAAGTGTTTGAACATTTCAAACTATTGCCAGATTTTAGTGAAAGTATTATGTTGTTGAAAGAATATCTGGCGGTTAATATTTCCTCAATATAATATTGAAACATTAAAAGAAATTTTAAAACATATCGCACACGATTAATTCCAGAATAGAGTTTTTTATTCAAATATTGCTAGTGGAAATTGCTTGAATTTTTTTCATCAGGAATGTGTAAGATCAGGAAATAATAAAGAGTTAACTTCACGTATGTCCTTAGGGATACATTCTGCAATCGGTCCTACATAGTTTAAATATACAGTATAGTTTTATGTTTACAGATATTTAACTTGAATTTATAAATAACTGCAAATTTTGTATTTGTAACCTTATGTTGAAACTCATATTTATGTTTCGTTGGACCAATAACTAATAATATCTAATTGAGAATATTTATGTTTAATGAAAGTCTCAAACGATTTATTTTTTCAGAACACTTTGCAAAAGTATACGAAAATCATTAGGAACTACTAGAATAAATGATTCCACTGTGTGATTTGTAAGTTCATATGAAAAATGTATATTTTTTTAATTGAAAGAAACACAATTATATTAATATTGAAGAATATAGAACATACATGTAGGCCTACGGTGTATTACAAAAAAAAAATTCCTATTATATTGTATTTTCAGTAAAATGAATTTATTTTGACGCATATTAAATCAATTTCAGTATATTGGAGAAAAATATGGTTTCAATTTATTCGTTGAAAGAAAACATTTTATTAGATTCAGTTACCTGGCACTAAGAGAAAAATCAAATCTTAAGAAGGACTAATTAATTATGATCAATTGATCATTACTGCTAATTTGTATTGATATTAATTATATTCGTAATATTGATGTTCTAATTTAATTAAATTGAAATTAACGAAACAAATGTTATAGTTACATTTAATATATTATAATTCAAATATATTTTCTTTTTACGTATAACTTGAACTTAATATGGTCTTTTATAAAAGTTTTTATTTGATCTTTTTTTAGTCGTATCAAAATTTTTGGTTTATTACTTTTATAAAGAACAATAAACCAAGTATCACTGGTGCAACTATGTGCAAGTTGTATTAAATTTTGTCCCTTCTGAATCATTTATTGTGAGTTTAATCTCTAACAGTGTTGACGTTATAAAGAAGTAACTTATGTTTAAGTAGGTAAACTTATAAAAGAATATATTCAAAGTTTGTGGTTGAATTTAAAAAATCAAGATTGCTTGGTAGGTGTGAAACCAGGATTGAATGTCAGGTATCATTAAATTGTTTTTGTAGAGAGCTTTCAGACATGAAACAGTTTTCTAGGTTTCACTTCTAGTGAAATAAGAGACTTTTTATCTATAATAAATTATTAATTTTAACGCTTATACATTATTTTAACAAGCTGATTTATTGATTAAATAATTATTTCAAGTGAAAATATACGATCAAGACTGGGAATCGAACACGGGGCCTTTGTCTTTACGCGCCAACGCTCTACCAACTATCCTTGATCGCTTCCCAGCATAGGGCATATACTTTTCACTTGAATTTGTTTTTGCTGCAATTTTTGAGTTAATGCAGATAAATTACCTCGTTACAAATGAAAATCTGTATACTAGGCTTGCAGGCCTACATACATAAAAGCTCCAAGCCGAGTAAATTAAGATGTTATAAAGTTATGACAATCATTATAAAATATATTTTAAATAAGGAAGTCACACACAAGTTATGTATTTAATTTCTGATGTATTGTGTTTTGTCATAGTATATTATTTTCGAGTATAATAAAGAAAACAAGGATTCCACAAACCACAAAATCAAGAAACAAATAAATATAAGACTGTAATATTCAGATACAAATTCCAGTTTACCGGTTAACCTCTGAGGATATTTTCGAAATGTACACGAAAGTAATATAATAAACATAGGCTACTGGATTTATTACTGTCTTAGTTATGTTTCTTGTTTTTGTGGTTCCTTGCTATCCTTATTGTGAATATCACTACAGTTCTCCACGACTATTTATTAAAATATATTGGCTATTGTTTTTAACATTTTATTTTTTATAGTAGCAATGATCCGTTGTAATGACCATCCCCTTCTATCTACATTCTTGATGTATAAAGGAAATATAGTTTTGACTCCAAACCTTTAAAATTGTGCCCAAAGTCAGAGCCAAAGTATTTTGGAAATAGTGTTAAGGCTAGGCAGGAATAAACACATATTTCGTCTTACATCATGAACTCTCTCAGATGAGAAGCTAGCTCTAAATTCTAAATACAAGCAAATTTCAATATACATAATTTTTTCACCGTACTATCTGCAACTGTTGGACTTCTAATATCATTTTAAATTAACATTTTTATGAGTTGTGTCTCGCCCTATTTCCATTGGATTGCGTTGGAAGAAAAGTTATAAATTACACCCTGATTTTATGTCAATGTCCAAAATTTCGTCAAATTAGAATGAAATATTTTTACTGTTTATAGGTCAATGTGTATTTTATAACAGTTAGTTGTCAGTGAACTGAAAATTGTGTTGACCCTTCGTGACTTCTATGCTCCTAGTATAAAAGAATTGTCTTCATTGCCTCTAATCGGTCAATTTTAGATAAAAAACAGTTATTGTTTTTTTATTATTGTAGTTTTTAGATAAATGACTATAATTAATTAAATTTACTTTCAAATTAAATGATTTCCAATAGGTCGAATATGTTTAGAAGAAAGTGTTTTTGTAATAATATATGACCAAAAAAACATAGGCTAAAATCGACGTTTGTATCTTGCGATTTCTAAAGTTGCTACTACGTTCGATTTATTTTACTTCTCACCTTTACTACATATTTGGCCTTTCTTTATACTAAAAAAAAAATTATTTGAAATAAATTGTTGAATCCAATTTGGGAAATATTTAAAATTTAATAATATTATAAATCAAATGTAACTGTGTAACTGAGAGTTGACGCTTTGCGAGCTATGCACTCCTAATACAAAACGGATTGTTTTCTTGCAAGAAACGATTGATAGAACCCGCCGTGCAAAAAAAAATTTTAAACGTATATCTTATAATTCATTTTTTAAATCTATTTTAAACTCGACCAACAAAATAAGGCACTTTTATTTACAATGAAAACAAAAAGTTCTCATTAAAAAAAAAAAAAAAAAAAAAAAAAAAAGCCAAGTGGATTTGATCCCAATAATTTTAAATTTGGCGATTGTTTGGATTGTGCAGAAACGGGAATTATGAAACATTCTTCAACAATTTGGATATACGCGACCAATGGATTGATTGATTGATGGTGTCCGTTTGTCATCTTTACAACTCAAACAAGTGAACCGATCGATGTTTCCAAATTTGGTGTGTCGTTGCACAAAAAACATTCACAAATATAGAATGTAAAACTGACTCTAATAAAAGAAATCCTATCCTTCTCTGTCCCCCGCCAATGTCCACCAACTTGACACTTGAGATGCACCACCTCTCCACAACCTGATCCAGCCATCTTGTACGAGATTCTACCCAATGGTGGTTGCCCATTCAATACCAATAATGGTTGATAAGAAATGACTTTTGTCTGTCTTTATCTATCACGTATATATATATATATATATATATATATATATATATATATATCAAATTGTTTGCTATAAAACGACTTTGGTGAGTGAGATCTATATTTTTATCAACCCATTTTGGGCGGAATAAATCTGTGCCGCGCGGCACCCAGCAGCCGGAGTTATTTCGCCAGCACTACGCGCATCTTTGCGGGCGAAAAACGCTGCATTCACGTGCTTTTCACATATTGGTATTCTACCGAAGCTATATCTTTTTTTTTATAAATGTAAACAACGATAATGAGTAAAACTTAACTTTAAAACATCATCTTGGTCTGAAGGTTCAACCACTTGTAGCTCTTCGAAAGCTTCGCACAACACTGGATTACGCAGGAGCAGACGGGGACAAACACGAACTAATAATAACTCATTCCCATCCAAAAACGAAGGATCAGAATCACTATCACTGTCACTACCACTTACTAATAACCTTTAAGTTGAACGTAAGTGGTCACCATCTCGCCAACAAAACATAACAGACCGGCACACTCACTCACAAAACGGCGGCAAGCTGACAGATGAAAAATAGTAGGCATTCGCAAACAATATGTTGGATTTTTCTTGAAACACATCGTTAGGCATCCGCGCACAATCTATTGGAAATAATTAAAAACACAAAACGCATAATCTAGCAGGGGTCGCATGAATCACAACTGTTAGTTGACAACGCAGATTAATTGAACGTGACATAGACGTCTTTCGGAGTTTGGTCCACCTAACTCGAGGACGTGAACGTCACGTCTTTCGCCCGCAATAGGTTAAGGAATAAACCGCACTCGTAGACGTTTTTAGTTTATCTAGTAAGAGATAGAGCGTACAGGTGAGCAAGGTCCTACTTACTGCTAGCTTAGAAGGACGTATACTCAAGGCAGGAAGCAGTGTTTCTAAGCTCCAATGTGCTAACCCAATGATTTTATCAGACATTGTAAAAAAAACTGTTTATTTTTATAATCATTCATGAATGTATTTTTCCGGCTGGTAAGGGAGTATGCTACTAACAGGCAACATGTGACAGGCTGGGGGGGAGGAGCCAGAATTGTCGAATGCGGCCGAAGCTTTCTGATGTTTAGTGTGTTGGAACATATTGTTTTAACAGGACTAACAGTCAAATTAAATATTGTGCTCAATGACATAAACATTTTAAATGCCTAAAAAACAAAGGCTTTTTTAAATATAAATGCTTAGATCGTATGTGTAAACTCTACAGTGAGACGTGATAAGTGCTCGGAACACTGTAAAAAGAAACATTTGAATAAAGTGAACCAAGGTAAATATTACCGATAAGGTAACAAAAGAAAAGGAAATGAATGCTACAGCTTGGTAACCCTTAATCGGGAAACATTGAAAAAGTTTTATTAATTTGGACACTTTAGCTGGAACTACTAGTGGATCAGCGAAACAGGTGGCTCACGTCAAGAAAAGAAATTATGAAAACCGACGACATTCATTGAGAATCTCTACAGGTGCCCATTATTAAATTTAATTTAGTTGAAAAGTACGCAACCAAAATAATCATTCATTTTATATGTCTCCAAGGTAATTTCAAATTTTAAAACAAACACTTGATTTTGTTCAAAAAATAAAATTAACAGAGTAATATATATATATATATATATATATATATATATATATATATATATATATATATATATATACAGGGTGATTCACGAAATTATCCCCACACTTATACAGCTCATTCTACTAGTAAAAATAATGAAAAAAGTTCATATAAACATATGTCCTATCTCGTTTCGTTTAGCGCCTGTCTGTCTGTATGTGTTTTTTACAAAATAATTCATAACTCCTTAACGGTTTGAGTTACTGCGTTGAGATTCTGCACAAATGTTCATCTTATTGGCCGCTATCTTTGTGCAAAATATGAATAAAACATCTTTAACCGTTTTAAAATGGCGGCTTTTTATGTTTGACCTACAATAACGTCGTTAAATAGGTAATAAATACATAAAATTTTTAAACATAAATTGTAGAAAATTTAATTCTGAGAAAATTGATGTAAGTAAAGTTAAAGATACAACAGAAATAACTTCGAAAAATCCAATTTTATTTAGATAATACATTACTAATTTTAAGAAAAATAAATTGGGTTGGGCCAACTGTACCCACCTTTTTATAACACATGTTCAAAAATGAGGCTGTCATTATTAATACATCTCGAAGCTCGTTTGTGTACAGCTTTTGTTGCATTTCTTAATTTTTCAGGACTTCTCTATATCTGCTCTGCTGTATCCATAATACGGGCAATTAATTCTTCACGAGAATTAACTTTTTTTTGTAGACATTATCTTTCACCCATCCCCAGAGGCAATAATCTAATGGAGATAGATCTGGTGATCTTGGTGGCCAAGAGTGAGGCCCTCCACGACCAATCCATTGTCCAGGAAATTGTTGATTTAAGTGAGTGGAAACGGCACGTGAAAAGTGAGGAGGTGCTCCATCATGCTTAAAGTACAAATGTCGTCTAAGATGTAAAGGAACATCCTCTAGCAGCTGCGGCCACTCTTCTTGAAGGAAATGTAGATAGAATTCAGCATTTATGCGTCCAGGTAATATGAATGGTCCAATCAGCCGATTGTACAAGAGGCCACACCAGACATTGACGCTAAATCGGTATTGAAAGGTCCGTTCCACTACCTCATGAGGATTTCGTCTGCCCATGAGTGTTCATTGTGCGAGTTGTTGACACCATCTCGAGTAAATTGCGCCCCATCCGTAAACAAAATACTCTTGTAGAGTTGTTGATTCCTATTCAAAAAGTTGCAAAACTGCAAGCGAAGCGGACCATCCCCTGGATTTAGATGCTGAACCTTTTGTTGATGAAATGGATAAAAGTTGTTTTTATTAAGTGTCCTTAACATCATCGACTGTGAAACTCCTAGCCGCCTAGAAAGACGTCGTGTACTTACTCCCGGACTTCGTAAAACAGCATTAATAACAATAGCATCGTCATGTTGGACAGCACGTTCATAATTTGTACGAATACTAGGTAATGATCCTGTTTCCCGAAGAGAACGGAAAGTTCCACTAATTGTTTTAGGATCTGGAATCTTCCTATTAGGGTAACGCAGTTCATATTCTAGTGCATCAGCTCTAGCATTACCATTAGAGACACCCAAAATGAAAACCATATCAGCGTATTCCTCTGTTGTAAATAAGTAAGGCATTATTTCAAAAACTAATCTAATTAAAACTCACTGTAAACTTGTGTATTATTAGAACACTTCACAGAAACCAATATTCTTCTACGTATAACTTACATTTAAACACTACTATTACACATTTTAAACACATCACAACAGAATACCATTGTTGATCAGCTGTTATGTTGCCAACTTAGGAAATACAAAAATAATTAATTAGAAAATTATTCTGCATTTTGGTGATTAGTAAACAGGAATGAAACATGTTTGTTTCATTTTATAAATAGTTAATACTTATTTTTATTAAAAAAGGTATTGTTATTTACAAATTTCAACAGTTAATACTGTTTTAAAAATTATTTAATAATTTCATTATTATGAAACATTTTTTAATGTATTTATTACCTATTTAACGACGTTATTGTAGGTCAAACGTAAAAAAAGTGTTTCTCAACCCCTATTTCGGGCGTTTTACAGGAGATATCTTAAAAACTAAGAGAGGTACAGTTTTACGACCAGTTTTATTCGATTTTTCAGCTCAAAAACTATAAGAAATCTCTGAATTTGGCCCTTCATTTTCCTTCTCAGAATTTAAGGAATTCTTCATTTCACCCAAGGTACTAAATTTTGGGCGAAATCTTTCGCTAGCCGTAACTCGCTTACGAAGCAATTCCGGACCTATGTTTATATGAACTTTTTTCATTATTTTTACTAGTAGAATGAGCTGTATAAGTGTGGGGATAACTTCGTGAATCACCCTGTATATATATATATATATATATATATATATATATATATATATATATATATATATATATATATATATATATATTATACAGTTGTCCAATAATTAGGAGATAAAACTTCACCAGGTGATTTTTCAAGTCAAAATATACAAGAAATTTCTAATAAAGCATATTCTTATCTCGCTTAGTTTTCCGTCTGTCTGTCTGTGTTTTTTACTAAAACATTTTTTATCTTCGAAATCGATAAAGGTAATGAACCTTAAACTTTACATACCTGTTAGTATTAAAAAGACCAATATTAAAAAAAATTAAAATTATCACTTCCGGTTTCAAAATGGCGGTCATACTTAGTTTTCTAAGCTTAATAATTCAAAACCCTTATCGCAAGTTTGATCAAGTAAATAGTATGGCCTTGTTAAAAATAAACAAATGTGAGGTATGTTTTAGGCAACATTTCGACTCGTAAGTGTTGATCAAGTAGGCTATAGTAGCGCGTAACAGTAACTTCATCCAATTATATCAATGACATCTTACATATTTTAAGACTTTTGGTTATATGAAAATGCATGTACAGATCTTTAATTTTCCATTGATGCTAAATTTATTGGGATTATATGACTTTTAGTAGGGGTATCTCTATATACAACACGCGTATCGAAATGGCCGTCAAGAAACAGGGGATATAGAAAAGAGACCAGGGGCATAGCAGGTTTCAAAGGTTACGACTACAGCTGCCTCCCGTCTGTGGATAGTTAATTACAAAATGTATCCAGTGAATGTATAAATTTGTATTTATTCAAACTCTAAGGAAAATATGAAACTAATTTCGAACATAAATCTATCTATATATCTTCAAAGAATTTACATCTATCTTTAAAGATAAACCAAAAAGAGGCTGATTTTTTCTGAAATAAATACCAATTAGATTTGTAGTATCTATTTTATAAAGCCTTTGTAATCATTTAAATAATGAAATATATTTTAGTTATTGCACGTGCGTGCATATTGTTGTGTACCATCAAAGCATGTGTTTCCACTTTTATTCTCTTCATAAAAGTTGATGGCTGTTTGGAGTTCCTAATCTTTGCACACACTCACAATCACAGTTGGGTCAACCATGATAGAGGTCACTCTGGTACTGGGCACTTCTTAATATAAAGATCACTTTATTCGTTTGTAGATATTTTTAAAAGTTATAGATATGTCATTAACATCCTAGTAACTTTAGGTTGGAAATTAATCCAATACACAACTTGACACCAAAACTCATTTCAATAAAATTAACAATTAAATTATATTCCTTAAAAATTACGTAATTTTAAATATAAACCGATTTCACAAGTGTCATAATATTTTTCAATGCAATAGATAATCAATGCAAATTTCGCTTGTAAAATTAAAACATTACAAAAAAAAATTGTACAATAATATTTTAAGTGAAAAATATATGCTGGTACCTACTAAGGATAGCTCAGTTGGTAGAGGACTGGCGCGTAAAGCTAAAGGCCTTGGGTTTAATTCCCAGTCAAGGTCGTAAATTATTCACTTGAAATATTATTGTATTAACACTAGCTGTTAAAAATATAAAAGTGTTAAAATATTAAAATAAAAATCACGAAACTATATTTTTAATTTCAAGGTTCATATTTAAAACTTATTAACTGTAAATATTTTGACTTGCAAAAGAAAGTGAAAAAATATATTGTTTTATCATTTCATAAATTTTGAATAATTTGGTTTTGTCTGTTTTCCTTATTTGATAATAATATGAGTGTTTGTTTGTTAGTATTAAGAAATGTATATATGCAGTACTACAAACAGCCTACAAAGTTCTCCAAGCGGCACGACTCCAGAAAAAGTTCTGAAGCTTATTAAAGGTAATAATTGGGTTAATTAAAGTAATTAACTAGGAGAAAAATTGCGACATGGACAGCCAAATAGGCCGAAACACAGTAATTTCTTGCGCAGGCTTACTTTTTTAATATCCTGTCTTGTTTAAACTGAGCTAGTAGTATCCCTTCCAGAAACCAATTCATCTGTTGAAAGAGCCTTTTCTATCATCAACAACTTTTAACTTTCAGAAAAATGTATCAATGACCATAGACTGTGTCAAAGCTCTCTTGATAATGCAAATGAATTTGACAGTCGAGTATCGAAATATATAAAAAAATAAAGAAGAACAAAGCACTGATATACAAGTTAAGTACAACTGGAGCAAACCGTTAACATCAGTCTCTTATAAACCAATTCTGTCACATATTAATCTATCTATTAATTGAATCATGAATTTCCAAAATGTTATAATTACCAAAGAGAAACAAGATATTTCCATGGCAACAAATTTACCATTATTATTAACAATTAAAGAAAAATACATGGAATGAATGTAATAAACTCATCATTTATTTAATATGATCTGGAATTTGAAAAAGAAAGATAAATACTTTCTTTTATCTAAAAATATTTTAACAAAAGTGTAACTTCAAAACGTTGTGTTTTGTGTGCAAGTCTTTTACTTTAAAATATTAATACATCGCTCTGGAGGTTTAATTTTAGTCAGATTTGACAAGTTCGAGGTACTTTTTCGGAAAATACCCAACAAAGGTTATCATAAAATATTACGTTTTATAAATATAGTTATGACATATTTACTTAACTTATCTGAGTAAAATACAAACTATCTGAGTCAACTGCTAAAAGTCAGAATTCTCATCTTGTGAATATAAGCGACCTGTTGTCAACAATTATAATTTAGTCAACATACTATAGGAGCTCATTACATCTGAACAACCTGCTTCCAAATGATGATGTAGACATCTCTCCTAATAAAACCTCTGATGTTGTGGACAGTTGCACGTCGTTACTCTCTTTAGTGTCACTGCGCTCAGGAGTGCAATTGACAGCCTCTACCTTGAAATCTGGAATCACAAGTAATTTTCTTCTCTCTATTACAAGCTGTCAATCGATTCTATTTTACTCAGTATACTTGTGCACAAAAAAAAATTTATTAAAAATATCACAATATTAAATAAATTACTAATAACTTATTTTTCTATGCCTTCGTTTTATGACTAATGTCATAAATATTAGGCAATTTTGTAATGTAAAAATTATAATTTTAAAATGAAAGATGATAATTAAAATTTCATTGAAGCGTCATATATTAATAAGTACAATATTGGTTTAAACTTTTTAGAGAATTGCAATGAAATAACATGGTTAAATACATAGTAAATCATTTCCAAAATGTCAAATATATTTACTCATCATAACAAACACATGTAAAATGTGCCAGAAAATCTTAATTTTCAGATATATATATATATATATATATATATATATATATATTATATTATATATATATTATATATATATATATATATTATCACTTTAAAATCAATACCAATGAATTTTATTATTATTTAATTGTATTATTATATCAAAGAATGAGAATTATTATATTCTCTGAAACCTTCAACCAATGATTACTCAAACACTCCATTTACTAAGAAGTTTTCATGAAACCCAACTACTCGTAGTGGCATCTGCACTAGCATAACTGTAATGGAGTTATAACTTAATTGGTTATATTTAATAGTAAATGAGAATAAAACCAACAACACTAACCTCTGTAATTACCACTCTCAAAGTAAAAATCTTAAAATACAAAAAAAAACAACATTGCAAACATCTTTCTTCTTTAATTAAACCAATTCCGCAATAAAACAAATTACAACTAATTATAACTAAGATATCTGTTCTTTTAGTGAGTCCAACTGTGAATATGAAAATAGATGCTCTATTAATTTTTTAAAAAAATGTTTATATTAAAATAGTGTTTAAACTGTAATAATAATTTACTTACCATTATGCACACAGGTTTGGGATATTAATCATAATTAAGTTTTAACGAAATCTGTGAAAGTTATTTTAATATATTTCGTTTTTATTATAATTTCATGCAACACCATTCAACAATATTAAATTCACTCATACCGATAGGCAGTAAACAACTAACAAATTTTAAATTCGATTTATTGTTAGAATACCAAAATCGGAAACTGTAGTATAGGGATATCAAGTGGATCAATTATACTGTACTTATAGTTGATTGACGATAAAGGAGTCTGTATGTAATAACTGTCTAAGCAATATACATTGACAATAAATATATAATTGATTGCCTTTTCATGAATACAATATAATAATTATTGTTGAAAGTCTTTGTAATCCATGATGAGGTCCTTTCATTGATGCTATAACACTGTTTCGACGGTAACTATCTTAAGCGTAAAAATTAGGTATGAATGTTTTTCGCCTGTGAAAGCCAGTGAGTAGCGATAAAGTGCTTTAGCATCAATAAAATACAAAAAACCATTTAATAAAATGTCTCTTATATTCAAATTTATTATTCATAATTTAATTAATAATTTTGCATATGATTTCTTAATATATCTGTCTTTTCCAATAAAACATCTTCATTGTCGATATATTTTTTGATAAATTTGCTGTTAACGCAATTCAAGAAAGTATATAACTATTGTAATTAACTGTTAAAACATAAAACGTAGAAAGATATATGTTTTAAAGAAAATATTAGGACGACTCTTAAATAATTCTAGACTGTTCTAAAAATATAACTCACAGCCACATTTCTCTCGTGATTCAATTTTCTGAGCAATATATACATATATCTTAATGTTAGAACCTTAATGAGAGCGATTTTCCTGGAAATAAAGAAGAATATTTGTATGCATTCTTCTAAGCTCTAAGAGTTAGTGTTAAATTATTTCACTAGATACTATGGTTTTCCCGACCCAATATACCAACACAAAAATCAAAAATTAAATAATAATTTTTTGAACTAATTTACTAAATAAAGTGTATTGTCTTTAATATAAAGTAAGCATTATTTACAGTGCAAAAATAATCTGCAAGATGATTACATGTATTTTATTTAGTCAGATATAAACATTATCTTATGATCATGTGGTATTTGATTTGAATAATATAAATGCAGTACCAATATTTCTCTAAGTTTATCATATTATAGAAAAATTCTTAGTCGAAACATAATATTCGTTCCGAATTCCAGTAGGATGATTGTTTTATGTAATGAATAATATTACTAAAAAATGTTTATATTATCAGAATTAGTTAAATAAATTATTGATAATCAATTAAATAGTTTACTATACAAATGTGTGAGAAATATGTTTTTGAATTTGTTTTTAAATAAAACATTAAAATTCAAAAGACCATTAAAGTTAAGTGACCAAAACTTGTGGAAATTTCTTTCACCAAATGAATGAAAGCTCAGTAATTTCTACAAACAATACTTTTCTATGAACAAGTTGACGTTTCAAACCTGAACATTATCTTCAGATATTTACACCTAAATGAATTTTATTGCCGCTAAATGAAAATAAACTTTATATTTCTTTTAGTTCATTTGTACAAATTTCGGTGTTTTTGTTTTTAACACCTAATGTGAGGATGATGACTTAGTTAAAGTAATATCGTCTTGTTCTTAATATTAGGCCTATTTTTATTTTATTATTGCATTTACCTTGTTTTATAATATAAGCACATCCCATATAAATTTGTTTTGAGTGCTATTTGAGTTTAATTGAAATGTCACTAAATTTTCGAGTGTTTCATTTATCAGTGAATGACACAAATCTTAAGATAATTTCATTGTATACTATGGTTAAAGACTTTACGATACGATCTGTTGTTTTACATATCATCTAACTGTCGCTGGTAGCTGTTTTCAGGTAAGTTACTTAGTTACAATATTTCGTTTTGACATATAAATGTCTTTCGCCGTGTTTAAACATATTCTGCTTTTTGTATCTGAGGCATTATATAACGTCACCTCTTTAATAACTTATAACAATGACAACCTTACACAAAATACAACGATAATTAAGAGACAAAATTTGTTTCAAGATTTAAACATTTATTATCAGTCTTCATATACAACCATTATTAAAACCTATAGATAAGTGTTTCAACGCAACGGACATTTAATTTTTTGATGTTCGAACATTTTGAGGGATTTTTTAAATTGGTAATAATGTCATTTAAAGGAATTTCCCGCCTACTGATGAAGTTTTTACAGTCATGATTTTTATGAATGAAGAAGATCGATTATTATATTATAATATAAATCAATTCAATGTACGTTTCAATATTATACAATTTTAATTTCTTATTTATTAGTAAATGCGGAATCAATTGAATTAAATAAGATTTTGATAGAAGAGTCTTCTATAATTACATATTTTTGTAAAAAAAAAAAAAAAAAAAAAAAATCGTTCTTAGGTGAAGTATAAAAAACTGAATGATTATTAAAGTATTTCATGGAACTGACCTTATTTTTGTGCACCCTTAAACATTTTCAACTATTGTAAATTCAGCTAGTTATACTGACTATATTCATTTAGGTTTTTATAAATAATATTTAGTTTAACAGTTTTAAAACACATACACAAATAAAAAATTTATTATTTAAAAAACACATTTCTCACTTTTCAGATCCTAAATGATGTATGGCCAAGATGTTACGAAGCCGTTTGTGTTGAATAGAGTTTCGCTGAAGAATCTTTACTGCTTGGCTTTCTTCAAAAGTATTGTTTACGTTGCCCTTTCATAAGCCTGCCACTCTTGAATAGAACCGTTGTGAGTTTTCAATAACTCTATTTTTGTTGATAAAAACATATCTTCCATTTTTAACTTCAGCCTTTATAATTACCTTAATTTTTCTATCAGCTTTTTTTCTTTGCCTTGTTCACGAATGTCGTTTCGGTTGTTATAGATATATAGTCATCAAGTTTTTAATTGAGTTATGTAATATAACCTAGTCTTATATAATTATTTTACATAAATTTCACATCAAAAAACACAGTGTTAAAATCAGTTCGTATCTATTCTGTAGGCCCACCGGTACGAACTGAGGTTTCCCGCCTACTAAGATTTATTTGTTGATAAATCCTTATAGAAGATCAAACTGAACGCTTGATGGGTACTGTTTTTTTATTGTTCAATATAATGTTTGATTATGTCTTTTCGTGATTATATATTTCGTATTGTTCTAACAGAACCACGTATTTCCTCTTTTACGGGGAAATTTTAATATATTCATTTTTGGCTGTATAACTTTATAGTCGTCATTGGTATTTATGAACAGTTGAAAAAACTTGATTTGGCCAATATAATTTATTTATTTTTTTTGAGTTTGTTAAATATTCCTAAAATCTCGAGTTGAATAATTTGTACTTCTAGAAGATATAATATTTTGGACAGTCATTACATTTTAGTAAAAACAAGTTTGGTCTGTTTTGAATGCAAACTGTATTTTTATAAACGTATTTCCTGCTTTCATATGAGTTTATTTTAGTATTTTGGACGGTTTACAATATCCCAGATGTCATAAGAGTCAATGAAGTCTTAAGTATATTTTAAACTTTAAAATGTAGAAAGCATATGTTTTATAAATGTAGTATACCTCTCATGTTCTCACTACAACCGAAAGTTTCAACTTTGTTAGGGATACGCTTAAGCTCTCGCTTTGGATATATTCTTAAAATTGAATAGTCCAGTTTAATACAGCGAGTAGAATATTTAGTTACACTACAATTCTATACACATGTTTGTAATGTTGTGATTTGTGCAAGAGCATTGTTCTACGCTGGAAAAAGCCGGCATTGCGTTAATCAGTTTGCACACTCCAGCCTGCCAGACCACACTACACAACAAAAGAAGGTATGTCCAACAAATTGCATTATTATAAGACATATACTTTTGCCTAATGTTTGTTTATACATTACAAAATGAGCTGATTCTCTTAAACTAACTAATTTGTTTATAATCACAAATATTTTCTTGTAAAAAAGAACCTACAACTGCACTGGAATCATCGTTTACTATAACAAAATATTATGAAATTACATGATAATTTAAAAAGTAATACAACTTTCATTGTAAAAATATTCAGGTTCACTCTTCATCATCATTTACAGTAAGACACATTACCATCCTGTACTGAGTGAGAATGTACATCTTGCAGGTTTATCAATAAGAATTTAAGCACCCCAGTGTTAAATAAAAACCAGTAGGTTATAATCAGTTTGCTTTACATTACGTTGATAGGCTGAACTGAATACAAACATTTGTTAATTTTGATTATCAATTATTACAAAGATTGGAATATCGAATACAAAAAATCAAATTTATACTATCTTTTGAATATTTACAGTTAAAAATATTTTCAAATTCTTAAATAAGGTAAATTGTATAGAATAGGGTACAAAGTTAAAGTTTTAAACAGTATTCATACAGGTTTATTATTCATGAGAAACGTTAAAAGTCATATGACTGCTGAAAAAATATTCATAGGTTACGTTAAGAACATTTTATACAAGTACAGTATATCAAGTAAAAACCATTGTAAAGTAGAAATATCAGCTTATCTTTTCAAATTCAGCGTAGATTATTGTTATTTTGTTGTTTGTTTTTACAACAACAATTAAAAAAACATGTAAGGACAAGACTATAAAGAATAACCAGTGATTAGAACCAGCTCTTTGCTTGTCTATCTTTGTGATCTTATGGCTTGACACAGTTGCTCGAGTGCCTGTTGTAAAATAATATAAACCTCCCAACTGTGGGATAAGTGCTTTTTACTGGCACTACATGTAGCCTATTGCTTATTGTTAAATGATTTTTGAACAACAGTTATTAGTCCACTAACAACAAGAAGTTAAACTATAAGTAGCAAATCATCACGCATAAAAACTCTCTCCATTAAAAATCAATGTTAATCTTTAGATTTGCATGTTCCTACAACCAGTGTAATGTGACATTTTACTTGGATTATCTAGAAGCCACGCCTGCTGATAATATTAAAGGAACATAACAGTTTGTTGGGTTTAGCAAATAATTCATCTCTTATTGTTTGATATTGCGGTTGGTTTAACGACAGTGGTAAAAGTGGATGGTTTAGTCATTTAATTTAGATTGGAAAGTAGATAAAAATGAAAAAGACATGAAATGGTTAATTGACATTTTTGAAATTATTACTAACTAATAAAATGGTTTTGATTAATTTTGCTGTCATGTTTAGCTAAGAATTATTGTCACAGTACCTTGTAGAGGCGGCGTTCCTTTCTTGGTAATGTTCTTTCGTCAAGAATGCCCGTGTGCACACGCGAGAACAGCTGCTCTAAACGCGCAAATTAAATACAATTTTAAATCGTAAAACACATAACACAAACACTTTACTTCTTAATACTAAACATGACAATTGTTTATGAGTCACAATTAATTAAGTTGTTGGCCAAATGCGTATATAATAAAAAGAAGAAAAAAAGGATTTGTATCTGCGGATTTAGGAAAAAACACCTTTACCTGTTTGAGGTTGAAAAATGGACTGATTGATAAGAGACAAAGGATACCCCAAAACAGCTGGAGTTCTCAGAATTCCGGTTGAAACAGTTTCATAAAAATAACATTGGAGCGGAAATTTAAAACCTGTAGATATACAGTACTGAACACTTATTATTGTCCGTCTTATTATTTCTTATTTATGGGCCAGTCAGGACCCATAAAAGTGTCATGTTTGTCGCTTAACCGAATACAAATATTTGTTAATTTTTTATAGATAAACATTACAAAGATTGGAAGAACGAATATAAAATTCATCTTATAACAACTATTTTCTGTTGCTCAAACTGTATCATATGTATACACTGTACTCAACTGCCACATATCATTTTTCAATGTGAATCTTCAATTACCAATCGTTCAATAACCTACTGGGGTCTTCGTGGTGAAACGTTGGTTTAGTCAGATGCTTACATAGTCCGTGATGAGAAATAATTATGTATTGCAAATTTTGAATAAAACACATTTGTTATATGCTGAAAAGTCATATGATGTAACATTTTAATATTGTTATCGAAATGCTGACAATTTTTGTCATTGTTTCACAAACTGCAACGTTCAACCCTATCAAAAAAAATTATATGTGTTTTAAATTAAATGTTTTAATAAGGTTTCTTTCTCTCGAAAATATAAGAATATTGTTTCTATTACAGTAAGAAGGCTTGAGTGACTGAATGTGTACATGATGTTTATAGAAGATATAACATGTTTAACCAAGTTTGCCTCATGTGACATAGGTTCCATACACGTGAAGAAATATAATTGTATGTTGTTTGCGAGAGGGTTAACCCATGACGGACGGTCTGGGTCTGTAATGCCCAGACTTTTTATATAAGGTTCGATTCAAGGTCATAGGCGTTGCAGACCGCCATTTTTCTGAGTACCTTCCTAAAAGATTCCACAGAATGCGCTAGTGTCGCATATTTGTTAACTCAACTCTGTCATCAGTTATCACGCGTTTGAATATCTTGTGGGCCTGTCAGACCCGGCCCGTCCGCTCACATGACTTTTTTGACATAGCTGTATTTGTGTTCTAGAGCGGTTTTTATATTTTTGCTTGTACTCATTTTAATACTATTGACAATTTTAAACAAGTATATAGGGCAGTGCTTTTAACTATATCTTATTTATCAATATGGGTAGCAGAAAAGTGGAAAATGCTAGTGAAATTGGTCGTATTTTATGTGAAAGTGAAGTTGATGATTCGGACGCTGACCCCGATTTTCAATTGTATAGTGATCATGACACAGAAAGTGATATTGAAAAATAAGAAAAAGATGAACGTGAGAACAATTCGGTTACAAATGTGACAGAATCCAGTGAAGAACGTGATAACGAACCCATTCCCGATGCTTCTGACTCTAGTTCAACGCCACCAGCAGCTAGAGAACCTTATTTCCTTGAAAAAGACAAAAAACCAAATGGAGAAAAATGTACCCATACAAAATGATAGAACCCGGTCTCATAATATAGTAACTCATGTCCCTGGAAACATAAGAGAGACTAGAAATGTTCAAACCCCACTAGAGACCTGGTCGTTATTTTTTAATGAGCCTCTACTTGAATTGGTTGTCGAGTCTACAAATATTTTCATATATTCTATAAAGAACAACTATACTGCTAACCCAAATTTAGCAAGACCAACTTCGATCATAGAAGTAAATGCCTATTTAGGACTTATATACATGGCATGGGTTTTACATGGTGGACGGATGAATATTAGTGAATGTAGGGACACAGAAGATGGGACTGGGGTTAAAATTTTTAGGGCTGCAATGTCTTTGAGGCGGTTTATATTCCTTTCAAGATGCAAGATGTATCCTGGCTTAACGACAAGGAATGTTCGAAAACTCTATGACAAACTTTCAGCAGTCAGGCAGCTTCTTGACATACTCGTCTCGATCTGTAAGAAATACTTTTCTATTTCTGAATATGCAACATTAAATGAGAAGCTTGTGCCGTACCGAGGGCGTTGTACATTTAGAATGTATATACCTAATGAGCTTGCAAAGTATGGCATTAAGGTATTTAAATTGGCTTGCTCAAAGACATACTATGAGAAGAACTTTGAAGCGTATTGTAGTGCACAGCCCAACGGTCCTTACGAGATAAGTAACAAGGCCGATGATGTTATCTTCCTGTTGGTCGAGCCTATCAAAGGCAGCGCTCGTAACGTTATTCTTGACAACTGGTTTACATGGTATGACGCTGCCAGAACTCTTTTGAAAGAATAGAAATTAACACTTGTGGGTACTTTGAGGAAGAAAAAGCCTGAAATACTTCCAAGCTTACTTCCAAAGTCAACAAAGGAACCGTATTCAAGCAATTTTGGTTTTCAAGAAGATTTGACGATAGTATCTGATGTACCCAAGAGAAACAAAAGTGTTATTTTGCTGTCATACATGCACAATGACAGTGAAATTGACCCTTTTACTGGTGAAAAGAAGAAGCCAAACATACTAACATATTACAATTCAACTAAGGGAGGTGTCGAACTAAGGTGCTATGTGTGCTGAATACAGCGTCGCAAGAGGAACAAGACGTTGGTAATTAACTTTGTCTTTTGCCGTAATAAATATTGCTGCTCTAAATGCATTCATTGTGTTCAAGACAAATAAACAGTTCATCAGCAGTCGTGATTTTCTCAAGGACTAGTCGAAACAGATGATGCAACCTTACTTGACCGTGCGAGCTCATCAAAACAAACTACCACGAGATATTCGTCAGTTAGTGTAATATATGATTGTTGCCAGTATAATAATGGTAACAATATTACTAAATTTGGGTTCATTAATTAAAACACATTGTATTAGATTATTCCTACGACTGCGTGTTACATGTAAGAAGGTGAGTTCAAGACTGGCTTTAATATGTAGCCAGGGAAAGCGTCATTAATAAGGGCTGGTGGGAAAAGGTACTGGATTGCAGCCAATAGCGTTTATTAATATGTCGTATGACATATCGAACCATATGACGTCACACATTATACGATGTCATGCGATACTCCCACTCTAGTACAATTATTGTATACAGCACAATTCCTCCCTCTTAGTTCTTTTAAACAATACAATACACAATTTTAATTTTTTTTTATATAAAACTTAAACACATCTTTTTAAAAATAAAACTTAAACACATAGTCATATAACTTTTAAACCTAGAAACTTGAAACAATTTGAAAATTAAACTAGTAACTTAAATTAACACACGATAACTTATTAGCAATTTACACAAATAAAATCAATTGTTTTTTCTTAATTGTAATTTTTTTTTTTTTAACAATAGTATCCAGAACACAATCATTTTACAAAGTACATATATAATTTTTATTACTGTTGAGACCGATGGTTCTTTGTGGAATAATAATTGTGTTTTATTATCTTTATACATACATAATATTATATTATTTAATAATCAAGTCTTACAACAGGTTTCCTTAATCTAATTGGATACCTTCTTACGTCAACATCAGTAGTATTATTGTTTACTACGGATGTTGGAGAATTCCGTGTTTGAATCATAACGGGACTGGTATGTCTCCTAACAATTGGTGGAGAGCGGATGCTCTTCTAGGGTGAGTTATTTTCCCCTGTTTGAATGGTATTTGTCACTAAGTCAGTCAATGACTCTTCCACTTGTTTTTGTTTATTGTCAGAATAAGGCGAATTGACACCAATTAGTTGGTCAATATGCCTTCTCCAAACAATACCAGATTTTTACCCTTACTAAATACATTACTTGACTAATTTGCTTAACAACAATACCTTGTATCCATTTATCATTTGAACGATATTGTCTTATTAATACAGATTGACTTACAAACAATTTTCGTGTTCCCGTTCCTCTAAAATAATGAGTTTGTTTTTCTTGCTTTAACTCTACTATTTTGGCAATTTTAGGTCTAATTAAATCTAACCTTGTTTTCATTGGTCGATTAAACATTAACTTAGCATGCGTTTCTTGAGTTGTAACAAGATCTGAATTTCTGTAATCAAACAAAATTCTATACAATGCTAGTATAGTATCTATACCTTCTCTAAATGCATATTTTAGTTTTGTTTTGACATACTTAACAGAATTTTCTGCTAAACTATTAGATTGTGGGTGATATGGTGCAGAACTAGAATGTTTAATACCATTATATTTTACAAACTGCTCAAACTCAAACGAATTGAAAGGCGGACAGTTGTCCGTATGAATTACTTCCGGTAAACCAAATCTACTAAACAATTCCCATAATTTATCTATTGTCTGACTGGCGGAAGTCGACTTTACTTCAAAAACTTCTAACCATTTAGTATGTGAATCTATAACAATTAAATATATTTTCCCTGTAAATGGACCCATAAGGTCTGCATGTAATCATTCCCAAGGTCTACTGGCACACTGCCAACAATGTAATTGATTCTTTGTAGGATTTTGTCTTTCAAAAAGACAGTAAGAACAACCATCCGCCCGATTTTCTATATCTGTATCTATATTTGGCCACCAAATATATGATCTCGCTACCGATTTCATTTTTACTATCCCTAGATGACTTGAGTGTAATTCATCTAATATGTATTTACGAAATATATTTGGAATAATTACTTTATAACCCCACATTATAATTCCCTGTTCGATAGTTAATTCTTCCTTTCATTTGAAAAATGGACCTAATTCAGGATATTCTACAGAAACAAGATTCGGCTATCATACATTACATAATTATACACTTTTCTTAATACTATATCTTATTGGGTTTCACGTTTAATGTCCTCACAAGTGATAGGTAATGAACTTTCTTTAACATAATATAGATAAGTTCCTAACCAATCTAACTCTTGTTTATTGTCACCATGCTCGACATTGAGCGACAAACGTGATAATGCATCTGAATTAGCATGTTTAGCTGATTGTACATACTCAATCTTAAAACTATAGCCAGATAAAAACAAAGCATATCGTTGCAAACGACTTTCTGCAAAAGCAGGTAATCCCTTTTTGGACCCAAAAATACTTAATAATGGTTTATGATTTCTACATAAAATAAATTCTTGTCCCCATAAATATTGATTCAATTTCTTTACCACATAAACTAAGCTCAAAGCATCTTTATCAATTATTTGTGAATATACTTTCTCTGCCGTGGATAAAGTTCGTGAAGCGTATGATATCAGCCTCTCAACACTGTCTTTTCCAATAATAGACAACACACAACCTAAACCGGTTGGTGATGCGTCACACGCCAATTTAATTGGTAATTCAGGATCATAATGCGCTAATACTTTAGAAGAAGCTAACAGTTTCTTGACTGTATCTTTTTTTAATATAAACCCTTTTTGGTTTAACCTATTACAAACTTCTTGTAACCTACTGAAATGATGTTCAGTATTTTCAGCTGTTATCAATATATCGTCAAGGAAAGCTACAACACCTTGTAAACCTTGAATCGTCTGCTCAATAACCCTTTGAAAAATTCACGGTGCAGAATTAATACCATATGGCATTTTTGTATACGCAAATAAACCTTTGTGCGTGCTTATTGTACACAATTTCTGTGATTCATTGTCAAGCGCTAGTTGCATATATGACTGGCTTAAATCTATTTTTGAAAACAATTTCCCCCTTTTCATAGGCCTACAAGCAAAAATATCCTCTATCCTTGGTACTGGATAACGATCTATTTCCAAAGATGGATTTAGAGTTACTTTAAAATCACCACAAATGCGTAATTTAATATTTTTCTTTAAAACTGGAACTATTGGTGTTCCCCATTCAGAACTTTTTACAAGAATTAAGATTTTATCTTCTACTAATCTGTCTAACTCATTTTCTACTTTACCTCTCATAGAAAAAGGTAAGGGTCTTCGTTTAAAATATTTAGGTCTAAAATTTTCTTTCAATATCAAAGAAACAATTTCTGTTTTACAATTACCTAATTTTTCAGTAAATACATCTGGAAATTCCTTACATAATTTATTTACTAAATCTTCACATTTAGTTTCATTTACAACTTCGTTTGGGTTTGACTAACACAATACTCCTGACAATTTATTTTCAAAACAAATATTTATTTCCAAGGTCTTTAACCAATCTCTGCCCATTAAAAAGGATGAGCCCCCCTTTTAATTACATGCAAATCAAGCATTTTACTTAAATTACCATGAACCTTTAATTTTCCAGTTGGGACTATTTCTTCATTAGTATAAGAATTTAATGTTAAATCATTAGGATATAGTTTACAATTACTGAGATTTCTCAAATAAAAGTTTTCATTCACTACAGTTACTGCAGATTGTATCTACTTCAAAAGAAATAACTTTACTCCCTACCATTACCTCAACTATAATAGGTTCTACTTTAACTCTTTTTGTATTATTTTCATCCTCTACTTTAAAAAGATTATTCAAATCATACACATCATCGTCTACATTTGACACTCTATCTCTACCTAATTCTTGAGTATTTTTCACTCCAACGAAATGACTTTTGTTGTATTTATGAAAATTATTATTATTTCTAGATAAATATTTATTCTTATTCTGAGATTTGTTAACCTTTTTCCTACATACCTTCGCCAGATGTCCTTTAGTTCCACAATTGTGACACACACTATTTTTATGAATACACTTATTTCTAAAATGACCTTGCTTTCCGCAAAAATAACACACCACTTTCACATCACTTTTGGTTGACACTTTGAATTCTTCCAGCTCCCCAGGTTTCCATTGTCTCGATGAAACTGTCATTCTCTGCATTTTGAGTTGAAGGACGCTGCCTCCGGCTATTGTTTGCGCATCATTTTCCGCTCCCTCAATAGAAGTACTAATTTTCACTGCCCTCTCGTATGTCAGGGTAGTCTCGGATAAAAGTCTTTGTTTGATTGCGACACTTTTTAAACCGCTAACCAATCTGTCTTCTAAATGTTCGTTTAATGTCGTGCCAAACTCACAATAAGTTGATAATATTTTTTTTAATAAGCAATATATTCGGCAATGTTTTTGTGTTCGTGTTGCGTTCTTAAACTGAATGTATATATTTTGGATATAAAAGAAGGTTTAGGGTATAAATGTTCTCTAATTATTGTCACTAATTCATTGTAAGTTTTTGTTCCGGGTTTATTTGGAGTGGTTAATAAGGTAGACACTTTTTTATCATCTGAAATGCTGTTACATTCCACAAACAGTTCAAACCTTTCTATGTACGAACTCCAAGTCTCGTCCGCAATATTAAATTCAGAGAGTTTCCCAATTATTGTGGTAGACATGTTGCTTACACTGGACACTGAAATATTCTGATCCTCAGACATGAGAGAAAAAAAAACAATACTGCCACTACACGTTTTTTCCCTCCGTAACTTTACACTTTTGTCACTAACGGGAACTTACTTAAACATTTTGCAATAATTGCCCTAACACGTCTTCAT
The DNA here is from genome assembly GCA_963513935.1 of Aphrophora alni. NCBI lineage: Eukaryota > Metazoa > Arthropoda > Insecta > Hemiptera > Aphrophoridae > Aphrophora > Aphrophora alni. Next base: position 62,615,335 of record OY740768.1, on the reverse strand, counting down.
GTCGTTAAATCTACTACAATTCATTATAAACCGCTATCCTCGTCGCCACTGTAATGTATGCTTGTTGCCACTATAATATATAGTAACAATATTACTACTTTACTTTACTTTTACTTTAGCCAATGCCCGCTCTTGGATGTTGGGCCATTCGGCGTCGAGCTTCCCAGTAACGACCAATTCTGGTCAGCTGGTCGTCCAGCTCGGGGGAGGTTGAGATGTGGTCCCCGTCCATACCATCGAGACAAAGCGGACATTTATCAGACTCTGCAAGGCAAAAACGATGGAGATGGGCCTGGAGATAATCGTGACCTGTCAAGAGTCGGAAGTCAGCCACGGCAGTTGCCCTGTCAGTTGAGGACGGCAGGGGGCTGCGACTGCCAAGCGATGCCCACTGTTTTTCTCTGCTGGCTTCCTCGTTCCTTTGTTTGATGTGGTGTCTAAAAGTTGCATCAATAAGGTGCCTGGCAGAGGTGAGGCTGGTTTCAACGATTGGTTGCTGCATTTGTGCGCCATTTTTGCAAGGTCATCTGCTCTTTCATTGCTCACGATGCCGACGTGACTCGGGATCCATTGAAGGCTAATTGCCCAGTTATTATGAAGAAGATGGGAGATTGCTTCTCGACAGTGGGACACGTTTGGACAGTCTGTTTGAGAGTAGTCGGCTATTGCAATTATGGCAGCCTGGGAATCTATGAAGAAGACAGCATGTTGGTGACTCGTTGCTGGATGATGAGCTGCAAGTGCTTCTGCAGCCAGTCGCACTGCAATCACCTCTCCGTCAAAATTACTTGCGTTTGCCCCGACGCCCTGACTGATTTCAAACAATTTGGAAAAGCCCCAGCGCCAGCTCCAGTGGGAACAAGTTTAGATCCATCGGTGTAGACATGCAGCCAGTCCAATTCAGGATATAGAGTATGTATCGTCTCAAGAGCAGACATTTTTAGTTCTTCTGGGAGCGCAAGCTGCTTGGGGGTATTAGAGTTAAGCAACGATAATCTTTTGAGAGGCATGGCAGTGGTCAAGTTGTTGAAAGTTTTGAGAGGGGTAGGGTTTGATTCACAGATGCTATACTTTGTTCTCAGTTCTTCAGCATGTTGTAGTGGGCTTAGCTGGGTTTTTAGTCTCTGGGCAGAATTTCTATAGTAATCCAGTGTCGGTGATCTAACCGTCTTGAGCGTTCCCAAAACATAAGAGCTAGTTTGTCGCGCCTTATTTGTAAAGGTTCTATGCCAGTTTGAATTTCCATTGCGGAGAAGGGCGTTGAGAAGGCTGCACCGGTAACGATTCTAAGGGCATTGTTCTGGATTTTATCTAGATTTTTTAGATTCGGTTTGCAGGCCAGTGACGTAACCTCCGAAGAATATTCCATTACGGGTCTGACATAGGTCTTATAAGCAGTAGCAAGAACGTCCTGCGTACATCCCCATTTTGTACCGGTTAATCTTTTTAGCAGGTTTGTCCGTTTGCCTGCGCGCTCAGCAACCTCTTGGATATAGTTCATCCACTAGAGTTTGGTGTCCAGATTAACTCCTAGGTATTTTGATAGTTTAGATTCTGGTAGGTTATTCTGTTTGTATTTGAGTTCAATAGTGTGGGGCTTGGTGGAGAGAGTGAAAAGCTGAAACACGGTTTTCTCTGGACTAATTGTCATTTTATTGCAGTCGGCCCACAGCCCTATGTTTTCCAGTGTCATGTTCATGGCTTCCCCAAGGTGGGCAGTCTCCCTTGTGGTATTCCATACAATGACATCATCAGCGTATAGCAAGTACAACCTGCCAGGTGTTTTTTTGATGGCGGCAGTAAGGTCATTGATCATTATATTGAAAAGGAAGCAGCTAAGCACAGCTCCCTTAGGTAAGCCCTGTTTTTGCGTTTTGAAGCTGGAGACAGCATTTGTCAACTTCGTCCTTATCAGGCGCTGGGTTAAGAAGTTTTGAATCCATTTCATCATATTGTGTACCACTTCTTTTCCCTCCGTAACTTTACACTTTTGTCACTAACGAGAACTTACTTAAACAATTCGCAATAATTTCCCTAACACGTCTTCATGTCGTTAAATCTACTACAATTCATTATAAACCGCTATCCTCGTCACCACTGTAATGTATGCTTGTTGCCACTATAATATAAGGTAACAATATTACTAAATTCGGGTTCAATAAAACACATTGTATTAGATTATACGACTGCGTGTTTCAGGTAGGAAGGTGAGTTCAAGACTGGCTTGAATAAAAATGTAGCCAGGGAAACCGTCAATAATAAGGGATGGTGGGAAAAGGTAATGGATTGCAGCCAATAGCGTTTATTAATTTGTCGTATGACATATCGAACCATATGACGTCACTAATCATACGATGTCATGCGATGCTCCCACTCGTGTACAATTGTACACAGCACAGTTAGCAATTAAGTTTTCTGGATATGAAGCTCAACATAAAGACGACCCTGCTTCAGGGAAAAGGGGAAGATGCTCCCAGTGTATATACAGCAAAACAAAGTACTTTTGCAAAGAGTGTAAAATTTGGTTAATATGTCAAAACCACAGTGAAATGTTGTGTAGCGAGTGCTGTAAAAATTACGTTATTTAACATCTTGAAAAACATTTTTTAACTAATTCTTAATATTTTTCCGTTAACATCATTCGTGTATATAGTATGTAAAATGAAACCCAATCAAAATTTATAAAAAGTGTATCATATTCGTGTAACTTTAAAGAAATCAATCTTAATATTTTGATTCAAATTTCAAGGCTATTTAAATTATTTATACCATTGTTTGTGAGCAATATTATTTTGCTAAAATAGTTTTATACTACTGAAAACATTCCTAGGTTCGATAGGAAAACCTGTTTGGATCAATGAAAATAATTTGAAATTTTTTAAACATTTTAAAAATATTTTAGGTCTGTCAGGCCCTTTCACTTACGTGACTTTTATGTCCGTCCGTTCTAGGGTTAACATGCGGGAAATGTAAATATTTTTCTGGTTTAATTCATTTCATCAATAAAGTATACGTAAGGATATAAATAAAACCTTACATGTTGTAGAACACCTTATGAATATCCTGAACCGTTGCAACTTTTCGTTTATTACGTTCTTTATTACTACTGCACTCTAGGGTGCAATGGAAATACAGACTTTTAACCTGGAATAACAAATTCCTCTTTTTATATAAATTACAAACTGAGAATAGGAATATTAGTTACGGAGTCCTCAAACTTTTGAAGATGGCAGAAATATAAATGTTAAAAATACTAAATATTAAATAAACAACTAATAATCAGTCTCTATTCAAATGACTATAATTGTAAATATAAAAAAAAAAAAAAATCAGTTTTCATTCATATTGTTTAACCAGGAGATATTTTTTAAAGTAAAATGTTATGTAACAATTAAGATATTCGGAAGAACGATTTATATACTTCATTTAAATTAGATTAATAAATACGCTGACAGTAACTTATCTTTTCCAAACAATTACACATGACATGTCATGAAAAAAGAATCGTTTAAAAGTTGCCTGAAAACGATAATTCCCTTTAAATTTGTTCTTATAACGATAAATAATTCGCTATTAATAATATATTAGAATATTATTTACTGAGGTTTGATATTACATTATTTAATTAGCAGTAATCTCTATTTCAAATGTAAAAAATACGTATAATACTGTTACCTCTGGTTGAAATGGAGGCATTAACTAATTTCGATTCATATTCATTCCTTTTGTATGTGTTACTTTTTTATTATTGGTGTGAGAAAGGTGTTGTTAAGTTATATTCTCATAAATAATTTAAAACGTGTAGTTTAAAACCTTTTTATTTTAAATACTACCTTATTCCATTTGATTTACTCATAAATTGTTATTATAGAATGGTTTAATAAACCACATTGATAACTTAAAATGTCTCTTAGACGCTAATAATATGATGTACTTAAGCCATATTGCACATATATAAGATAAACCAAAAAGGATTGTGTCACAGTTGACAGATGTATTTTTCTTGTTGATATTACTACAAATACATTAACTTAGCTCATTAATTTATATTAATAATCTTATTCTATATGTGAAATTGTTAGTGAGAGTATATGAAGGCATGAGAATCTGTAAAGTGTTTATACACAATTTGTTTCACAGTTGGTGTGTTTAGAAATACATTTTCCGTTATAAACAGATTACTAGAGATTTATATTTTGTGATTATCGTACGCAAGATTTCCCTTGGGTGGTATTGTTTGTAGTAAAATCTTTGATCCTGTGGGATATGACTTTAATCTGTATTTGTTGTACAGAGGAAGTAATTTACAAGCATTGAATGGAAAATAATAACTATATATTCAAAGTTGAAAGATTGTTTAATGTCTTGTAAATAAACTTTATATAGTCTATAATAAGTAGTGGATATATATATATATATATGTAACAATCTTTAACATTACTATATAAATTTACAACTCCGTTAAAGGCAGTGTAGTTTTTATAATGTGCAATAATATAATAATTGTTTTTCTTTACAAACACTAAAACATATATTATACTCAAAATCATTATCTGTAAGCAAATTACTAGTATGCAAATCAATGTATTCGTATATACAGAATACAGAAAGTATCAAAACAGAGTACATGTTCTTTTTTATTGAGTTTCACATCCTTTCAATTAATTAAGAGTTTTAAAACGGAATAACCTATCCGGGTGTTATTTGGGTGTTATTATTAGTTTTTAAGCAAAATTACAACCACAAAAATTACTAAAAATTTTAACAATAGAGAATATTTATTTATTTTTGAATCAAAAGTTCTCATGTCGTAGTAGGACTTTCTCAAGCACTAATCCGCTCAAAGGACCAAACGCATCTCTACACTTACATTCTAAGTGGGAAAATAATCTCAAAAACCAAGGGTTTCTCGTCCTTAACATAATCTGTGTAGACTTACTTCGTGTTTCAATTTGCCTAAGATCATCAATAGAGCCCAACCGTATATTATGGTTGATGCTACGTTCCACATTCCGGGAGGCTCTATATTTCCATTCATATTTACCAAGGTAGCACACTACCTCGGCACTGATCAACCATACGTAATAGGATCATTGAAAAGTCATGCTAACGAACCTTGTGCACCTTATACTGTTTAAAGAAGGTACACCCCTTTCTAGGCCAATAAGGTTGTTTATACATTTTTCGAATGAAAAAGAAAACAATTGAGGTTTTAAAAGAATGGATGATGCATGAAAAATTTCTCTAAACACAGTTTAAAACTGAAACTATTCGTTTTTACTATTGTCACAATCAATCCAGATATGTTGAGTAAATATGTCAAACACGTAAAAAAGTAATAGACCAGGACAGGAGCAGCGAGGGCGTTGATTAAACTAGTGTTGAAGAGTTCATCATTAACTTCACACAATGTGATTCATCAGAAAGGGAGTAGAGAAAGTGATTGATATGAAGACGACTTTGGCATCGCTCTTCTGTAGTAAGTGAAAACTCACAAATTTGGTGTAAAAATAATGTATAAGTAGGTTTTACTTTTTTAAAGACGTTTTATTTTCCCCAAAAAATGTTCATCACATATATTTCTTTTCTTAACAACAATTTTTTTAAGTATTATTTCACTTTGTAAAATTTACATATCACATATTAAAGGTATGAAAACTGTAGATTCCTGGACAATAACAAAACGTACAAAAAACAAAAAACACAACAAATTCAGAATGAAAAAAAAAAACTTTTAAAAAAGTAAAAAAACCATTTTTTTACATATAAAATATATTATCAATTGTAGTGCAGTATGATGCAGAACTTTTAGAATCCTCAAGCCAGTAAATACGACCTACAATTCATTTTTACGTACGTGGTAAGACTTTTTGACAAATTAGCCATATTAAAGCTAACGAAGCAGCAGCCATAAGCTCCAATTATGACAGGAATACATAAAATTCATAAACAGGATATAACAATTTCCTGGATATTAGACAATTAACTAATAAACCCAGGATATAGGACTTACTATGTTCCAAACAAATAAATATATAACATTATTAATACTATCGATGTACTCGATAAACTTTAATCAATTACCCTAAGTAATGAGTCATGTATAATAGCTTTTGAAAGGAGCAAAATATGTACAGCAACATTCTTACTGAAGAAATTATAGAAATAATTATTAATAAACTTTTAGAAGACAAATATGATTTTGTCTACATAAAATAAACAACTAAATTGTTAAGAACTACGATAAAAAAGAGTACCTTCAAATTAAATAACCAATAAACAAAAAGTTTAATGATTGGGAACCCAAGTACAACCATCCTTTCTGAAATGTTAAAAAAAAACTAACATTGTTGCTTATTTCATATATGTTGATGAATAATTATTAACGAATCCAATTAAAATGAACAAGAAATAATTGTTAATAATTAGTAAACAAATTACTTAATATAAAAAAAATTACATATGACAAAGAAAAACAAGGAAACCAACTACTTATACGTATCATATGTTAATTATTAGAACATTAATAAACGTTGGATATAACCTTACATAAAACATCTAATTATCTAATTATCATCCAAATATATAGAAAAATGAAATTTGTCAATGCATATCCTGGAAACCGAACACACATATAACACAATAGCAAAAAAACGGTGAAGAATATGAAGAAATCTAAATAGGGATATAACATAAATGTTCAAGATAATATGTGTATATTCAAACAAAAACACAATATAATAAATGATCATAAAAAGTTCTTGTCTGACAATACATATTTGACATTATTAGATAACAATAACAGAAGAGATAAGGCGTAAAATCAAGGTACAATCCCTGTTCAGATCTAGCTACTTTCCCGATTCGACGTTAAAACAATAACTGACAAATATATATATGTGGTATGTTGCGTAACAAATACACGACCTATAAATGTTGCGTGTGCTCTTTTACTTTTAAGTTACTGTTTTCCCTTAATTAAATATTATTTGTACAGTGTTTAATATCTAATAAAAGCTAACGCGGGTTACTATCCTGTAGAACAACAGATACAATGACACAACGAAAAATGTAGGATTACTACTATGAAAGTTTGGAGTGACTTAAATTTTAGATAATATATTGTTATTAAAAATGAACTCCATACAATAAATATATTACAATTAGTCATGATGGTAATTGTATATGTGTGTGTTAGAAAGTGACGTTAATTTTTTTCTCTCTTTTTATATATTATATATGATATGTAAGTGATTCGAATTCGAGTTGCGAATTATAATAATATGTATACGACGTCTTTCATTAAAGACGAATTATAGACATAGGTATCTCATTATTCCAATTGTAGATTCAAAATTATTTATATGAAAATATAAGAATGATTTTTTTTATTAAGATTTTATGTTTTCGTTACATTAATAATTAAATAATTAAATGGTAATAATTTACCGAGAAACCATAAACAATATTTATTCATTTACAAATATACTTCACTTATTGCTGAGCAGTAAAAATGGTATTATCTACTGCTTTAGAACTATGCCTAAAAATACTATATTTGATTTTGAGCTGAATGTTTTTTGAAAAATTTAAATATCTCAAATCCAATATATTATAAATTAAATTAATTCATAATAATAAATAAGGAATTAATTCTATGCTTATGAATTGGTATTGAAATATCTGGTTATAATATTTTGCTAGATATAATTTTGGTATTGTTAGGAACCAAGTTGTATACCGTGGTTCTTTAACTTTAATCTAAATAAATCAATGCTTTAGTTATCGAATTAATGGTTCGTTATTATTTAACACAACTTGACTATTTCTCTTAGTTTTGTTATTTAGTAGTTACAAATATTTTAATCATCCTAATAACAATGAATCCAGAATGACTCTAATTGTTGTGACCCACAGATCTGATTTTACGTTATAGTTTATAATGACTTGTCTCTGAAATAATTACAAAGTGTATACACTAAGTTTGCCACTCATGGATGCTCGTCTGAAGTCTCAATACTTCTAGGTAGATCGTACTCACCAAGTCCGTCTGGCTATCTTCAATAATTATTCTCCCAGGAAGTTCTTACTCCCCAAGTACGTCTAGCTATCTTCAAGAAATCCTGCAGCACCACTCCTTGATCAATCATGACCCACTGACCAAGTTTCCTCCCACCCAAGGGTTTATATATCATTGTGGCATCAATGACGTCTACCTTGCTACATGGTAAGCAATTTCATCACTCTTCCAGGTCTGTCACAATAATTTTTGTCATACTGGGATCTTAAACAGAACTTAGACTATATTCCTTACTATAACTATCCTAGTTCTTAACAGTATCAAATTTTTTTTTTTTTTGTATTTAATACCAAGTAGTTAATATTACTCTTTTATTTATAACGTATGTAACACTTTGTTTCAATGATTATTGCAGAAAACTTTCCTTCCCTTTTATATAAATGATTACTCTGCCGAAAAGAGTGACTAGGTTACGTTAGGTTAGGTTAGGTTAGGTTAGTTTAGGTTAGGTTAGGTTAGGTTATGTTAGGTTGTTGATGGCTATTTCATTATTTGGAAGATATCAGTAGGGACAGTAAGAGAAAAATATTATAGTCAGTACAGTTACATTTTTTTTAAACGTAGGACTCTGGGGATAAGGTTATTGACATTTTAGAAGTATATTAAATAAATTAAAGAGTGCTCAAATTTGTGTTTCTAATTATAATATCTTTTTATTTAAACGAAATCAATTGGATACCAAACAAACATAAATTATAATTAAATGCAGTTATAACAAACAGTTGCAAATAAAACGTGTATACGAAAATTATCTTGTACTTATGATAGGACAGTAATTAATTATTACATACAGATTATATTAAAGTTATGATAAATTAAAATATTTGTTTAACTTTATACTCGTGTTTGATAAGCCATATGTCTTCCTGCGTATAATTAATTTTAAGTTTTAATACTTAGTTGACACTCTTCAATTAATTTTCAATATCAAAAACATACGCTACAGCGTTGAATACAAAGGGTCGTTTAATAAATGGGCTACAATACTTAATTCTAGTTTAGAATCCATGCCAATCTGTATTTGTCTGTTATTATATAACCTTCTTCTTTTATTCTATTAATCGGTTTTAAGAATCATGTTGCTAGTATCCAAGTAACTATTGTTTAAACCAACAGTTGAATTACCTTATGTGGTTTCCACCAGGTGACTTCTTCTTATTAACATTAACGCGTTTCAGAGCATCTGCTCCATCTTCAGAGTTCTATTCACTCAGTTGAGATCGTTAACAACATTAAAGCATAAAATATAAAAAAAACACACACACCACACACACACACACACACACACACACACACACACACACACACACACACACACACACACACAATAAATACGGATATTTATTGTATATCTCCGTATCTACTTGCTATGAAGGTTTTCTTATCTTTATGTTCCAGTGGTCGTCTAATTTCCTTTTGTTATTTATTTAATAATTTATCGACCATGTAACTTGTAAAACCAATGGCCGTGGCTATATATTTAATGGTACTAAGTTCTTCAATAAAGTCATCACTATTTAAAGGCACTGTAACCAAATACGAGACGTTAGTTGTGCTTGGACATCGATATGATGCGCATCGAAAGTGACGCGATACGATATGTGATATTATTGTTCTACTTCTAATGTTAAAATATGACTGTGTTAGCGAAATCACATGTTCTGTGGGAGTATATATACTCTACGCGTTGTTCAAATTATGGAACTGTTATAAGTAATGAATCTATGTTAAATACAATATACAATTTCAGTGATTTATTACGCAGACTACATGTTTAGACTTTGTGAGCTCAACATCGTTTCAAGTTTGATTATATTTTATTTTTGCACGGTTCGTGTTTGAGATAAGCCAATTTTTAGTTTATTAATAACTTAATTAGGTTGGGCTCATTGTACAATCATGGCTGTCAGATTTTTAAATTGAAAGTTGTGCAATTCCAGAGGAGAAAACAAAAAGCCTGTCAAAGCTTTAGCATTTACACGTAAATTATAGGGAAAATGTATTATTATCATTGAAATTATTTATGTCCTAAATCCAGGATAATGCCTGGAAAATTAATTATCTTTAAATTATTTCTGCAAACGACTACACAATTTATTATAATTAGTGTTTTCTTATTTCTTACAAATTTGAAAGGCTTTGCATTAATTATAAATTGAAAATTTATATTATCCTAAATTTAAATTATTCCTCTTATAAGGACAAAAATTTTAATTTTGAAATTCCGAATCACAAATAACCTATAAACATACTTACAAGAACAGGATATTTCCATAAGTACAAGCTCTAATTTAACATTAAAAAACATTCAAAATAATTTAAAACATTGACAGGAATAAGAAAAGAGTGCGCAATTTTCAGGTAGATTTCTTATATTTTTTTAAAATTTAATAATTTGAATTTTTTCATATATGATATATAGGCAAAGGGTTACATTTTTATAAGTAACAAAAAAAATTAATTAAAAATTATATAAACTTTTTATTCACCTACAGACACCACATTCCATACATAATACCGAATTAAATAGAAGTTTTTTGACCTTTTTCCTGATATTATGTGTACTTTTTTTTATGAAAGTTTTTTATTTTTTGATATTTTAAAAAATAAACAATTATGCAATATTCTGTTGGACTTATAGTGCCCAATGAGTTCACTGACATGGCTATTCCCGCTCCCGGCCCTCGTATGATATTTAACATCATGTGTCATAATAACTTGCTTTGACAAGTTGTAATCAAGTTTTTACATGATCAACGAACAAACGTTACAATGTCGAACATATTGAACTCGGTTTATTATTGTTTTATTTTATTTTTTACATATATAACAGTATGAAATTTGTTCATAATACAGTAACTAAGAACAAAATTACTACATTTAAATTAATGTTGTCAAGGACTACAATATCTTAAAAACTCGAATAATCTTTGTTACGGTATGAAATCCAGCCACATTATCGGCTAATAAATAACTTCACAATTTCATCCAATGAAATTGGAAAGTTTCTTTAGAATAGCATTGGTTTTATTTATGTGTTTCGGGCTTTTTGAATTTTATATTAGTTCTACATATTTGCAAATCCTTTGTCAGAAATGTTTATTAAATTTTCTTGTGAATTTACTACTACTCTGATATGTACTATTTGTTTAAATCGTTGTACTGGGTTATTAACAATTAGCAATATTTATTAAGATTTAACAAATTATTACTTTAAAAGATAATATTGTATACAAATTTAATTTTTCGATACATTTAAGAATTGCTATTGAAATTATTTTAACAACATATTAGTTATACAATAGTAGTTTGGAAAGATATTACATTGTTTGAGATTCTATAAAATTTTATTGTTTTAATAAAATTCATAAACAACATAGGCTTATAAAGCAACAACACGAAAAAATATTCTTTTTATTACAAAAGAAAATTTAAATTACAATTTTAGAATGAATCATAAGTTACCTGGTTTTAATGTGAATTTAAAATAGGATCATAACCCAGGTTGTGTATCAGCCGGTTCAAGCTTATGAGTAAAGTTTTAATTTTAAGATTTTAACCCCCCCCCCTTATTTAGTCAAAACATATAGAAGGTTAAATATGTAAAAAATAATGTTATGCATCAAAAAATCTTATACATTTATAATCAATCAATTTGCTTAAAAATGGTATTGTAAAAATGGTAATGTTCGTTAATTGATTGTCAATTACTTCTAAACGGAGCAAGATACTAAACTCTAGTTTGCACCATTTACTTTGTATTTTAATTAGCTCTACAATGATGTAACACATGACCTAAGTCTACATTTAATATTATAACCCTCGTCCCCTTATTCCCCACAAAATCATATACGGTTAGATATTTCAAAAATACGTCCTAAATATGCACCATAAGATATATAGTAAGTTCGCTTATTTATTTTAAGGAACAAAATAAATCAAAGAGTGTAGATGATGGTCGATGTCTATCCCCAACATTGTACAACACTTGCAACGGAGCATTCCACCTGGATTTTGTAACTTTATGACTCTATACGAATCCTGAACACCGCGACACATGTCACTGTCCATTTAGTCGATAGGTAATTAAATGTTTCGTACTTTTATTTATGATTAATTCTTTCTCACACACTTAATATATAAAAATAAATGTAATCTACAGAAAAGACGAGGTTTGCTAACCAGTGTGAAGTCATTGCAGGAGAATCCTATATTACCTCTCCTCTTTTATTTTCTATTGTAGACTGTAACTTTTCACTCCACACAGATATTTTATAATTATTACTTGTAAATATTTGCATTCTTAATACTGTGATATTTAATAATATTTATGGTACACAAAAAGCACCACTTTAAATTTGGAAACATTCAACTTTGTGTAATTTTGTTCCATGACGTTCGAATTCTAAACGTTAGTTGATTTTTTAAGTTACTTATATATTTGAATTATACTGTATACCGAGCACTAAAACTTATAGAGTAATGGGGAATCTGAAATAGATTGACATAGCTTTCTTCCCTATAATGTTACTTGAACATATTCCCGTCAATGTATGATTGGTTAATTAAATAACCTATATAACGGTAAAGAAAGTAATAAATCAAAATGTTTTTCTCATAAATAATTTTCATACTAACATTTTATATGAGTATATTAAAAGTTATATTATAAATGAATAAATAGTTCAATAATAATATTTAACTTTATTTGGTTCATGAATTTCGTTTTTAATAAATCAGAACATCCCACGAATGCAAATTATATCAATAAAGAATTTTTTGTTCGTTGATTTGTATACGTAGTTAATTCCTCCAGCAAATCATTAAGGTAAGTTAAGGTGATGTTTACCTAAATTTATACCTCACCATTCTTACACCTAAAGGCTTTGCGATTCAATAAAAAATAAACAATTGATTGCAAACAACAATTCTTTCAGGAAAGAGGAAAAGATTTCTTTATGAATGAGATTTGAAACAAGTTTTATAATTATGTTATGTTAGTTACCTGCACTCATAAATATAAAGGCTGCATTCGAATAAATATTGAACAATAAATTTAGTTTGTCATAAATAAGTAGTATAATAACAGTTGTTAACAATAACTTAAGACTTCACTTCAAACCCAATCTATAACTATGTAACTGAATAGAAACCAAAAAGTTTTCTCTTAACTAATGACTTTAAAATTGAGATTTCACTCCATTTTACAAGGGAAGATATTAGAATGTATCTCAAATTACAATACGTAGGGTAACTCGTCCTCATTTCCTTAAATTACGTATAAATGGTTAACAAAATGTAATAAATCTATAGCGGATAGTTTGGATAAACTCATCGTGTGCAATATGTATATATATATATATATATATATATATATATATATATATATATATATATAATGTTTATTTAATAAACCAAGCTAATATTACTTGCAGATATACTTCCAATGGTTGATATACTCTCTACGAAAAACAGGGAATTCGCTAATAATGTTTGATTTTTTCCAACAACTACAATATAAACTTTGGAATTTTATTTTTATTACATCTTGTTGAAAACTGGTTTTCATCTACAACTTTTATTGCCTTCAGAATTTTCGACACTTTTATTTTCATAATATGTAATGTAATGACAATAGGCATTTGAAGAGAAAATATACAATGGTTTAGACTTTAGACAAAGACAGTGCTAACAAAATCTTTCTGCTAAAAGCCAAACTTTAAGAAAGAAAATATACTTGTAAACCTAGATTTATATTCAACGTTTCCACAATATACTTAACTGCTTTCATTTAATATTTTACATATTTTTAGTAACTGATAATCACAATCAATTTAACATAGTTCTATTGTATTTTATTTTACTTTTATCAAAACAAAAAAGTACCTTTAATATGCAACTACTATATATTTATTTTTAATTTAATTTTTATTTATTTTAAATACAAATCAATCGAAATATAATATAACCATTTCCATATACCAACATACAATAGTATAAGCACAAGCGCACTGGTATAGTAGTTTTAACAAAAATACATAACCTTTCAATGAAATGAGTATTACATACAAGCAAAAATACAATATATGCTCAGTACGGTTGTATATTAACTCTATTCTGGGTGAGTCCTGCAGTTTGAGAGATCCCGTGGGTCCACTTGGAAAATTCGTTGCAATCAGGACTTTACTTTTGGTTTTTTATTATATTTCAAGTGGCACCTTGTGCTTACATGAAGTTATAATATTCTGGGTACAATATAAGGGGAATACGAAGATTTTATAAAACTTAAATCATATTTATAAACGTAAATCATTTTTAGAAAAGTATTACATCAAATATGTTTAGCCTGACTCTTACAACTCTAGTGGAATAAGCTACATTAAACTTACAATAAGACGTTATTAGTAAGGAAGTAAATCTTGTGGATAATTTTATATTTCGTCAACATTCGTATTATATCTGGCCACAACAATCCGTTTAAAAAGTAGCATAATAATCAATTTGTATAAATAAGTATATCTGCCAAACTTATCTGTCAATCCTTTTTGTTAAACGTTAGTGTATATTTATATAATATCAACCCTAAAACAAGAACATATAGAGCTCGCTAAAAACTATGGGCAAAAACTGAAATAAAAATAATTTTTAAAAAAATTCAGTTTGTAACACGTGCTGACATGCTGTAAAACAAACGTAGTTTTTCATTATTAGTAATTATATATTCCGTTTATTAGCGATTTATTGTATGATTTATTATGATGTACAGGCTCCGAATGGTTTAAGAAATCTAAATTTTTTTGAGCACTTATGTTCTTCTTCGATTTCAAAACTTTTCTTACAAAATTACACATTTTTCGTGTCAACAGTATTTTTTAAAAAAATTGGGTAGTAAAAATTACTATTTTAGATGGATTTATTTTACAATAAATTTTATACTGATTAGCCGAATAATGTGTAATTTCTTACGGATATTATTGGTCTCGAAAAGGAAAATATCTGTTCGATATTTGTGTGATGTCTTGAACCATTCAAAAGCTATGCATGTAAGTAATTCAAACGATAATTCGCAAAATCACAACATCTGTTGTCTATTTTGTGGTGAACAATTTATGAGTTACCTCTAAAAAATACTCATGACATTAGTATTTTACGTAAATGTACAAATAACTAAATAAGATCATTGAGTGTAGTTTCATTAGAAATTAATAATATTAAATTCAATTAGTTTGTATCAGTCACAAAATAAAATGCTTGAGGTAAAGAGGTGGTTATTGTATAAGAGAATCATTACCACTCCATTAGAGGTAGTTTTATCGATTTATATGATTATTCTATTTATTTTGTTGAAACGTAATTTATGCATCGTCTACTGCACAGATATTAGCATTTATATTGCGTTTGTAATTTTGTTAGATCAGGATATAACAGGCTCTTAATTTAAAATCAAGAGCTCTTATCATTTTATCTACTGCAGTATCTTGAAAGAGTTTGTTTCATAGAAGAATTAAAAAGTTTTTTTTTCATATTAAAAGATATTTCGACGATATCGTAGACTAAAACCCTTTCCTAGGATAGTACTCACTTAACTTTGTTTATAATATTAATTTTTATTATAATTTAGAGTTAAAAATTTCAAACAACTTTGGTAAATCCCATGATATTCCCAGGACGTATAATATCGGTGGAAATATAATGCTGGTAATATTCACTTTATTTATTATTTAAACATTTTAAACCTAAATTATTGGTCACGATTGATTCTAGAATTGAATTTATGAAAATATTCCGAGATTAATTTATTCGATTTTTTCATCAGGAATATGTATTTAAGGAAAGAATTAACTTCAGCTTTGTACTTTAAGGTACATTCTACATCAGTCCTACATAGTTTAACAACAGAGTTTTATGTTTTGAGATATGAACTTAGTTTTTGTAAATATCTGCAAATTTTGAATTTGTAAACTGTGTAACATATTACATTTAATAATTGCAGTGTTAAACTTTTGATTTGTCTCATAACTTTTATTAATATATTTTTTTCGAGAACACATTTATATTTATACAAAATTTCAAATAAGTCATTTTTGCAAGTTGTTTTGCAGGAGTATACTAGACATTTTAATATTTACTGGGATAAATGCTTCCACTGTGTTATTTGTAGCTTTGTGTGATTAATAAAATGTATATTTTGTAATTATAATACACAGCAAGGAGGGTATTATTGAATAATATATAAAATAATACATTTTTCGAGTTAACTGGAAGGCGCATACTAGAAAAACAGGTTTTACTATTTTATTGTAATGTTGGTAAAACGAAATTATGTTGATGCATATTAACTCAAAGATATTGGTAAACTGGAGTAAAATCACGAGTTGTTTGAAAGTCAACTTAATGGTTTATATTCATTTATATAGTTATGGGTGTGTTTATATGTTATTTCCAGCGTCTGTAATGATAGATTTACTGTTACATTGTAAATCCAATGCGTATATGACTACATGGGGTTAAATATAAACATAAACATAAAAATAAACGTATATTAACATTTGTATATGACTACTGGGGTTAAAACATGCTTAAAAAGATATCACTACTCCATTTCTTGAAGGAGTTGTTGTTTCCAAACAATAACTGTCTATATTTAATTTTACTTCCCCACAGCCATTAGGTGTAAGAATGGTGAGGTAGAAATTAAGGTGATAATCATCTTTAAAAAAGTAGGAATTAACTTTCTATACAAATCGATGGACCGAATATTCTATATTGATATATTTTCCATTCGTGAGATGTTCGGCCATACAAAGGAAGCGTAGGTAATTTAAATGGTGTAACTACTAATAAGACAATTTGATAAATACTAATTATTTATTTCGCAGAAACGTACCCAATTAAAAACCTTTAAATTATTAGCTATAAATGGGGTGTGTGTAACTAAGTAACTAATAAATGTCCAAGTTCAAGTGATAATAAAAATTAGGAATTTATCATATTTAATTTAAGATATTACATTAACTATTAACATACCAGGCACGTTTGTATATCACAGGCATTTTCAACAATTTTAAACGACGTAATTATCATTGCTGTTAAATATATTTTCTGGTGATTCGATTATAGCACAAAATATGATTAATCTTCCAGTGAAATTGCATAAGGAGACTAGTTAAGGTGTAGTTTCAAAACATGGCAGTATTATTAGAATCAACATTTTGTCTGTATAAGTTACAGAAATTTACCTCTGTTCTTATGTATATATTTAAACAATGAAGTTGAGTGTTATATTTTTATAGAAAAAGAAAACAATTCAATATTTGTTGTATTTTCAATATAATTATTCCTTTAACGAAACTTTTCTTTCTGAATAACTTTGAACATAGCTTTTATGAATTAGTATAGACATATTTAGTCTACTTATCTTACTAAAAAACAAACTATCTGGTCAAAATCTAAATGACGTAATTGTCATATTTTGGATTAGACAAAGAGAAGCTACTCTACATTAGAGTAAATTAAAGGCGCTCTTTATATGTGATCAACTTACATTACAATGAAGTTGTAGACACTTTCCCCTAATACAACACTTCTGATCCTGTGGACAGTTACAGTTCGTCGTTACCCTATTTAGTTCCACTGCACTCAAGAGTGCAATAAATAGCTCCACTCTAGAAATGTAGGATCACAATTAATTCTCTTCTATCTATTAAAAAGTGAAAATCTATCCTATGTTAAGCTCTACGTTTGTTCACCAAAAAATTCTATACGTATCAGAATAACAAATTTAATTCTTATAAATAAATTGCCTATTGTTTTAGTTTTCTAACTAATTTAGAGAATAATAAAGAATTTGAAAGCGTAATAATTTTGATTTTACGGTGTAAGTTTTGAGTAAAAGATCATGTAATAATTTCGGTATTGGTAAAAACGTATTTGAGATTTTCAATATAATAACATTTTTAATACACAGGACATTGTCTGGCAAAATATGTTAACATATCAGAAATCAAAACTGTTTGATTTCCTAAAACCACCTACCATTGTTTAAACCTTCTCTCCAGTTTCTATGAAGTAAGAATTTTTGATAAAACATTATATACGTAGCAACTACACTAACACAACTGTATGCAGTTACAACAAAAATGGTTACATCATGAATCGTACATAACAATTATAACCTAAGTCTGATACTTTCTTTCTCATATATAACAGAAATGGTATACAAAATATTGAGCAAACTTTTTCATTCACCTGTTTCCCCCCCCCCCAAAACCTAATTAAAACTTATAACAACTACTGTATTAAACAGCAAAAATATATATTATTTAAGTTAGTCGGATGATGAATAAGAACATGTAAAACGTATTTATATTAAAAACAATGTTTCTATTAGGTTATGGTCTATAGTCTATAAGTGCTTCGCCTGTGCCCAAACCCTTCAACGTCGTTGAGATTTAATTGGTAGGGGTTAGTAATAATTTAGGTTTTTTTATCAATGTTCGAATTGCAATAACTTTTTATTCACAATTTTGGGCATATGTTGGAAAAATTAATGTTCTTCATTTAATTTTAATGAACATAGTATATGAAATTTTAAGATAATACTTTTTATAAAATCGTCATGGCGCATTTTTTATTTTTTTTATTTTTTTTACCGAATAGGTCCTGACTCAGCATTTTTGAGGGATAATAAAAAAATAGATTATTTAGGTTGTTGTTCCTATACTTGAGCAAAGTATGCTCAAAATCGTTAGAGCCTTTATAAAAAAGTTGTAGTTTAACATGGAATATATTTAGACTGTAGAAATGATAGGTTCAATATAAATATAAATCCAAATAATTTTAAATAAAATAGGTAATGCAAAAAAATAAAATAAATAACATAGATGATGTGTGATAATTATTGTTCTCTACTTTTAAGGACGATTTAATTAGGAAGTTGTAAGAAGTGAGAAGTTGAATTAATTATCAATAGAATAAAATAATACGCTGATATATTATTGTTCATTTTGCTACACAAAAGTTACTACAATATGTTTTAAATCATAAGTAAAGAAAACAACTACTCTTTAACAGTACTTTTTCTTTACTTATAATTTTTATACAAATAATATTTTTTATATAAATAAAAGAAAACACAAACGCCGAGATGAAACGATACACCCGCTTCAATTCACGCTAGTTAAGTTAAAAGGGTGTTTTGTACGAGTGTTTCAACATACATGGAACTATAAAATCTGTAAAAGATATAAGTACATGTTTAAAAAATATTATGTCCAAATAGTTTAGACTAGATACACAATAAATCAAATATCTAACTTGTTTTGTCTTTGTTTTTGTGAATTGAGATGAAAAATCATCATTCTTTTTAGTGGTAAGCGGCATAAAATAAATTCAATAAAATATGTATATTTATTTTGAAATCTACTGTATATAAAAGAAGTTACTTTCTTTGGTGTTATTCGTGTAAGTGTATGTCTTCCAACATCCTAAACGTCGTCAACAATAAATCTCATATACTATAATGGAGGGAAGTGACGTATGAATATGACAGACCTATTCCTACTCCCATCCTCATTATTACATAACGAGCCAAACACTGTCACTTTCAAACCCCAACTAAAGCTAACATGTTTCCTGCATTTAATTGTTAACAATGGAACAGCCAATAATAAGTTTGATGTAATATTTTGTAACGACTTATGACAATATTTAATTATAGTTACAGTATTGCACACTCTAATACACAAAGTATTAACAATAAAAATTTCTACTAAATGACACAAAATTTAAAATTAAAAAAATAGTTATATATATATATATTTATATTTATATATATGTTATTAAAAATATAACTAATAACCTCTTACTGATCATCATACTGATCAGTATTAAGTTATTATATTGTAATTTAAAAAAATAAACATATAAATTCGCTCTGTGGTTGAATTTCTTTATTAAATACTAACTGTTCAAGTAATTAAGTTTTTATCTCTTAGATACACGACGTTTATATAAGCAATTTTTACAATGTCATTTCTTTTAACTGCAAATTTTTATATTTTAAAACTATACTTTGGTCATTATTCCGATAATATCTAAATGAGTTTTAATGAACAATTATTCTATATAGAAATAAGTTGGACTTATCGGTCATAAAATCTTTCCTGTTCATCAAATTGTGAAATTTCTTTGTAGTTATTTTCATCCCAAATACGTTTTTGACATTTTGAAGCTATTATAAAATCATTAGAAGATCAGGAAAGGCTTTCTTTATGGCTTTATATTATTATTTATGTTAAGTGTATTTTTGTATTGTTAAATACAGTATTTCAATTTATCTATCTATCTATATATCTATTTCTTAGAAATAGTAATAAAGAACAGAATTACGTGGTATTATAACTACAGTAAAATAACAAGTGAAATGCTAATAACGTTTTAAAATATATAGAAATCTTGATTAATAATTTTATAAAGGAATATATTACTAATGTAATGTCCACACTTTGAATAACATTTTTAGAATCAATATGAGAAAGAATAATTGGTCAAGGTGGTGCTATTAAAAAAAATAAAAATTAATTTGGTTATGTTAGGAGTATGTAATAACCTTATTCATGTCATAAAACCAAACTTTTATAAAATGTGTACTGTAATTATATATGTCTATCAATATGGTAAGAGGAAAATAAAATGAAACCACAGGAAATTTTAGTAGTCATTTTTATTTCAAAATAAAATTTAGTTTTTACGAAAATAATCAATTTATTGACATTACATGTAACTATATTATTAAGATTTTATGGATACAATACATTTAAATCTATTTTGTAATAACTCACAATGAATGTAGATGTATTCAGGTAAATATCTCAGCACAAAAAGTAGTAGAAATTATTTCTGTTAATATCAATTTAATACAATATATAATATTGGAATAAATCAAGTAAAATTAGAATGCGTTTCTCTGATGATTAAAACACATGATGCATTTTTTTGTTGATGTCATTTTGTTATTAATAAATTATCGACATGTGTTGTAATATCTTATAAAAATGTACTAAAGTACACAAATTACTTATACCATTTTTCTACTCTTCAAGCTATATTTTAAGCCATAAATTAATGTATATATCGTCAATCGTCTGTCACATCTCTCTTTACTTCAAAATTCATCTTATTTATTATTTAAACAAATAATATTATATGTGTAAATAGGTAAACATTTACTTTGAAGTAATTATCTATTAATTGGTTAAGATCTAAGAGTTACAAATTCGAAATATTAAGCAGACTCATGTACAATCTATAAATCGAAGGTCTTGATGGTCTTTATATATTTGCTGCGCAAAAGCATTGTATTGCATTTCTGCTGTAGACAGTCATTCAGTCAATAAGTTGCATATTTCATAATGCAACTTTATACTACAATATAATGGATATATCATAATGAATAATGCTACTTTATGATATTGTAATTCTTACCACGTATATTTTAGCTGTTATTATTAGTGTAGGTTTATTGACCTGACATTGATTCTTCCTTGAAATAACAAGAAATTTATTGAATGAGTATTTGTCATTTGGGTAATTTGATTTGATATTAATTTTCATTTAGAAAAATTTTATATTCGTGGTTAGTAATAATATACTTGAATTATATTACTTATAACTAACGAGAAAAAGATGGATAAAGCTATGATTTCCCAGAGGATGGAATCCTCTTGGAAATGATTTTCATTTAAGAGAAACTAATTTGCATGACGTTTTAATAACGATTAATTTTAAACAATTGATAGATTTATAAGACGATCCGCATTTGAAGAATGAATATTAATATAATTGAATATTTAAAATAGCAATACCATAAGCTATAGGATTAGGAGACTAATCAATCTATCGGTTATTCAGAAAAAATGGTCCCTTTTTGACTAGAATATTGTTTGGACTAGTTAAGCTACAGCCTTGATATTTTATTATTTTTACCATTTACCGATATAATTTACTTCATAAATACTAATATAAATAAATAAAAAATAGAAGAGTCGTATTTAAAAAAAAAAATAAATAAAAAAAAAAAATAATAAAAAAAAAAAACATGAAAATCACAATAAAAAAAAAAGATTTTTGATTGAAACTTGAAGATAATTGAGCTACTGATAAATATCTCGTTGAATGATTTCCTAGAGTAAAACTATTGATTTTGTCAGAACTCGTGATACTGTAGGGGGAGGGGTATGTGAGGTTCTTTTTGTACAACTCTGCCAAATATCTTTGTATAAAAAATAAATGCTAAATTAATTGTATTTACTGGATAAATAAAACTATGGCTCTACGGTACGTAGATGATACATTCACATAACCAAGAATACAGCAAAAATTGAGAAGCACATAAAAAGAAAATTTCTCACGCCTCAAATGCCATGGGGTTATCTTCAAATTCAGTGTTATAAGTCGCACAATTAAACACATTTAGACATATCCGAATTGTACAAGTGCGTAAAATGTTGCTAACATAGGGTCAAATATTTCCAGTTATTGACGTATTTCAATATTATTGTCAAGACATCTTTTGAGCAAATGAAATTTTGACATGTCTGACTAATTGCATATAAATTATTAAATTATAATGTAGGAATAATTTTTATCTAAATGAGACAAGTCTGTGTAGTGAAATTAGTGTTTTAAGATTTACATTAAAATATCTAAAATGACGTAGGTGGAGGTATGGTTGTCAGAATCGACGTTAGTAAACTATACTAATCTGAACAATTTGCTTTCGATTATTTTATTGGTTATTGGGAAATTAGTAGATAAAGGATATCACTTTATTGGGAGGAATTTGTAGGGATTTTTGTAGATAATATATTATTAAAGCAGAACTTAATTGCTATTTTATATAAGAATTTATTTGTCGATTCAAAAAAGGAGTAAAAACGAGATTTAAATTGATGTTCTTGCAAATTATTTGGTAATTACGTCCAAAGCGACACAACTGTGTCCATATTCATAATTTATTTTACTACATCTCATTTTTGACTAAATCCCAGCCTCAAGTGTTTATTAATTTATGAAATATGCTTAACAAACAACCCCTCACAGCGAAAAAAGAAAATCAAAACATTACATTTATGGCATATTAATTCATTGGGTCCATACACTTATCAATCAGCTACTACAGTAGAGTAAGGTAGAACATTATTTATTTCAGTATAGACATTAGAAGGTGGTCTTATGCTATTTTAAAAATTGCACATTTTATACAGAAACTAGCATTTACCACTTCGTTAATCATTCATACGCTTCCTCTTATAAATATAACACAAAAATCCCAGATATAGTAAGGTGACGATTTATAACTCAGTAATAAAGTTGGTCCGGGATCATATTTCAAAGGAAAATGTCAGTTTTCCTTTCGTCTTATGATATTTAAATGTCAAATGCCCATACGGTTATATAGTAATAACCTCCCTACCTTAATAAGGTTGTTGACAGGCCAATGTTAAAGAAACTAAAAATTGAGAAAAACATTATATTCTAGAAACATATGTTTTCAATTGGAAAAATGTGAATAATATAAAATTGAAAATACATAAAAAACTATTTCATCCACATATTGTAACATTTATATGAAACAGTTCCTCTATTTATAAAAAATATATACTTTATTGACACTATTTATATTTCAGTAAAAATTTTATTATTTATTTTGTAGAAAGTGTGTACTTAATTAAATCTAACTATTCTTAAGAGAGTTGAAAGTAAAAAAGTATTATCTATATAGCATGAATATCAATTATTTAAAAGCTTGAAGTTATCGAGTGCTCTGTAAATAGAACGGATAATCTAAGGGTGAGCTCGAAATCATGCATTTACAAAAAGCTATAAATATTCAGCAGACATCGTGTATTTGACGCTCGTCTAAAGTCTTCTGCCACAATTTCTCAATACTTTCTCTGTTATGGCATACACATTTTACAATTTTTATCATAGGAATAGAACTTTCACTAGGTTTACACGTGACTAAATAAAGATGATGTGTTACTAATATGTGTATTTTATTTCTAAAAGTTAAAAAAATAATTCATTATACAACTTTAATATCACGTTTACAATTGGTTTTCTGTACACTAGAAACTGTAAAACATTATATGATAAATGAAGCCTTTATTGTTGAGACTTGGAAATTTTTGTTAAACAAATATATATATATATATATATATATATATATATATATATATATATATATATCCTACTAACATTGCGACGTCCATGTATTACTTTGCATTCATATATTAGGACGTCCGGCGTTTTGTTACGTCCGTATACGGACTTAATAACACAACCCCATGTTAACTCGTTCTTATATGGTCTGATATCACAACAAAAATTCCTAGCTGCTAGACGTACTAATAACTAAACCCCAACTGCCTCAGTAAATTTATATTCCATTCCATTACGAAGGGGAAAAAAATTAGTCGAGCAACGTGAACGTCTTAGAGGTCGTCTTTTATACTGTGATATTCATTGTACAGTTCTGACGCTTGCCGCTAGGTTCGCTCAAATTCAGTTCTAATATACACGCCGTGAATACTCATGTATTACCTGACGCGTTACCCACGTCCACAATTTTGCAACACTGTTCACTGAAGATAACCAGTATCAGGCTGTTTACTCTCAATTAAGTCTTTTTCTCGTTCCACAAAAATTAGCTTGACTGCAGTTATATACAGTTAAATATAGCCCAAAATATGCAGTTTATAGAAAAAAAGTTTTATATTTTATTAGGGAATGCAATTTGGCTGGATTAGTTTTTTTTTTTTTTTTTTTTTTTTTAGCTGAACATAATATGAATATGACGAATAAAAGTCGAAAGGAAAGTTTCACCTTTAAATGTTTCTTATTCTTATATGAACTTTAAGAATACGTACGAAAAAAAGGCATTCCTCTGAAAAAAAAAAGAAATAATAATAATAATGGCCATAATATGGTCAGCTAAAAAAAATTAAATTCGGACAGAATGTCTTATTCTCAAAAAAACATAAAATGAAAAGTCGGATGAACAAGTTTTTCCTTTAAAATGTTTGAATGGTTCCCACACTAACAAGGAAACAAAATTCCAGGGTTTTTGCAGGACTTTTCCAGGATTTCCCCCAAATTTTCAAAGATGTTAAGTAAATATTCGACGCAACAAGTTCAATCATAATTTCCAATATATTATAGTCTATGGGGATTTCTAGCTAAAATTATTAGCCTTCTTGTAATTTTTAGTTGGAATGTATTTAAAGTAATTATCAATCATTAAAATGAGTAATAGCAATTCAAGTGAAAGTGAAAGTTGGTTTAGTGATACTGAAACAACTGAACTTTCTGATCGGTCTTTGAAGGAAAGAAACATAGGTTATCGAAAGTTAAAAAATGAGTCTTTGTGGAAGAGAAATGTTACCAAGAAGAAAAAAGACAATGGTGAGTCCTATCAAAATACAAAGGGTTTTGTAGTAGAATCAAAAAAATTTAAATCCACACAAAAGTGTTGTCTGAAAAACTGTTTTCAAAATGTACCTATTACTGAACAGGGCAATTTTTTTCAATCATTCTGGGATATTGGTGATAAAAATATGCAAGACAAAATCATTGTCAGTTCTTTAGTACCTTCAACACCTAAAAGGAGTGTTATAGAAAACAGGGTTTGCAAGGAGAGAATCTGTAGCTGGAATTATAAAATAAGTGTAGGCTCTACTTCTTATGACGTGTGTAAGAACTTTTTTTTATCTTTATTGCAAATTTCTGTGAAGCGAGTGTGCTTCATACAGCAAAAGTTAAATGCAGGAGAAATAATTGTGAAGGATATGAGAGGCAAACACAGCAACAGACCACATAAAATTAAGGGAATGGTTTGGGAAATGATTAAAGAACAATGGGCCTCCATTCCATCATCGCAAAGCCACTATTCTTTAAATAAAACAAAAAAACTTTGCGGATTCGAGTATTTGAGAAACCACTCATGTCCATGATCAAAAATTTTTCAGGAAATAAAAAAAACTTTACTACCATCTTTCATGAAATAATGGTGCACTGAAATTTTTGTTGTTGTAAGATCTATTAAGTACCTATATCATGTTATATCTATCAAATTCATAAATATAACGATTTGCATTTACAAAAATTTTAAATTGTTCGGACATGAGTGGTTTCTCAAATAAATAGACATATCAAAGACAAGATGTTAATAAAATGTGAATTAAAACCATATTTTTGAGTTTCAATAATGTTTTATTTTGTAAATCTATAGTTTAAAAATTGTAATTGATATTTTTTTACATTTTGTTCATTTTTAACTTAAATGTAAATAGTTAATTTTTGTCATAAAACATAATCATCCTATTCACTGGACTCTTTTAAAGGCCACTCATATAACTCCTTATAGAAGTCACTGATGAACTCTTCAACTGGTAAATAGTTCTTGAACTTTTTTATATCTTCCATTTTATTTTTGTTTATCGGAATCTTCTCCGCATACGCTTTTTTAGTGGGATATGAAGGGATATCTCTTGAAGTAGCCAAAAAGAATGTATGCTCTATAACACCATCAATAAACTTCTTAACTTTAACTGAGCCAACATGTTCATCAGAATATTTAAATTGCATGAATTCTGAAATTCCAAATGACTGCTTTTCACTTCTACTGATGTTCCTACCTTGACTTTCTATGGAAACATTATTTTTCTTATAATAATTGGGCCACTAAGACTTCACGTCTAATATCTCGCTTGACTTAACCATCTTTACTTCAAAATTTTCTTTCGAACTAGAATTTGTCACTAATTCAGTCTCTTCCATAGGCACATACACTCTATCAACTTTCCGTCACTTACGTTTTACGACACTAAAATCACGATCACAAGGTAAGTACGAGTGTCCTCGAATAAGAAAATAATGAGTAATCGTTTTGAATCTGCCTTGTGCAACCAACATCAAAAGAACACGAACTAAAGTGTGATTCTTATTCTGACCTCCACACCCATCAGAGAATAGATACAAATGTTTAACATTAGGACCTACAACTTCTGAAATATATTCTAACAGAAAAGTACAAACTTCATTTGGTGATTTTTTACCAATTCCTTCATGATATAAGAAATATCTCACTTTATTGGTTTTCAGACAATGAATATTAAAAAGACTAACAGAAAGTTGTCTTAAATAAAATGTTTCCTGAATAGGAGTCTGTGGAAGCTGTACATTTTGCATGTAATCAAAGCACAACCCAGCACTGTCATTAGAGGTTTCTACTAACTTGCTTACAAATTCAATTTTTTTGTAAAATTTTTTTGCTCTTTGTTTATGAACAAGAAGTTCAGCAGCAGCTACTCTTTTAGCCACATCATTAAGAGTATGACTTTTTAATTTTAAGCTTAGAGTTTTGGAAGTGCAACAGGTATCGATCTGGGGTTGTCCAAACCGTAGGTCAAAATGTTGTTTAAATATCTTTGAATAAAAACTATATTTAACATTTGAATCAGGATACAGAGTCTTATATAATTTCCACATTGTCAAAATATTTAATCGAGGGTTTAAGAAATGATTTGTTTTGCTAGAATAATGAGTTTCATGTACAGTAAAGATCGTATATGGTTTTGTATATTCAAAATTAAAGTTGATGGTTTAGCATTGCCAGGTGTACATTTTCCACGTTTGTCTATTGGAGGATTTCCTTCAGCTTGCAATTTTCTAATTCGCCTGATACGATTATCAGTAATTCCATATACATTTAAAAAGGCAGCTTTACATACCTGAACTTTTCCTATGGACATAGTATTTAACCAATATACATAAGATAAATCTTTTGGCTTATTCTTTTTTGCAGTATCCCCTTCTTTCCCTCTAGGCCTTTTACGGTCTACACTTTTAACTTCAATTAAAGCTTGGAGATGGGAATCCTGTTCATCCTTGGAATTAAAAGACACAAACTTCTTGTATGTACATTCTTGTTCTTCCTTGTCAATTAGCTGAGGTAGGCATTTCTTGGAGCATCTGCGAAAAAAAAAAAAACAACAAATTTGAGTGTGTTATACTTTAACATTTCTAACTCTAATTTTTTGGCATTAAACTGTTTAACCAGATCTATTTAAAAAGGAAAAGTAAGTATACAGAAGTACTTTGTTTCAAATTTACCAAAATATAATTATATGCAGTAGGCCTACCGGTAATCATAAGATATTATATTATCTTAGGATTACTGGTGCTCTACATAATTATTTATATAATTTTGTTTACAATGATTTTAAAATAACAATAAAAGACTATAGAATTTTCAAAATTAAGTTTGAACTGAGTAGGGCTACTATTAATTTACTTATTTATTGCATAGGCCTATTCTGAAAAATAAATTTTCATTGACAGTTTCTGGTAAGTAAATAATGGTATACAGAAATACCAAAAATCATGGTATTGTATTACAAAAGTTATACATTTTATTGCTCCTAATTATTTTAAATAAAAATGTCTCAGAAATTAAAGCATTTAAATTTGAACAACTTACTTTATTTTCATAAAGTTGATTTAATTTAGATTTCCTAAATAAGTTCACTTTCATAAATAGGTAGATGTAAGCAAAATATTTACTAACCTGCAATCCATTCCATAAGGTTTTGGCAAAACAACATTTCCTTTCCAGTTAGTATAATCTTCATTTTTTACTCTAGCTTTCTTTATTATTTCACATTTATAAAGTACATTTTTCTCGCCTTTCTTTCTTTTCAAATTTAACTTTTCCATCTCATTTATAGACATAATACTACACTTTAAAACAAATTATAACCACAACTCAATTATTATATTTTTGTACTTCAACAAATCCAACAGCTGATGTAAGCCTAGTGACAACAATCTGTACTACAATGTCCAGTGCTGCCACCTAACTCTATTTGAGAAACCACTCATGTCCTGGACATGAGTTATTTCTCAAATAAACACAAATTTCAAGGCAATATAAAACCACAATGGATGAGTGGACTTGAGTTGTTTCTCTATAGAAAGATGGATTTATCATAAAATATGATAGAAATGCAAAAAACGTATTTTGGAAAAAAAAAAAATGGACATGAGTGGTTTCTCAAATAACCGAATCATAACCGAAATTTTGATAATCCAGACCTAAATGTAAAAAAACTATACGAGCTCTTTGTGGAATATTTTAAAGAAAAACTGGAGAGGATTTGCAAATGAAGTATGGGACTTACCATAGGTATTTTGGAACTAATTCAAAATACACTTTTAGGCAACCGAGAAGTGATGTTTGTGACCTTTGTTCCAAATGTATAATTTTACTCACCCAAAATCCCAATGATGCATGTAAGGCGAAATATGATCTACATCTAAAGAAATATGAAAAGTACAAGGAGATTAAAGGAAATTATATAAATCAATGTAAAACAGATCAATCCTTATTGGTCTTGGAATTCGATTTTGCGCAGAACCGGCCTCTTCCAAAACTTGTAGTTAATTCTCAGTTTTATAAGAGACTACTTTTTTTATATATCTTTAACATTCATACCCATAATGACAACTCAAGTGGTTTTTACTGGTACTTAGAGAGCGAGGGTGACAAAAACTGTGACAGTGTTTGCTCAATGTTGTATGATTACATCAGTAAAAAGATTAATCCGTCAACAAAAAAAAAATCATTCTATTCTCTGATGCTACGGGAGCCCAAAATAAAAGTGTTAAGGTTACAAAATTTTTGGCTTGGTTGTCAAATATGTTAGGGGTTACTATAGAACACATATACCCGGTACGAGGACACTCGTACTGTGTATGTGACAGAAACTTTGGAGTGTATTCATTAAAAATGAAGAAAAAGGAAATAATACAAACAGGTGAAGAATATGTAAAAATACTCGAAGAGTGTCGCCAACATCCATGTGCATTCGAAGTAATACACGCAAGAGATATTTTAAAAAACTGGAGCAAAATGTTGGAGCCTTTCATGTTCAAAAAACCGACTACTAAAAGGGCAGAATGGAAGATTCAGCAGTACTGTGTATTGACGTACTTAAACGGTAATGTGATTGCTCGTCTTTCGTATGCGTTGGGAGCTTCGATACCTTTTCGTGTCCTTAAAAAATCCGCTGAGCTCTTTTGTACAGAAATGGATGGACAATGTAGTGATGTAGTAGTAAATGACAAAAAAATGAAAGACATAGAAGATTTAATGCCATTTTTAGACGCAACTGGTAAAGCTTGGTTTGAAAGAAATGTAATGTACATTTCATTGAAATTTCGTTTTGAAGGGTTAGTCCCCGCTCAATGATTTAGCTTTTCTCTTTAATAATCTTTAGTATTTTAAAGTGTTTTTACCATTTTTTATATTATATGATGTTTTAGACTGAATTTGACCTCAATAAAAGTGTTTACTGTACTTTTGTAAGTGTTTTATTATTTCTAACCCCGTTCAAGGCAAAAAAGGACACTTTTACTTCTATGAATTTTTATTTTCATTAATATAAGTATACAAGAAAAAAGGTAAAACTTACATATAATGATATTATAATAGTTAACCAAGGTTTATTAGGGGGTTTCATTAGCACAAGATAGTAAAAACTATGTTTTCAAGTAAAGTAAAACTAATTTTTCTCAAAACTACTGTTTTGTAAAAGTGCCCTTATACCACCCAGCTCCTCAATTGTTACCTTGCAGATTGTTCCTTTAATTAATTAAATAAAAAAGAACTACTAATCTATGTTACATGTTATCTTTATGTAAATGGTTAACTTAAAACCAAGAATCGCAAAATTTAAAAAGGTTAAATAAATTACCAGTCAATCAAAATTATCTAGATCTATTTTTTTAAACATTACCATTCCTGGTTCCAAAAGCATCTATTTGAGGATTTCATCCTTAAGCATGGTAACATGTTTTTGGTAGCAGAGCGTGGTTAGTAAAAAATTTGGAACCGTAAATTTTATAAATTTAAATTGATTTTGTGCTACTTAGACTTCACTTTTTTTAATTTCAGCATATTTCATAAACAGGAAAACAGTTGTTGATGAAACTTTTTTTAAAATTTAATTAATTTACATATCTTAAAGTAACTTACACATACACTTTTCTCCAAAACACTAAGACAGATTTTATTGAAAATTTTTTTTAAAATTTTTTTTTCTGTAAATTTCTGTAACTCACTCAGGCAAGCAAGGTGTTATTAAAATACAAAAAAATAAAAAAAATAAAATAAAATAATAAAAATACAAAAATAGATAAAAAAACTCATAAAATTTTTTTTTAAAATAAATTTAAAAAAACTTTTGCTTGTTTCACTTAAAAGTTAATTTTATTTTTTTTTTTTTTGGGTCAAAAACTTTACACTACAAAATAGTACTATTGCACTTCAAATAAAACTTTGCATCTTTTTTACTCTTAGATTACCTTATTAGTTAGCACAGAATCAATTATTAGGTATTTTAATGTGGTCTGATGCTGTTTTCAGAGTTTTTTTTGGGGGGGGTGTTGCATTTGGTTTACTTGTTTAAAATTTGAATATTGCAAATTCTTGAAATAGCCTGTGTGTTAAAATTTTTCCTAATATAGGTGCCCAGATTTTTGTTAATAAGTCAACATGGCTGATTTGTTTAAAATAATTCATAGTTTGAGAAAACCTAACCTGGCTTTTGAGGTTGTGGCTCGGGGAGGCGCGGTCGACACGGTAGCCAATATGCGTAAAACGTTAAGGCAGTTTCTACTCCAAAATAAAGAAATGAATACACAGAACTTTTCAGAGGGCGTTATATCTGAACATTTGAAATTGGTTAGCGACACCTTAAGTTACCTTAGCGATGACATTGAATGTTTTGATTCAGTAAACCTATAATTTCTTTGAAATATGATACCCGACTTATATTAGTAACCAATAGAATTAATACCTTAAGTAAAATTGCAGCAGAAGTTCAAAATGAACCTAATACAGTTTAATTCTCGGTATTAAATAAAAGCTTAGAGTCATGTAAGCTAATCTTTAAAAAAATTTAAAACGACAATCCAAAATCTGATCAGTTTTTGGCTTCGCCCGTGCCAACTGTTCCTCTTGCCGCCAATTCTCGAATGCCAGACTCTATTACCCAACAAGGCTTCTTGGAAGGGATAAACTCTTTGGGACAAATGCCCGTACCTACTGGTGTTTCAAACTCAGCAATTAGTTTCGGAATGGGGTTATACGGCAAACTCAGCCACCTAGCCGAGAAATTTTAATCCACTCTGCCGACCGATGCATTTTTGCGTTTTGACTCACCGCTAAAGAAACAAGAAAACTAATCAAAGTACACTACTCTTCAGTCCACGAAAGAAAAACATAATTAAGTTACTTGGACAAAGTCTACTAATTAAGTAATTGATTCCATGTGATTGTTTTCTTTGAGTTTCTTAACTGAATGTGAGAATTCATACCCTATATGTATAATTAAATAAAAACACAAATGCACATTAATAGAGCTTTAATTTTTGTCAAACCGTTTAATGTTTTCATAAACGTTCTCATTCTGTCAACTTACTAATTGATATGGTAAAAATCTTTTAGAGTAATGTCAAACAGAATAAAACCGCAACTTTTAAGAAATCCAACCAATTAATTACATTCAATATAAGAGAGAGTCAATCATTAATTTGAAATTAAGAGTTTTCATTAATTTCAAATTAAAACTAAATTAAATCCATTTATCAATCAAAAACTAAACTAAACTAAATTAATTTCATTAAATTCAAATTAAATCAAAAACCCATATATAAATCATCGTTTTCCAATTTTTACAAAAACTAAAGTCCTTCCTATGTACTGTATTTTTCTTTTAGAAATATTTTCATTACATCGATGTTTCTTGGCTTACCTGTGCATCCTAATGTTGTAGTAGCAATGTAGCATTCCAACTTCTTAGTTATTAACCAAATGCATTACAGTTATAATAAAGTAATTTTAAATAAGAATTTTTCGTTTATTCCAAATACCATTAACGTTAAAACCGAATTGTATACTAATGAGAAATTGTTCTTTCCCATCAAGGCATCCGTATTTAGTGGCAATACCTTATAAATTCTGATGAATGCAAATTCTACAATTTAACAGAGAAAATGTTATGTGCAATTCTTCATTATTCATCATTACAACATCGGCACAACTTATTTTTAGGCCTGTCAGCGACCGGCAGGCAACACAGCTAATTTTACCTAAATTTTTTTAAGTATTTGGGGTTTCAAGTAAAAACATTTACAGCGAAATGTTGCTAACAATATGCTTATCATTTTGAGAACAGAGAGAGGGCAATGCTTGTATCTGTACAAAATATGACACATTTTTTTCACTTTATTTAGCCTATGTATTTCTTTATCTTAGTACTATAACTAGTTTAAACCTAGTTATGGGACATACTTATTTATTGTTAATTTGAATTATCTTTTGATTGCAGAGTTAATAGTGGATGTTTGCGAGTATAATAACTTAATTTTCATATAATGTAGAATATATAGGCCTACCCTGGAAAAATTTGAAATAATATAGTTGTTTCTCATCCGTGACATTTATATTTATAGACTGCCATAAATTGTACATTGCTGTTTTAAAGTTTCTACCGTGGACTATACCTGGCTTGAAAATGTGGCACCTGTTTTAAAAAAAAGCGGCGGAAACGTCTTTCAACAAACTGATAAAAGGGTGGGAATTTTTGTTCATCTTAATGACAAAAAGGGTCAAGATCTTTCCCTAAAATGCATACTTTTAGAAAATCACACAATGCAAAACAATTAGAAATATGTGGGGTGTTCCCCAAAGTTTTACAGACGATTAACCCAAGTTAAAAGGATCGTTTGAACTTTGGACCCTTGCACACTACAAGCCACCTGCCGGCAATGGTTGTAAAAGCCAAACTATTGAAGCAAAACATTTTATTTATTTTTTTTAATATTATGAATTAAATTTAATCTATCAGCTACAACTTTGCCGCTTTCATCAACTCTAACGGAAAAATAAAAAAAAAAAAAAACCTCACTGAACAACACAATTCACAATTTTATAAAATGTTCGAACTTTGATATATTATAAATACCGTTTAAAAAAATTAATAATTTCTACGGTTACTATTACAGAAATAGTAATAATATTAGAAATAATAATAGAATATTATAGAAAGATTCGCATAAATAAATCACTAGAGCACTGTGGTGATTTAATATGAACAAGGAAAAACCCCAAACCACAAAATAACATACTACAGTAGTGTCCCTATGAAGATGGTAACAGAGCTATCATAATGCACATAAGGTAATATAAACGAAATATACAGTTTTGTGTAGTTGTGTTATATTGTGGTTTGTGGTTTTTCCTTGTTCAAAAATTCACGTGTTTTCGTCTAAATTCGAAGGTGTTTTTCACGGATTTTGATATAAAACTTTAACAAATTTTAAGTTTTGTTTTAGATTGTTCATGGGGGCAACAAAAGTAAAAATACCTAAATAACTCAATGTATTTCTAGTTGAATGTTTCATTTTTTATAACGTCATTGTTATGTGTGAAATTAACTTTTACTTGAGGTTTTACATTATTTTCTAAATTTGTAAAATGTTATAGCGTATGTAATCAAAATTTAAATATAACAACATCTATTGTTGCTGTCACATCGCAAAGCTCGGTATTGGTAAATCACAGTCTTCTCTACAAGAACTGGAAAGTGTAGTTAATATGACAAAAATGTTTGAACCGCGTTATTAACATTGTGTTGTATTCAAAGTATTGATAATTAATTTTTGTTTGACCTTGTATTTAACTTATATACAGATACATCACACTATAATATTTTGTAATATTATTCGTCTAAAGTTTCCTCTACATTATACGACATAAAATTCAGTGCTCTAAGAAAGATTGATTTTCACTCTATAAACGAGTAAAACAAATTTTGTAAATTGAATTTCTCAACCATATTTCTTTTATTTATATTTTGATTACATACCCTTTAAAATATTACATCTTTTCGAATAAACTTTAATGATTCATGTAATGAAAAATCATTAACTACTTTAAAAACGTTAAATTTGAATTCACGTGTAACATTATATTCATATAATCAATAGTTATTCCGTAATATATTAACTATATTTTTTAGCATATCTGCAGTGTAATATTAGTTGTATGTATTCAACATCAGTTGTAAATTTAGCTGTATTCTAGTTGTCAAACCGGGATCTATATTTCATTTTACATTTTGAACATCGACGCCTAGCAGGTATTTTTTGAGAATGCTAAGGAAAACATTTTTATACTCCTTTTGGGAGAAGGTGAGAATGTTATTAAAATTATACACTCTATTTATTTTAATAAAATCGAAGAATGCAAATGTATAAAAAGGAGCAAAATAAAAACAATTATAATGATTATCTGTTTTGGTAATAAATGTTATATGTAAGTAATATTATGAGAATATTACACACGAAAATTGCGTTTTTATTTTAGGTCGATATATATGATTCAAACATCGTAACATATCATATTACACACCTCGTGAATTATCATTGTAACAGTCAAACTCACATAGTTTAGAGATGAGAACGTTTTCCTTTTACTTCCAGGGAAATTCACTCTCTTTTAAGATAGCAACATTAACATATATATTGCTCATGAAATTGAATCAGAAGAGAGAAAGTGGCAATGGGGTTTATTTAGAACAGTCTAGAAGTATGTTAAGCTATCGTAATATTTTCCTTCAACCAAATTGCATCCAATGTTCTTTTTATTTTCTCACAAATTCATAGTATACTAGTAGAGTTACGTGGTTGATTAAGAAAATCTGATTTAGGTTTTATTCGAAAGTATCAACTTTATGGTATTTGGAGTAAACCAAAAAATATCTGGAAATGCTGTTCGTCGAATGTTCAATGATTTAAAGCATAGACCAATGTTATATTTAAATAAATGTTTATGTATGGCATATTTGTTTGCCCACATATCCAAATTTGAATGATTATTATTATTATTATTATGATTTTAAATAGTATTTATTTTTTCAATCACTTGCAATTGAGGTGAAGCTGCTTTAACACCTATACTCAAAAGCTCGTTTTTTTATATTTTTACCAAAAATTTTGTCTCTCAGAAGTAACAGAACGTAGTAGAAGCCATTAGGATTATGGTGATTCAAGAGTAAAAAGAGAAAAGAAACTTATAACGTTGTAGTCGTAATAAAAGTTAATATATCTTATAAATAATACAATTAATTTTGAACAAATTGTTTTCAAATGTACAAATTTATAACGCTCATTTATTTCAAACATTGTAAAACTTAACAACTTTACACCTGCAATTATTCATTAAAATACTTTTTTTGTGTAATTATGTTATTCATTATTTTTTATCAATACCAACATTTTTATTCTATCGGAATTATTAAATTGTTGATTCTCAGATGATTTACTCCAGTCCGAACTTATTATGGCTGTTAATGATAGGAAAATTAATAACTGTCAACACTGACATATTTTTTAATATATTATTTGGCTTATATTTATTTAAAAAAATTAGTAAATAAATTTCAAAGGATAATATTATATATTTAAGTGAAATAAAGTATTTTAGTTAATTCAATTATTTGTCACATGTTAGTGTTAATGATATTACAAACTTTTTTAAATTGTGAATGATATCGTTAATAGATCAAATCTTAGTGTTTAACATGGTTAGTAGTATCTTATTGTAAAAACATGTATACAACTAAATAGTACAAACATTGATTTGATATTCAATTTGAAACTATTACAATACTGTATCTATGATTTCTAAAATATTAAGAAAGAAAACGTTTCTTCATATATTTGTAACATAATTCAATATTCATATATTAAATAAGCTGATAATCACTGCTAATCGTATATTAAAACAAATCATATTAAAGTATGAATCTTTTAAAATGTATTTTGATCAAACGAAAAAATTTCTATTCAAAATTGTGTTACTTTATGAAGAATTTCATCTTCACAGATCAATAATTCCTATAATTCATAGAGGATTTTTAGAACTGACAATTGTTTACATTATCCAAAGTTTATTGCAGTTAAACTCTTAGAGGAAGTTATTAAACCTAACGCAACTTACTCAAAATACGGAAATGCACTAACTTTTTTTTTTTTAATCCTGATCTAATTTCGACTTTACACAAATGTAATAACTGATTTTAAGTAGCTGGAATAGATAAACATGTCTGGTATTATTTCTTTAAAATAATGGAAAATCTTGAGTTCACCATTATAAATTAAAATTAAGTTTTTAATTGAATAATAAATTATTCCTTTCAGTTTTAGGCAGTGTGAAATTTATCGACAAACTTATTTTCGGTCAAAACGAAAATTCAAACGATTTAATGATGATTTCTGTTTACATCAAAAACTTTGATATTTATGTATTTTTTTCATACTTAAGTAGGGATAGAGTAATTTTAAAATGTTTATAATAGGGCTTGACTTACGATGATTAATGATACGTACCATCTGCGTATAATAAAAAATTAAATAATGTACAATTTATAGAGTAATACATAATAATGTAGTAAAATCAACAAACACTTGAAGTATATTATTAATGTAATATTGAATGTAGGTCTATGTTAAAAAGATAGGTATAGATTATGGTAGTTTTACAATTATATCAAATTGGCAATATTCTAGTAGTGTCAAATAATCTAAGAAGAGATGTAATAATATATAATCAAAATGTAGTAAATTAATATTCATTTTATAATAGAACAATAATTTTAATAGAATATTTCCTAGAATGGCCATAAATAATTATTTCTGTTGTAAGTATCTGTATTTCCTCGTAATAACTGCAGCTCCATATTCTCTAATAATAGACTTATAAGTATCTTTTAACATTTAAATAGCACATAGCACATTTAAACATAGCAATTTTAAAATATAATTGATGGAATTTTTGATTTTTTGTCGTAGAAAATCTAATATATGAATTTATAATATAGTATAAGATTTCAAAATTAATATATTAAATATTTATTTTATTTTTGTTTGAGTGAATATATTAAATGTGTAACAAAAATAATATGAAAATACAGAGACCTTTATAAAAATATTTCTATTTGTAACATGGACGTTGTGTTTTATAAGATGGTAACACAATATTTGTATATGAACCACTTTAAGTACTTCATTAATAATGCACGCATGTAAAGTGCTTTTATCTAGTAAAGTATGTTGACCATTGTAGTGACCCAGACTACAGAATAATTGGTTCATCACTATATCATTCTCTTCCTGAACATTAATAGGCCCATGTAAAAATATAATTGATTCATTATGAATAAACAAGTATGTAGTTATTAAAATATTAATAAATATTACGAATAATTAAAACTTAGTGCTTTTATTCATATTGGAACATTACAATGTATACGTTAGGTTAGATTTTATTTTGTACTGTATTACACTATTAATTCTTTAAATTGTATTTCAATGTTAATCAGTTGTTTCAGTTGGTGGTGGTGTCATTTTTCATAAAAAAATATTGTAAATATTATAATATTGTTTTAAAATTAATAACTAGATAATAGAACAAATTAGTAATAGTTTTAAAATAAAATGTATTTTTTAAAACCTCCAACCTAATTTGGCTGTTCATGAAGTAACGACTGTTGGCCTCTGGGAAATATTGAAGTTGTTTAATTAATTGATTTTATTTTTTAAAGCCAACGTCTCCGTTTAATTTCTGGTATAATGAAGGCACATAAAGATTATTTAGTTTACTTTCATTTAATAAATTACTGAATTTGCACGTGTACTCTGTTTATTATAAGTGCAGATTTACAGTTTATGGTTTACATAACGTATTATTTTCATTACTGATTACATTATTCTTAAAGCCTTTACCTGGTAGTTCCATTTCCTTTTTGTTGAGAGGATTATTGTGACAATGAAAATACGAGAGTTAAATTAATGTTGACATACATCTTCATGTTATTTATGCGAGAGAACGTAATATCGGAAGAAGGTTAGTATGTTAAATTCGATATAAATACTCGAGTAAGCGACATAAATAAATAAAGTTCCAGATATGAAAACAACTGGAGTATTCAGTGAAGGTTTGCATTAAGAACACATTGAAATACGAACATGGTTACACTTGTGCAAATCATATCAGTTTCCAGGAACGGCATTTTCATTTTTAATTACACATAACTGTAGAACCTTATTTTTTTGTTAAAATAACGTACTATTTATAAATTATCACATTAAATATAAATTAGATTATTTGTAAGTGGTAATGCTAATTTAATTATGAAATTGTAAGATAAGTACAAAATTGCGAATCTCGTATCACTAAAAATATCTATATAATTACTGTCGCGTTCTAAGGTATTTAATAACAACACAGTATTTATTTGTCGACTGCTTTAAACCCTGAGTTAATGGTGTAGATATAAAATGCTTTTACCTATAAAGTTACCTTTAACACTTGAAAACTTGTAGTTAAACAACATCACACAATAATCCATATGATCTCACTTTATGATTCTTGTTAATGTAATGTCCATGTATATGATTATTTAATTATATTAAAGTAAGAGTACAATATTAATCATTTGTTAATATTTACTAACCAATTTTATTCTAATTTCCACTTAAAAAACCCAGACGAAAGTTATAACTTTTATTAAAGATGTTTTCATATTTGAACTTTTATAAAAAGAGTGGAGATTTTTTTATTTTTATAACATTATTTTAATACTATAATCAACAGTTAGTCATAACCTAGTTTAAACAACCATAAGTTTGAAATGACGTTGTTTCATGTTAACGAGATTCTATTCTTATTTATGGTGTTCGAAATTAATTGTTTAAATAAAGTACAGACAAATATTATTGAAATTTAAGAAATGCTGAGGATGGTACACGTTAGTAACAACGTTTAAATTATTTGTCTCCATCTGGAAATGTTTATTAACTTATTTTATTTCTTTTTCTATAACATTTGATCTTTTTAGACTAATGATAAAAAACTATTTAAAACCGGCTTAAACAAAGATCTATTTAGTTTTGTGTAGTAAAACTTGTTGGCATTTTTAGTTTAAATTAAAAATTATTGGTGGCTTAACTTCCAATTTTAAATTATTCTCATAGTCACTTTATGGTTGATACATAATGCTTATAAAACTATACAGTATGTTGAATTCGCTTTTTTTAAATTCATAAGTTGAAAAAGAGAGTAATATGTGGTTTAAGTTATTAATTAAGTAACATGTGAAATATAATTATGACAAGTTATTTAAAGTTAACATAAATAATTTAAAGATGTTGGGTATTGTTTATAATTACAGTTTAATATATAATTGTGTTATATTCGATGCCAGATATTTTTTTATAGTATCAAAGGAAGCGGATTTTATTCTTTAGACACTTTTTAACTCAAATGCTTTATTGTGTGTCTCTATATATTAATCAAAACAGGTTGGGTATATCTTATTCCTGAAAATGAGAACAGGCTCTCATAGATTGTCTTCTTCCTATTTATTATTGTACGAGTTGGTTTACCTCTCATAATTTATTCCCTCGTTATTTGGTTAAAACACTATATATTTGATAATTTTTAAGAAATATATGTCTAGTTACATAGCCCAAGAACATTCAGTTCTCTTACTCCATGAGACTATAACTAGATTTAGGGCCTCTAACATTATTCTATGTCTTAATGTAATTTTTGTTACGGTTCTAATTGTACCGAAAGTAGATTCCGAGCTCCGAGTGGATTATGAGCTTTGGCATTTCATCGGCCTTTTCGTTTCTATAGAATACGCTATTATTAAACCCCCAACAAACTTCTAGCTGGTTAATATTAGAATATTTCACTAAGAATTGGAACACAAGTAGAGATGGACATTCATACAACTTACACATTTTTTTCACCATACCGTCTGATGTGTGTGCGCTCATCGGCATATCTTCTCATTAGTCTTAAGGTGCGTTTCCGATATCTTGGAAGCATATATGATTAGATTACTGTTGTTTATTTTACTTTGATATGTACTAACGTCATATTAGTTGATTTTCCGTAATCAACTTTGACTGGAATATCAGCGATCCATTTTAGGGATATTTACATTAACCCAATGGTACTACACATTTTATAGTGCCTCAATATCAGTACCTGAATATTTTATTTGGAACTGAGAATTTTGCCAAGTCATAAACTTGTAGGCACTTTTGTCAAAAAGCATAATGAACCCAAAGTTCATAATATACTCCAAAGTTATTATCTTAGAAAAAATGAGTCTTCAATCATCTACCTGACTTATTTTGTGGTAGAATTTGAATGGCTCTTGAATAATCGAGAGTGATCTTCGTTTTTTTAATACAATTAATCATCGAGGCATTGGTTATGCATTAAAAATGTTTTCACATTTTATTATATATTATCATCACCGTTTGTTTTTTTATACAACATTATAAATCCATAATAGACAGAACTAGCAGTAAAGTTTATATTAAAATGTGTTTAAACGGATGAACTTAGAACTGGATTATTGCATCTTTAAATATCATTTAGACATAACATGCATAATATATTATGCATCATGATGGAATTTGCATTGTCCCTGGAGCTTAATTCTGACAGATTTTTAACTTTATGGTCGTTCGTCGTCTATTTGTGAAAATATATAAATTGTTAAACTAAAAAAAAAAAACAATAAAATATAGAGATATATATCATTTTGACAAGAGATCTTTTTGTAATAAAATATTTAATAAACAAATTTTCTTGTTTTTGAGATTCTAAAATTATTATTAACATTTTTGGCTCCTATCTTTCGATAATTTTTGAATTAAACTTCTTGTCTTGTTTTGGTTTTAAATTTCACTTTGGATGGATTTCATTATAATATTACGTTGTATAACCATAATGCACACAGGTTAGAGAAAAAGTACCAATATAGAAGAGAAGTTAAATTGTTATTACTTTACTATACATCAATTATTGTTGTTTTAAAATGAACGTCTGTGCTTAAAAAGAAAATCTTAATGAATAAAAGAAGGTATGTAAAGTATAATCTGTATAGTGTAGCAAATATGTGATAATGTATTGTCATTATAAATATGATTTACAAATATTATTTTAAATATAGTTTTCATACAAATGTATGACCATGATATTTGAAGGATGCGATTAGTGAATACAACCAGATTCACGGTGTAATTTATAAAAAGTATTTCTGTATTTGAAAAAGGGGACTCAAATTTAGCACTGTCAAAGTCTTTAACAAATGAGAGTCTACAGCCTATAATCTTGTTAGTTGTTCCTAAGCCAAATTAAGTCTCCTTTCTTATCTACAAAAAACACCAGTTAAGTCTTATGTTCAGATATTTATTCCAAAACTGAAATTCCATCAAATAGTTAATATAACATGTATGTTGTATTTATATTCACTAGTTGTAAAAATTTCAACAATAAATATAATTTTCCAGTTTAGTCCAGTCAATGACCATTTTCCCGTGTAATTTGTCCAATCATCTCCGATTTTCCTAAAATTTTGGATTTGAGTACTATTTTCCCCTCTACTTCAAAGTTGACCCTGTGCCAGGGGGTGAAAAATATTGAATAAAAAAAAGTCCGGGAATGGATAAATAACTAATTTTAAACAACATTAGTTCTGTACAGTTTTTTCTAAAAGTCAATTCTTTTCGAGTTATTTGCAAGTGAAAGTATCGATTTTTCAACCAAAAAACCATGTTTTCATACGGTTTAAGAAAATAATCTTAAAAATAAAAATGTATCTTATAAAAAAACAAAAACAATGGTGGGCTTATGGTTTCTGTAGAACAAATACAATCAGAGTTATAGCTTGTTGAAATTTTGGTTTTTATTTGTCAAAACAAAAATTGAAAGGTTTATCGTGAAACAATAATTATAATTTGGTTTTTTTTAATAAAAGTCTCTAGCATCAAAAATAATCAAGTTATGACATAAATAAGGTTGGTTTCTAATGTTTTCGACAAAAATAATGTACAAATCACCCCCTAATTACCATCCCAGTTGAAATTAATTGCTACCACTTCAAAAATCACTTTACTCACTTATTTCAAATAGGCTCAGAAAGTTTGACCGGTTTAAAGGATGTGGTTTTGAAAAAAAAGAGAAACGTGTATTTTTGTAATTTTGCAAAAAAAATGTATTTTTTTCAAAATAACTCAAAAACTATGAGAGATAGGCAATAATTTGTAGAGTACAAAATTGTAGATTTGTTGTTTTTAATTTTCAACGTAAAAAGTTATCAGCCGTTAATAAATAAAGATCAAATTCATATTAGGTGTCAGATTTTCACAACATAACTTGTTCTTTAACTTAGAGCCGAGTACATACGAATACCAAACTTTAAGTTG
The DNA here is from genome assembly GCA_963513935.1 of Aphrophora alni. Lineage (NCBI taxonomy): Eukaryota > Metazoa > Arthropoda > Insecta > Hemiptera > Aphrophoridae > Aphrophora > Aphrophora alni. Next base: position 62,571,837 of record OY740768.1, on the reverse strand, counting down.
ATATAGAGATTTTAAATCACACACACACACACACACACACACACACACACACACACACACACACACACACACACACACACACACACACACACACACACACACACACACACACACACACACACACACACACACACACACACACACACACACACACACACACACACACACACACACACACACACACACACACACACACACACACACACACACACACACACACACACACACACACACACACACACACACACACACACACACACACACACACACACACACACACACACACACACACACACACACACACACACACACACACACACACACACACACACACACACACACACACACACACACACACACACACACACACACACACACACACACACACACACACACACACACACACACACACACAACCCCCCACACATATATATATATATATATATATATATATATTATTTACAAGCATGTGTATACATTGTGATCTATATAGCTACATATGGGTATAAATTTATTAGCATTTAATTCGATTAATAAATTGATTGAAATAAAGGTCCAGAACTTGCTATCAGCGCCCATTTTTAATTTTGATTTTAGTTTCATACAATTTTCTTGTTGTTTTGTTTCCATTTTTATAAAGACAATCTTAAGCGGACACATTGATGCATTTAAACTAGACACGATATTAGGTTAAGTTCAACGCATACTTAAAGCTGACATAATTAAAGTTGAAAAATAAAAATAATGTTCAACTGAAATTTATCTTAATGAAATCGGCTGATCGATTTCACAGTAAAAGTTGACGAATAGGTAAAACACAATTCTGATATCAATGAGGTTGTACACTTTAAAAGAAAGAAATGACACATAATATATATTCAATTTTATTTATAACAAAAATTCTCAAATGATAATAACACATATTGTAATTTAGACACAGTAAAATGGAAAGACTAAAATAATTGAAATGTTACAATGAATTCAAGTTTTAGTCAAGAAGAACATCGAATGTTCGTTTAATTCAGATTTTAAAACATTTGAAATAGCTCAAATTGATGATTACAGATTTTCATGTAACTATTAAACTCACATGTCTAATTCACAATTACATTCAAAAATATTTCCAAATTGTTTATAAAAACAACCTACAATAATCTTTTTAAAGAGTTCTTAGTTAGGAGATGCAATTCTATACATATTTGAACACAAGGTAATTTTAAAATTGAAAGTTTAAGGTTAAATTACAATTGTATTACGACAGAAGTATTACGTTTAGTTTACATGTAAATTACAAGTGAGAAGTGGAAATGGATAGCAGGATAGGAAAACTGGTATGTTTGTCGCCACCCACAAAATGAGAGAATATTATTGATTATTATGTGTTCTACTTGTTATTTAAAGAAATTAAATTAAGTATGTTTTTACAACACAGGTAATAACTACATATATATATATATATATATATATATATATATATATATATATATATATATTAAATTTTGTACAATAAGGAAATAGCAGTAGTTTAAATTTAAATTGAACAAATCAAGGGCGTTAATCATTTAACTTAAGTTATTTCATGATGTAGTATAAAACTTTAATTGTTATTTTAAATAATTTAGAAAGTTCGCGGTTACCAGTGAGTCAATCCTAGGAACGAATTGTGATGGGCGATGTCTTGAAGAGAAAATATATTTTTTGGTATAAAATTATTATGTTTATTATTACTTATGTAATTATTATTAATTATGTATACAATTATTATTAATAAATTTAAATTCTGTCTAAAGTTACATATTTATAAATAAAATACATAAATGTTTATATATATATATATATATATATATATATATATATATATATATATATGAGTTGTTGAGTTTCAAAAGTGGCCTTCTCCAAAAAAATCAATATTAAGTTAAGGATGGTATATTGTCAAGTTGGTACACCTGCATCATTCTTTGCAAGTCTTTTGTCGCCAAAAAATCCTTATCCCTGGTTATTTTACTATTGAAAACTGGGTTTGGTTTCAAAACCTGCCTTATCCAAACCAGCAATACATTTTGTTTCAAAACTTGCTTTATCCAGCATTTTGTTTCAAAACTTGCTTTCTCCTTGTTTGCAAACCTGGAAAACAGTAGATGAATAACAAGCGTGTTTATTATTGTATCATAACCTTAAAGGTGTAAGTCTGTGGTTATTGTTTTAATTAAGGCCTACAGTGTTTCTTTTTGTGAAAAGTGATGGAAAGTAATGAAGTTAGAGATTTTACTCAAATTGAAATGAAAATTGGGAAAGGTAGAAAACGTATACCAATGAAACAGATGTGGAGATGTGAACAACTGAAAGCTGAGAGGTAAGTTTGACTAGGCACTAGCTTAGAAACATAGCATGTGACTTATTACCAGTAGGTTGTTAAGACAATAAACCACGTAGGCTTATATACCTTGAATGTTTCTATCTTTGATTTTTGTAATGATTATGTCTCTATAACCTGTATAACCTCAACCTAATACAGCCTTACCTAAAACTATTTAACCTAACATAACCTAACCTAACCAAAACCTGCTGTTACTAACAAAACTATTTAATTACTGCTTTGTGTAAATTTATAGGCCTATATATATTTTTAAATTTCAGGCACAAGTCAAAACGTCATCCAAGGAAGCCTAATTGTAATCATGCTAAGAAGATGTTTAAGTGTAAGGACATATCCATGCAAGATGTTAGGAGATTTCATGAGGCGTTCTACAGTTCTTCTGATAAAATTACTCAAGACCATTTCATACTGAAGTATATTGGCCACAACCCACCACAAAGACGGCGACCTGGCAAGGACAAGCAGGGACCTTCCAAAAATTTAACAATTACATACTATATCAAACTGCGATCTGGAGGAAGTGCACAGGTATGTGCAAAATCTTTTTTATCTCTATTAGGAATATCAAAAAGTAGGGTTCAAAATGTTGCAAAAGAACACATGAAAACTGGTTTACCTCCGGTTGAAAAAAGAGGCGGAGACAGAAAGTCTGTGATGTTTGAAGAGAAGAGAAACAGAGTTAGAACGTACATAAAAACGCTATAGTGCGTTGAACAGCATTATACTAGGGAAAAAAGTACTAGACAGTATTTCCCAAGTGACTGGTCTAAGAAAAAGCTTTGGAGGGCTTACAACAATATTGTTGCTCCAAATCTCAAAGTCAAGTACCATTTTTTTGGGAGATTTCATGACTGACTTTAACATTGGGTTTAACGCACCTTCAACAGATGCTTGCTCTGAGTGTCTACGTTTGAAAACCACCATTATAACAGAGAAAAACAACAAAAAGAAACATTACCTGATTACTCTATACAGGGTGCATAAATTGAGAGCAAGATCTTTTTACAATATAATCAAAGACGACTCAGATAAATCTATTCTTAAAATATCGTTTGATTGCGAAAAAAACCTTGTGTTGCCCAAGGTACCTGATCAAGCTGCCTACTACTCTAGGCAGCTTTATCAATACAACATGACACTTTGTGAAGGAGGATCGAAAACCAAGCAGACAAAAGACAAAGTTAACATTTTTGCCTGGTGCGAAAATGAAAGAAAGAAAGGGTCCAATGAAATATCCTCAATTGTCTACCACTACCTTACAAACAAAGATTTAAGTAGCTACAGAACAGTCCAGCTGTTTGCAGATGGTTGCCCGGGGCAAAATAAAAACATGGTAATGGTTGGTATGATTGGTTTTTGGTTTAATAAATTTTCGCCACCTAACATCAAATCCATACAGCTTATCTATCCTATCGTTGGTCATTCTTATCTTCTACCTGACCGAGTTTTTGGTAATATTGAAAGAGTGTTGAAGAAGAAACCCACAATAATACTACCAAGCGAATACAGAGAAGTATTTGAGAGGTTTGGGCAAGTCAAACAACTAGGCCAAGAAGTTCTTGTTTATGACTGGAAAGCTGCTGTTGAGGGAACAGTGAAAGCGCCTGGCAATCTCCACTTTAAGTTCTCTAAAACAAAAGTTTTTACAATAAAGAAGTCGAAAACTGGAACTCTAATGATAAAAGGTGAACCTAATTATAGATTTGAAACATGCACATTTAAACCACTGTTGAAACCATCCAAATCTTGGACAAACGTTGAGCCGGAGCATTTGCGAAACAAATGTTGTCAATATAAATTCCTTTTCAAAATCCGGGTATTGCAATATGGGTTCATTACACAAAATATTCTTACATGTTTCAAAACAATCAAGATAATCTTGGTTTTCTATATCTATTTTAACATTCTTTTTTAAACAATTAGTTAGTGGTTTCGTAATTTTTGCGAAATCTTTTATAAACTTTCTATAATATCCTACTAAGCCTAAAAATCCTTTTATTTGTTTTGTAGTTTTTGGTATTGGATAATTTTTTAGTACTCTTATTTTCTCAGGGTTTGGCTTAACTCTTAACTCCTTCTGACGTCACCACATGTCCTAAATAAGCTACCTCTTTACGTAAAAATTTGGTTTTTTCCAATTGTATCTTGAAATTTGCTTTTTGTAATCTGTCGAAAACTGCTCTTCACCTATCTATGTGTTCTTGTAAACTAGTTGAATATATAATAATATCATCTAAGTATACTAAGCACAATTCATTTTGTAATCGACTCAAGGTATTATTCATTACCCGTTGAAATGTGGGCGGTGAATTTTTTTAAACCCATTGGCATCCTTAAAAATTCATAATGTCCGGTTTCGGTAGAAAAAGCTGTTTTAGATATACTATCCGGATCCATTTCCACCTGGTGAAAACCAGTAGCTAAATCTAGGGTCGTAAAGTATTGTGATCTTCCTAGTTTATCTAGAATGTCCGCAATATTTGGCAAGGGAAATCGGTCATCAATAGTTTTTGCATTTAAACCTCTTAAGTCAATCACTAATCGAAATTTTCGTTTTCCTGAGGCATCAAGTTTTTTTGGGACTATCCAAACTGGAATATTCCATGGTGATTTAGATGGTTGTATTATTTTTTGATCTAACATGTCCTGAATTTGATTATTAATTTCTTTCTTATAGAGTTCTGGATACCTATAGTTTCTAGTGTAAATTGGAATTTCGTCTGTTGTTCTAATTACATGTTTTATCTGATCCGTGAAAGTTAAATTATTTCCTTCAATATGAAAAATGTCTTGATATTCTAATATTAATTTTGTAATTGCGGCTTTTTATTCTGAATTCATATGATTTGTCCTAACCTTACTCAAATTGAATTTATTATTTTTCTTATAGTTTATGGAATTATAATTTATTGAACATGGGTTCTTCTTGTAATTACTAGTTATTTCGAAATTTTCCAAGGGTTCAATTTCTATCGGTTTTGATGCAAATTCCACGTCTTCCATTGAATTATTTATTATGGGACATTGTGCTTCGACATCTTTTACAGTTACAGTACATTGTGGTATTTCTAGTTCTTTAAAATATTTATGGGATATTATTCCCTATCCATTTCGCATATGTTTTACTTTAAATATAACTATCTGTTTGTTTCGAGCACATATTGTATAGCTATCAATCATCTGCATAATTAGTTTGCCATTATTATTATTATCACAAAAATTAGTTTTTTGTTTGTCCTCCAATTCTTCCGTGTTAAAATATAAAATTTGAATTTGTTTATCCAAAGTCCATAATTTATTTTTAATAAAATCCAATTTTAACTTTAAGTCTTTCAGATTATCTAAACCTAATAATAAATCAAAGTCTTTGTGAAAACCAAAAAGATAAAATTTTGTTTTCATTTTTCCTAATAGCGGTATTTCACAAATATATTTTTCCTTAGACACGCCATGTGCTGTTGACACTTCAAAAGGTTCTAATTTTAAAGTATTTTTATATAATTCCATTGCTAATTGTTTTTTTTATAAATGATTTAGTGCTCCCGGTGTCGATCAAGATTTTTAAATTGGTTGCTGGGTCAAGAAAATATGGTAATTCAATATTTTCAACTCGGATGTTCATTATCCTAAATTTATTGGTAAACTGACATTCTCTAAAAAATAATCTTCGTCTTCTTCCGGACTACTTAATTGAAACGTTTATGATTCTTCTTGAAAGTTATCAAGGATTTCCGAATCGCATTCTTGTCCGTAATTTCCTTCATTTAAATCGAATTCGTTAAAATTTCCATCATTTATTTCCTCCGTTGGTTTTCCCGTAAATTGAAACATTTTTGGATTTCTCATTGCATTATTGGTCTGTTTTGTTGAGATACTCATTGGGGTTGGATTATATGGTTGATTTGGGTTGGCATTTGTTTTTTGTTGAAATTGAGATCTCTGTGAAAATGGTTGATACTGTTTATTAAAGTATGGATTTTGATTTTGATTTTGGTTTTGATAAACTGGTGGTTTTGATTGATAGAATTATTTTGAATAGGTTTTTGTACTTGTATCGGCCTACTAGTTTGTGGTTTATAATTCTGATATAATTTATTATTTTTAAACTGAAAATCGTTTGTCAGTATGTTTAACGCTTCCTCCAAATCTTTCGGATTTTTGGTTCGCATCAGGGAACCTAAGGGTTCTTGCAATGCTTTTAATAAAACTCTTAAAGCCAATTTCTGTACGTATGTACATAACACAGCATTAGCAACGGGTTCCTTATTTTTAAAGAAAGCTATTTGCAAAATTAGCATTTTCTGAATTTTCTCATAAAATTTAAACGGAGATTCAATAAATTCTTGTTTTAGTTCTGCCATTTTCAAGTTTAAGGTGAAACAATCCATTTTATCTAAGTAAATGTTTAACAGGGTTTTTCTAACATCTATCCAAGCATACGTATTAGAACTTACAACTACATCTAAAGCTTGCCCTTTTATCTTAGCCAAAATTGATGAATATAAATATTCATTTTGAAAATGTTCTGGATTTTCTTGTAAATAAATTAAAAATCCATCACATTTTTATAATTATCTAAAATTATAAGAGCTATAAATAATTACAAGCTCGTATTTGTATGATGTAATATGTATGATGTAAACTTTTTATGATGTAATATGATGACCAATTTAGATAACAATAATATGTTATATTCGAAAAATAAATTTAAAATCAGTACTCATGTCAAGGGGTCTAGGATAAATATACATGATACTTAACATAAAGCACCCATTAAATACTATTGGAAATAAATTAGGGCTAAGCCTTATTAACTATTATTAGGATAACCCATGAAAGGATTGAACTATTTAAAATAAAGCATAATAAAGCGTAAGTTTTTAAACATTAAACAACTTAATTACCCAGAAAAATTGCTATAGTAAATATTATCACTATAAAAACGCTTTGTGAAACCTTAATATATTTTAAGTAAATAAAAACATCAAGTGATTTTTATTATGTCTTTAATGCTTATGAAATTATTGTGTATAGCGAAAGTATTTCTAATGAATTATAACAAAAACTAAATACTTTTGTATAAATAAAAGTAACATTTTGGACCCACAAAACTTTACTATAAATCTGAACAAGGAACAGCTGTAAGAATTATTAAAATTAAACGAAAGAAACAAAATGAATGGCTTAATCAATAAGAATTGTAGAGCATGTGGAAAAACATACCTATCTTGTATTTAAACGTAGTGGAGTGAAAATGATATTAAAATATGAATGTGTGTATTTTAATAAAATATCATTATAATAATAACTTCCTTATTATTACTGAAGCAGTTCGTGAGGCTTAATCCTCTTGAGGCGGCGAACATTATTGGCCACTTCAAGCACTGCTCTCATTTCTAAATTCTCATGAGTGAGAAGACGCAAATTGTGACTTATTGCACATTTCTTGATTTCCTCCTCAACAAGTCTGATGTTCAAGTCGCGATGTAAATCACCATTTCTAATATACCATGGGGCATTGACTATTCCCCGTAATACCTTGTTCTGGAATTTTTGAATTATTTGGATATTAGACTGCTTTGTGCAGCCCCATAGTTGTATGCCATATGTCCATACTGGTTTCAATATTTGATTGTATATTAAGATTTTATTCTGCACAGTAAGCCCAGAGTTACGTCCAAGCAGCCAGTAAAGTTTTCTATATTTTATTCTAAGCTCTTCAACTTTTTTCTTTACATGGACTTTCCATTTGAGCTTAGTATCTAAGGTCATCCCCAAGTATTTGGCATTGTTGGAGTAAGGAACAGCTTGAGCATTGATAAACAATGGATGGGTGATAATCTTCCTATTCGTAAAGTTTATGTGCGTTGATTTTGCCTCATTTAGTTTAATTCGCCAGCACTTTGTCCAGGTACTTATCTTATCCATTGCACCCTGTAGTCTACTCGTGGCCTTCTCAATACAAGCATCAACAGCAAGGATAGCAGTGTCATCAGCAAATGTGGCAACAATTGAATCAACAACATCTGGAATATCACGCGTATACAACAAATAGAGCACAGGTCCAAGGACACTACCTTGCGGTACACCTGCTGTTATCCTCTTTAATTCTGAGTAGTCACATCCATGACGAACTCGAAAGTACCTTCCTTTAATATACGATTGTAATAACTCAAAGTACTGAGTAGGTAGGTCCCTGTGTAGTTTATATTCAAGGACCTCGTGCCAAACCTTATCAAAGGCCTGGGCAACATCAAGAAAAACAGCTGAACATATTTTTTTCTCTTCAAGAGCTTTTTCGATTACATTGATAATACGGTGAATCTGATCTATAGTAGAATGCCTACGTCTAAACCCAAACTGATGTGTAGGAATCAGCTGTCTGTCTCGAATAATCGGCTCAAGCCTTCTTAGAAGCAGCTTTTCGAAGATCTTAGACATGACTGGTAGTAATGATATCGGACGGTATGATGTTACAGCGGAAGAGGGTTTTCCTGGTTTTAATATTAGTATTACCTCCGCAATTTTCCAATGGTGAGGTACATATTTCACCTTAAAGCAGGCATTTTAATAAAATGAAAGTAATAAAAGTAAAATTATAGAATATTGAAAAAAAGAACTTTGTAAGTAGAGTTTAGAAATAATCATATGATTGTATAACAATGAAATAAATATATTAAAATTAAATAATTTTTAGGTTAAGTGAACATTGAAAACTTGAGCTGGAGTTACATAAAAATTATTATTTAGAAGGTTTATGCTATTGTTTGATATAAGAAGGGAAGCCGTCCTTAGCTAGATTTACACCTTTTTCCATCTAGTCTTGGGTTAGATTCCTCTCTTTTATACTTAACTAGCAATTTTACTCTCAACCAAGACGTTATATTGGCAGCTCCTGATAAAAATGAAATATTTATTCGGAGTAATATTAGAAGAAAATAAATTAATGGATCGAAATATTTTGCACTGTCTAGTAAAGTGTTAGGGCCAAAGTAAAGGATCATAGCCTCCATTACAAGGTCTTAAATACAATAAACTAAGAAATAATTTGTGTAACAAAAATACAGGAAATATCCAAGATATTAATGCAAGGTATTACAATATGACGGTTGCAAGGCTACTATTTGGAGAAAAAAGGAATTTATAAAAGTTGTGATTTTCGAACACTCGTAGAAAATGTATATATATCAAAACACGATTAAAACTCAATTAACACTGAGAAATAATAAGGATTTTATTTTAAAATTACAAAGTGTTTTACCAATACCAATTACATATATTTTACAGTAATTTTCCTATAATGATGTATAGCATTAGATATACTCAAATACATTATTATTATATTTCTCTAAAATATAAATTGTTAGTACAAATACATTATACTCGAATAATTTAAAACAACAATTTTTTAGTATAATCCACAATATTTTAATTGAAACTTGCCAAAGTTGAAAGGCAAGTTTCAATTAAAATATTGTGGTTTATACTAAAAAATTGATGTTTTAATTTATTTATAATGGAATACCTTAAAGTACCTACGGTCTTTAGCATAAATAGTTTACATCATACTCGTATTACATTCATATGACCATCATTAGTTATATTTTTTTTTCCATTAAGCGATATTTGTTTTTTAAACTTTAAACACTTGTAAATATACTTAACAATATATATATATATATATATATATATAGTACATTTTGATACGATAACTTTGCTCTCACGTTGGAGTGCTAAATTATATTACATTTGTTTATTTATTTTGTTTTTATTTTTATTAAACTCAATTGATAACCAATATAGTAAGGCTGTATTATTAGTTATAAGTATTTAATTAATGTACTAGCTATCAATAAGTATTCTTTCTTTAAAATCTACAAAGATTAATCTGCAACAACTAGTATTGTGAAAACCAATAGAAGATCGACTTTCACTAACAGAGATCCTACAAACAAAAAGACAGCTGGATAAAAAAAAAAGAAGAAAAATTAAAATTGACACTTTTAACAAAGGACTAGGCCTGGGCAAGATTTAACCAATTTGAAGAAAGGAATCAGTTTGATTTTTTTATAAGTGCAAGATAAATAATAAATAGTAAAGACATCTAAAGTCGTGAAGTTTATTAATTAAATAAGAAAAATAAAAAATAAATATAACTATATAATTCAGAGACACAAGATTTGGGTGAGGTTAAACATTAACATAGTTTACAAAATTTTTCTTTTTTTCTCAAGTTAACTAAATTTTATTAACTTTTATAAATATTAACTTTTCGAAATTTAAAAAACCAAATTTAATCAATTAATTATCTTACATTTTTTAAGCATTTATAAAAATAGTACTAACCTAAAGGTGAGAGGGGTCTAGTCAGCACGAGTGCCCCTAGCCCGAGATTAAGATTATTTGAAGATCGAAATAAAAGACAATACTTACATATTGATAATGGTCTGAATAAACATTAAGGATCTCGTGAAATATATAGACAATTTAACCTAATTTATAATAATTATAAGAACCCAAAAATATATATGAACAATAAATCGAAACCAATAGGATATTTGGATATGCCAAAGACTTTAAAAAGAATTTATTCTAAGTATGTTGGTCACCGTTATTTTCAGCAATAATTTTGGTTTTATATATTTTTAACTAAGCTTGATCCTGGATGTTGAGTTCATTTTTATACTTTAAACAACAAAATATTTTATAAATAATGTAATAATTCGTACATATTTGGTACAAGTTATGTAGAAATGAAATTGTAACTATACCTAAATTGTATAGGTAATTTTCAATCATTTATAATTTGAATTGCTTTTTATTTCAACACATAGAACTTCAAATATGTTGTCTTTCATAAAATATACGTATCCAATTACTATAAAATTGTATATTATGATTGTTGTAAATTGTATATTGCTTTTGAAAACTGCATTTGTCAATTTGTAAATTATTATTTTTCTCCTCCCTCTTAAAAATATCACAAACAAGTCAAAGATGGCAGTGTTTTTCTTAGATGCCCCTTTAGGGCACTTACATGTAGGTCCTTTGTTACAAAAATGTGACAGATTTCCTTCCTTGGGGAGATATGTAAATGTCAGACCTGGAGGCAGTTGTTAGAGTTTAACCTGTCTTTGACATACAAAGTGTGTTTCCTTGTCTGTCAGCCAGCAACGTCAGATAAGTGACCTGTTTGTTCGATTGAAGTTCTGCTATTTATTTGGTAATAATATATTAAATACAATATGTGTTTAAAACAAAAAAAAATGAAACCGGATGCAAAGATTATTTTTTCAGATAACATGCTAAAAATTGTAATACAAGGAATTGAATTGTTTTATAAAACATCGATTATAAAATAGAACTGTTTTGTAATTTTCTTTTTTAAAAAATTTAAAAATTTGTGTTCAAGAGTGAAATATTTACAAAATTTCATTCAGGTCAAATTACAAATAAATTTAAAAGCAAATATTTAAAAACAATTAAATTCATATTTATTAAATATAAGGTGGTTATGTAGTAGGGCTTATATAATATTAAATAGCTCTCAAAGCTGAACAATTTTGTTTGACAGATATAAAATTTTATGACAGATTTTTAAAGATAACTGTTGTATGAGTGTTTGTAATTTAAATTACTTTTTTTAATAATTTTAATTTCCTAAATGCTGGTGTTGTAGTTATTAGAATAATTAGTTATAATTTGTATTCATTTGCAATATTATACATTTTCAAAAATACACTATATACGTTATTACATATTAGCTTAAAAACTATTTAATTTTGTTTTGTTTAAGTAACTAATAAAATTACAAAAAAGTTGCAGTTTCATTTATGTACAAATTAAATACTTTTCAAGAATAATGATCATTACTATCTTTACGCTTCCCAATTATTAAAAAAAAAGCCACAAAACATGTAAATTTCACTTTTTTGGCAGCTATTTGAAAAAGTTACCGCCAATCTCATATACAAAAATGTTCAACTATGAGAGATCTTTAATTTGATATATGACACGACTTAAATTCGTATTCTTAAATTTTTAATTGTAGTAATTTTTTATTATGTGAGATTCTGAGTGCTTACATATTATTGTAAGCGTGTGTCATCAGTAATGTATTATAAACCTTTAATGTTTGATAATAACATCGTTAAACGTAATAAATAAAATAGCGAAAGTCAACATTTTATACGTTTATGACCGCCATGTTGAAACAGGGCAAGTATGCCAATACTTGTTTTCCAAAGTACTTACTTTTAATATACCTTTGTAATATGTTTACATTTTAAACATCTTTAAAAACTACCAGCATCCCCGAAATATACCTTTCAGAGAACTGGATCTAAAAATAAATACTGTATGTGATATTACAAAACCCTTCTTTTGCGTTAATTCTTATGATAACTAAGTTTCAGTTATAAACATGGTGAAAAACATTCATGAATGAGATTTAAAAGTTAACAAAGAAGGTTTTACAGTATAACAAACACACAGAACACACAGCACACGCGTTTTTTATCGGTGAAACGCGTCTGATAATAAAGCGTATTTTTTGTGAGAATTGTGTTCTGTGTGTTTGTTATACTGTATAATTTTTTCTCATAAGTCAAGCTCAACATTGAATATAAGAAGGTTGTGACTACCTAAAATTGGACAAGGGGATTGACAACCAATTGCATCCTCTTAAATTCTTTATTATCTTATATCCGTCAGGCTAACCAACATATGCAATAATTTGAAAGGAAAACATTATTGTTATGTTGATGTTAAATTAAAATGCTAATCAAGGGCTTAATAAATTTGGGAAGAATCACCTCTGTGATTTCACTGTACTGCTGATTTAATTTAATTTTGAAAAATTATTGTTATTTCACAAATTAAGGCCACCCCATCTGACGCGATCATACCTTTCCAAATGGCCAGAAGATAGTTTCCCTTCGCAATAACTATCAATAAATCTCTAGGACAAACGCTTCAAAGACCTGTATTGTACTTAACAAGTGCTGGATTTATTCATGTAAAACTCTATGTTGCCTTTTAAAGAGTAACTATATCTAACGACAATATTCTACCAATTACCAAAAATAACAATCAAAAATTTAAGATGATTGCATTATAACATAAAATATTGTATACAAAGAGATTTGTAAATTGCAAATACGTTTACATCAATAAACTCTTGTTTCATATTTTGTGTGGGTATACAGTTAGATAAGAACTAAATATAATAAGAATTGCAATATTCTAACTAAAGACTATATATATATATATATATATATATATATATATATATATATATATATTAGTTGAAGAAAAAGGAAGGTGAAATTTGTGAAAATTTCGAGAGGGCTTACTGTTGTGAATACAATAATATAGTATGGTATTACTAGTAAAAATACCTATTCAACTACAATTAAATACCTAATTTATTTTTTTTAAAATTGATACACTCTTCTATTAACAAAGTTCTTACGATAAATTTATTGTAATTAGTAACAAGTTGTTTATTTATGTTATAACTATTTTCTTTTCAGTTATTAAACATTGACCTTTTTGTCAAGAGGTGCAATGACAGAATGTAACTGTAACCACTTTCTCTTCTAATGGTTTTTGTTTCGTTGTTGGCTCCCATAATTTAAGGAAAATTGATAAATCAACATTCTAAATGACAGTGATTTATTTTAAAATAATAGTTTGTCCTGAAAAATAATATTATTAATATATATATATATATATTAAAGCAATAAAAATTTGTTTTTGACAAGACTATTTTTCTCAAGAGATTTAAAAAAATGCTAATTAAACAATACGGCCATACACTTGACGTACATAACTTTGTTATTATAAGTCCTAAGTTTTTAATCGAGGCCTTGATATCCCAATCAATAAGCTTCATTTATTGTTATATTTTAACAGGAAATATTCATTTAAAAGGAGAATTCTTTAAAAATAAAAATAAAAATGTATGTCAATTGCGGTTCCACATACAATTTATATTCCAGGTAATAGTATCTTAATATGTAAAACTCCTCAATGTAAGACTTTACCCCATATGTTACCTAAATGTGTATACCATGTCGAATTTAGGAAGTTTCTTTTTTGTATTTATTTATTTTGACTTTTAATGAAGGGTTTACCTGATTCAATTTCTCATTTTTTTTTCTTTCGCATAAGAGAGTTTCGTACTTATAATTTAAAATAAGTACTGAGACTAGATTAAATGGTTCAAAGGTAATAATATATTGTCAAAAGAGATTTAAAGATTTTGATAATAATATACAATGTTTTGTGCTATAAATAGATCGAGTAATTTAAATAACTATTATGTCTATCTTACAATATTAATTTGTTGTTTTATTACAATGACTACTTTCAATCATATTTATAAATATTTCTATGCATTATTTTGTTTACATACATACAATTTCACTTTCTGAGTAAACTACATAGTTATTTAAAAGCACAATTAATTTCTTACATAATGAAAATATTCTCTTAATAAAATTAATTGTATTATTTTAAATTATTTATATTTTATTTTGTTTTAATTATTGACTTTCCTAGCTAATTTAAAACTTCTTTGTAGGTATCATAAGATCTTTTTATCAACTAATTTATAATAAAGGAGTTATTCATTATTTATGTTATTATTTTTTACAAAAAAATTATATTAAGTTTATTTCAGTTAAATTAAAACAACAATTTTTTAGTATAAACCAACACATTTTAATTTAATTAAAATATTCAATTAAAATACTGTTTTTATTACTATACATATTTCGGACATTTGCCATCATTTGTGTGTTAAAAAATTCAAAACACGACATTTCTGGAATAAGAATCAATTCCCGTTATTAAGTGACTTCAAACAGAAAATAAAAAAATTGTGGTTTATACTAAATATTTATTGTTTTAATTTATTTAAAATGGAATACCTCCAAGTACCTTCGGTCTTAGCATAAATAATTTATTTTAGTTATTCTGAATTTTAAATTATTTTATCGTCGTTTTTATTTTTTTTTAGGTTTAATTTATATTGCCCGGTTATGATTTGGTCTAATTATGATTTTATGTTATTTTAGTTTTAGTATTAAATCAGCGACTTTTGTTATGAAATATCCTTACATAAATTTAAAAGTACAAACTACATAGATCATTCTTCGAGTTTCTTTTTGTAGTACTTTATGTTTCACTTCATATTTCACATTTTACGTTTCTATTGATACTTTTTATTGATTTATTTAACATTTTTCATTTCGTAAAAAAATCTTGCATTCCGTTAGGAATACAAAACACCCTATCTGTAAGTTGGTCTATAATCATTAACAATACAGAATTTCTACCACTATCATTAAATCTTGGTTTCAATTTTTATAGTAATTCAAATTAGATATTTTTTATCACTTTCCTCTGATTACCAAGTTTATGATAATCCCACAATATACGATTTATTAAATAAGTCAATTACACCAGGCTCACCTTTCTGTCTGAGAAAATTTTCAATATTCGCAGCTATAATCATTAGTTTCTCAATATACACCCACTATCCAGATAAGTCTGGAGAATTAAGGTTTATTAAAGCTAACGAAGTAATGTAGTCTACTATATGGTGTTTTCAGAAGGACATTTAGGAAATATTATAGAATTCGAGGTGGTTAGTTGGGTTGAATTGTGCCATATGCCACTTATAATCGACATGAAAGATTGGGATAAGAGTGTTGCGTTTAAAGGAAAAAGTAAAAGTTTAATAAAATACTCCTGGAAGAACATTTTCAAAAAATAAAAAATGCTCTTTTATTTTTATTTATTGGACATTTTTAACTTTAACATAATATTGAAAATTAAACATAATAAAAATACTACGAAGTTAGAGCTTAAAATTATAAATATTCAACTGAGCATCAAAATGCAAATTACAAGATGTTTGGAGGCTACGAATTTAGCAAACCAAGACAACTAGTATGTTACTTATTTTAAAACCTACAACGTAATAATCTCATTACGATATTTACTTGACTGAACCTCCTCAACTTAGGGTTATTATGTCAAACCCATACATGTAAAAGTCAATTTATCCAATAAACATGACCACTGGATATTTAATGTAGTTAATACTTTTGCAGTTTTTGAAAACTAAAAATATAACTTTAGGTTTGTGTTCGGATAACTTAACACAACTTTGTAATTCGGAATAAAATTAAGTTAATAACAGTGTATATAAATAGTTTATTAAAATAATACCATTTTAAAAACAATATAATTTTTTGTTATTTCCAATTAATTCTAAAAACATTATATACGTCGTATTTTGAAAGCGTAGGAATGTTATATAAACAGTAAACACAGGTGCCAGATGTTTAAAATTGCATCCTATAATACTGCTTTAAAATAAATATTTGACTAAATAACGATATAATCTAAACTCGCATAATGGAAGGAAAATTTTAACCTGTGATTTCCCGGGAAGAGTTTCAGTTTAGTTTATAAATGAGAAAAGTTTTTACTCATTTGTATTTGCTGTTAAAAGAAAGTTAAAGTGGATGTTGAGGTAATGTAATAAGGATTCAATCTTAAACTGGAAGCATTGTTCGGCAGTTGTCTTCTATGAAATTGTATAACAATTTTAAAAGTTTTGTTACAATAAAAATTTTAAAAAAATATCTAACGCAAGTTCTCACAAATGTTACTTTTACCTACTCAAACACTTTTTAATGATAAATTCGCCTTCCTAAGTGATATATGAGCTACTCATTTTAGTTAGTGTAGCTCATGTATCACTGAATATGGCTACTTTGTCGTTCAAACGTGTATGATTTAGTAAATGTAATTTTTGTGAGAACTTGCGTTAGATTTTTTTTTTAAATCTAATATTATCTCACAAGTAAAGCTCAACATTTATTTATAGCCAAAATTAACACAAAAATAATACTTAATGATAAAAAACCTATTCGCGACTCAGTCACAAAGTTGCATTGTGTTGTTCTACATACGTTTTAAAATAGTTTTAATAGAATCAATAACTTAAAAATCCGTGAAAAATTGGCTGCAATTACGTTTAAAAGTATTTTTTGTCTTAGAATAATCATTAAACAAAATTATTACGATAAAAATGTTTGATTTTGAAATTTTGTTTCGTTAAATTTATGATTTTGAATCTGTTACCTAACGTACATAACTCAGTTTGGACATATTCAAGACACATTTATTCCAGTATGAATTCATACCCTAGTCTACTTTATTAGAGCAAACAACCAAGTTTTTTTACAAGATTAGCATATTGGGTTATCTAATAATTTAATAATATTTATTATACTACGAATGTATTTCAAAATATAATGATATATATATATATATATATATATATATATATATATTTTATGAACTATATTTTTTCATAAAAAATGTGAAAACTTAAAAGAGGAATGGTAATGTGAAGGAAATACACTGCAACTAATGTAAAATATACTAATCAAAAAAGGCATACTATTAATAGATGTCTTCGTTTTTGTTAAACATTTTTTGTGTAATAAATGAACTAAATAAAAAAGTAATAACTTTTATTGTTGAATGTTTTTAAAAATATTTCCAAGGGCGAAATGTCCATTGCAAGTGTAAAAAAAGTTTTGGGGAAGATGTGTCTTTTAGTGTGAATATAGGATACTAACAAAATTATTCGGTGAGATGAAAAGGGCATCTTAATAATTTTGAAAAGGTAATTGTCTTAAATCACATTCTTGGTAACACCGTTGGCTCGTTTGCCAATCATACCAGCAACATCTATATAGTAAAATTGGGTGCTTAGACCATAACATTCTGTAATAAAAATTAGTGATGCCTTATTTTTGAATTCCAATACCACTTTTTTTATTGTTGGCTGAGTACAATAGGTGATTATCTCATATCTTCATACAAATCTCCAGTATTAATTTACTTAATAAATGAGTCGTTAATCCTGTAAAGTCATTTCAATTTGTTCTTTCATGAAATGTTTTTTTGACAAAATAGTAAAAAATAGGGGAACTAATTCATGACTAATTCATACTAAAAAGTAAACTTTTAAGGGGAGTGGGAAGGGTCAAAATTAATTTTTTGGTGATTTTCTGTTTTTAATGCAGTTATAGAACGAAACTTCATCTTTCAGGATCTGGTCTTAGAATTTATGTACGATGATTCTTAGTATACTTTTTTTTTTTTAATATAACAACATAGTGGAGCGGTAAAGTTGTTTTACGACTCTGTTGATCATAGTATGCAATACATAATGTATTTAGGTGACGGTGATAGTAAGGGCTATCAGACAGTTGTTTCTGAACAGCCCTATGGTAAAGATATGAATATAGAAAAGTTGGAGTGCATCGGCCACGTACAAAAGAGAATGGAGACGAGGCTTCGGCAGCTAAAAAGGGATTTGAAAGGCAAAGTGCTGGATGACGGTAAATAGATTGGAGGTAAAAAAAATAGGTTTACTGATTTAGATATTGACAAGTTACAAACATATTATGAATTAGTCATAAGACGAGTTGTGTCAGATAACACTGGAGTACAAGGCATGAGAAAGAATATATGGGCCCTTTATTTCCATAAGCTGTCGATCGACAAACCCCCCCCCCCAACATGGCCTATGCCCAAAGGGAGCTGATTCTTGGTGTGGTTTTAATAAAACAAAAGAACTGAAGCAGCCATACAGCCATAAACACAGCTTTCCTGAAGCTATATTACTTGCCATGAAAAAAATATTTACTGACATCAAATCCTGACCTTTTAAAAAAGTGTCTTCATGGCCAAACACAAACCAAAATGAAAGTTTCAACAACATAGTTTGGTAAAAAGTTCCAAAAAACACATTTGTTATGTTGGATACCTTGTAACTTGGTGACAATGATGCAGTTCTAACCTTTAATGATGTTTATTCCAGTAAGTTGAGGGTGTTTGATAAATTAGGCCTAAAAGTCGGTCGATGCGCTTTGTACCATGGACAGAAAGCAGATTAGGCAACAGAAGAAATGTCAAAAGTAGCTAGACAAGCCAAGAGAGGAAAGAGGAAACTACAAGAAGACAAGGAAATGGATGCAGATGATCCAGATTATGGTGCAGACTCTTCTAAGCAGAACGTTGAATAGATTTTCTTTATCGCTCGTTTACCGGTAATTGATTTTTTTTTTGTACTTGGAACTATAAATGATACAGAGTTGAAATCTTTTATGCATGTACACCTGCGTATTACCAAGCTACAGTACTAGAATTATTGCATTTAAATTTGTAGTTGCTGGGAAGAAAAAATATATATAATAAAAATTGGTAAATTATAACGGTTTCAAAAAACATTTTTTTTCAGCATTTAAAAAAGATAACACAATAATTCTAGTACTGTAGCTTTATATTACATAGGGGTATATAGATGTAAAATTTCAACTCCTTATCTCTTATTGTTCCTGAGAAAAGTGTACCTAAAGTTCACAAATTTAACATGGCGGTTATAGGGCCTTCCCACTCCCCTTAACAGTAGGAATGATTTAGATGGATTTATAAAACTGGTATCAATATATTGAATGGAGTATATACTACTCTGCTATCTACTTCATAGATAATTAGCTATTTTACCGTTAATTTCAGGCATTTTTATAGTTTGTATGAGTGAGAAGCATCGGATTAATAAAGTTGCCTACATTATGTTTTCTAAATGGAGCGTCTATTGTAAAAACATCTCACATTGAAGAGTTTTTTTTTCAAAGTGTGGCCATCCCAATTGGAAGAAGACAAATACACAACTATTTACAATTTCGAGAATTTAAAACGGTAAGTTGATAAATGAGCAACAATTTTTATCTTTCTTTAGAAAAGTAACGATCATTAAAAACACATTAAGATCGTTAAAGTATTTTAATGGCTAATATAATACATGCAAAGAACTAAGTAGAATCAGTAATGAAAATGCTGTTAAAAACTAATTTCCCAAATTACACCAATTCCATTAATGTAATATTATTATGAAACTATGATTTAGGTTATTTACGTTGTGTCTTGGCCAAAGCAAAATTACATTAAAATAACTTACGTTACACTGTAGTTTGAAGGTTAAGAATGACTATTATTTTTCGACCAGACAAATTCACTTCTACCGAAAGACACTGCAGGAGTTAGATCATCAATCAGAATTTTGAAACTTGAAACAAGTAGCAGTTGATAACTAAGTTTGCTTAGTAAAGTAAAGTTCTTTTAATAACGTAATAACAGAACTGTACGTCTTTTCTCATAGTTCCACAAATATATTTGCCTACTCTCATAAAATATTTCCTAATTAAAACCTTAAGATAAAATATTTAACTGGTGAACGTCCTCAGTTTTATTAAACATTACTTTGTTACAATTCAAAGTTGAGTGGTTTAGAATTAGGAAATCATATTATAGTCTTTACACCAAACAACAATTGAATACAAATATTTATTGTGATTTTAATTTGACTCAGTATAGCTAGTACAAACCTAATAAATTTAAAGTAATATTAAGCACATTTATTATTTTCTTGTTGAAAGTACAACAATTGCAGAGTAAATATCATAGAGCTAGGACGAGCATGGGAATATGCAATTTTTACATTACAAGTGATGCTCAAGTAAGTTATATAAATGTAAATAATGTAAATTTGTAACTCAATACCTAGAGGGAGTTAAGAAACAAATTCACCGTTTCTCTTTTTCATCAATTTGGCTGTATATGTAATTTCTTGTCTATTGTCAACAACTTCAATGTATTTTGAAATGTTTTTTCTCAAATCTTAATAAAACAATTTATTTTTCCTAAATATATTTTCTGTTTATAATATTGTAAGTGTGAATAATTCAGTTTACTGTATAATATGATTTACGCAAGTTTTGTTTTTTGTAGTTACGACAATTGTTAGAGATCAATTAAGATATATGTAACACATTATTTTACATTTAATTTGCAAATAAGCATGCTTTTTTTTCTTGTTATCTACATGTCGGAGTTGATAGCATATTTATAATCCATCGAATCAATTTCGAAACCAATTTCGGTTTAAATTAACAAACATATTCGTTTGGACAATGACTTCAATCAAATTAGAACACAAAGATTCATTTCTTTATTATAGCAGCCAGTAAGCTATTCACATTTCAATTTATTGGCGGTTTAAATATTATTTATTTTTTGACTTTAGGGTGTACTTTAATTTGTAAAATCTTTATGTAATTATAATTACAAAAAAATTACAAATTAAAGTAGACCCTAAATTCCTAAAATAAATATTATTATTATTATTATTTTATTTTGGTCTTATTATTATTGTTAGAACTGAAAGAAAATAGAACACCGAAACGTATCAGCTCTAGAAAAGAATTTTTTTTTCATCAATATAGTTCTAACGGTTTGTGAATTATGTTACCTTAGAATTTTAATATAAACCACACTCTGCTACCAAAACGTGAAGCGATCAGCAGTCGAAACAATGGCTCGTGAATTGAGATCCTATCTTGGCGTCCCCTTACACAAAGACAAAAACAATTTTAGAAAACAATTTTAGATATTGCAAGATATTTGACATAAAATATTAAGAAATTTTTGCAAACACCACATTCATAAGATAGAAATAATTTCTTGTTTTTTTAAAAAATTACCAAAAAGTTAACATCAGCAAAATTACAATTTATTAATTATTATCATTTTTCTTTACATTTATTGATTTGCAATAAAGAGGATCCGTAAGAGGATATATATATATATATATATATATATGTGTGTGTGTGTGTGTGTGTGTGTGTGTGTGTGTGTGTGTGTGTGTGTGTGTGTGTGTGTGTGTGTGTGTGTGTGTGTGTGTGTGTGTGTGTGTGTGTGTGTGTGTGTGTGTGTGTGTGTGTGTGTGTGTGTGTGTGTGTGTGTGTGTGTGTGTGTGTGTTAATACAGGTGGGTTTCTGTATTCCACAGTTTGGAAAATAAATTGCTATTTGATGTATATTTCAGAACGTTAGAGGAGCAATGGACACTTTCTAGTAGTGCTTGAGGAAAATGTTGTTGATGTCGTTCGACAATGTGATTGGATTTCATTGATATATATATAATAGATTATTGAACAAGTCCTAGTAGAAAATAAAAACGCTATGCCCATAAACGAAAAATCCATACATCTTTTTCGTTTATGGGCATAGCGTTTTTATTTTCTTCTAGGACTTGTTCAATAATCAAGTTTGTTATTGCGGAGTCATATCAATTAGATTGCGCAATATGTTTTATGATTAGAATATCTTGGTTGAAGTATTCATTGGTATTTTGGCTGTGTGTACAGTATGAAGTTGTTAAAAGCCGACAGTTTGTACGATAATGGATGGATGGAAGAATTGTATATTGTGTTTTGTATGTTTGCTATAGATTTTCTAAGCACGATTGTTAATATATTTGGTAAATATTAAGTAGTTCTAGTACGCTTATGCTATAATTATTTTCGAATACTGTAGTAAACATGAATTATTGATAGACGTTGTTTATGAAGATTGTCATTTACCTTTCGATCTTTTCGAAAAGAGAAGATGTCATCTACGTACCTATGTCAATATATTATTTTTTCTATGAAACAAAGGTATTTTGGATCAATACGTGTTTATTTTCTATTTAATATTTCAGCCATTATACATAGCGGAGAAAGTCCTTGGCTGTCTTCATTCTCTATGTTTTTTGTTGATTAATGTATAATAATTTTGGGTTAGGTAAATCTATATTAAGAAAATCGATATTATATTGTATTCCTTAAACGGTAAATATTCTCTGATTATTAATTAATATTTTCCCTATGAATATACATTTTTGGTCTTTGGAAAAGTTGATTTATAGATTATAACTATCGAATGAGAATAGTACTTGACTGGGTAAAACGGCTATATTGTTAATTTTATTGATTAAATATAAGATTATTTATATACCACGGCAATTTATAAATTTGTCTTTTATTCAATCATGATTTTTAAAATATAGCTGTTTTCTAATAGATGGTGTATTCATGAAATTTGCAATTAATTGGTCTGATTGAGTGGTCTATTTTGTACAATGGTCTATTTTGATGGTAAAGCTCGCATATGAGGTTCTGGCCTTGTTCTGGCCTTGCACATAGGAATAATTTTTTTTTGATTTATCATCTACAGTACGATATGTTACAAGTATCGATTTTTTGCTTGAGGTCTCTTGGTATAAATAAATATTGCTAATGAATTTTTCAGATTTAGTGATGTAGTTCATTGATAATGTTAGGATAATTACCATTATTGACTTTGGTTTTCGCAGCCTTGTTGATAGAAATTTTATTTCAAATGTTTTTGGCAATTAATAATTCTCAGTTAATAACATTACTAGTGATTTTTGGTTAATATTTGTTGATATAAGGTAGAGCTTTATCATGTTTTGTTTATCCCTAGGTAGCCCTAGGGATTTATTATTAACTCGCCCTCAGGAAATATTATCGCGTTTGTTTACTATGATATGATTAGGTCTTTGTTTAATATGTTTAGTCCGTTTTTTTTACATTCAATGTTTATTAAATTTAATTTCTGATGGAGGATAATATGATTAAAGTCTGTCTTGTTTCTGTTTTTATTCTTTGTAGTTCTGATAACCTACTTGTGTAAACTCGCCTACTGAATATACAAAATTTAAAATAAGTTCAATTCGTTTTAAATAAAATAGATATAAAGAGAAAATTTAAATATTCTACTTAATAAATAAAAACAAATCTGCTTCGCTTGATAACCGTTTGGCAATATCTTAGTATCTTTCCTTACATAATGTTTGCTTAACATAATAAAGTTGTATGAAAAAAATAGTAAAAAAAAAACCTTTAATAGAATATAATAAAATATATATTCTGTTAATTATTTAATATCTCACAATTTAAAAACATTTCTTTAATGCAACAATCAATATACAGGAAAATAAACAAATAACTAACAAAATATATTCATTTCATGCTACACTCATATTATTACAGATGAAATAAAAAACAAAACAAAAATGTTATATTTGTTAATTTAGTTTAAATATAATTATCACGTGCAGTATTATTATTTGTACAAGTTATTGAAAAAATTAATATAGCTACTGTCAACGTGGTCCATAACAAAAGAAAAAAAAAATTATTTCAAGTACTAGACCTATCACGCAGACTTGTCCTTAAATTTTATACTGGAACAAAAATTAAGCAGAGGATTGCTGTCTAACCTGTTTTGTCTTCCAATAAAAACTCCAACAACAGTTTTCCGGTCCAGATACCTTTTTATTATAATTAGTGAACACTGATACATTATGTTAACCTATATATTTTGTAGTACTATTTAGATCCTTAACAATTAAAAGTTTTTAAAGAGTAATAAACATGAAAAACATGTTATTCTGAATATTAGACATTTGTCAAACATGTATAAAGGTAGTCCTGTAAAGTATAATATGCATGATTCAATTGAAAACTTATTACTTACCTCTTAGATGCCTCTATATATCTATTATCAGTTAGCATTATTTTTTAATTAATTCCTGTAATAATTATTAGTCATTCTTGTGTTCTTTGTCTACATTCAATACAAATATTATATTCAACATAAATAAATAACAGGTAATACTGTAAATAAATTAAAGAGTGCAATACATTTTTTCAATTAAATTAATATCATAATATATATTATTAGGTAGCACAAACGATATATGTAATAAATAAATAAACAAACGCTTTCAGGAATAAATAAAATTATGAAATTGTCTCTGTGGTATAAATTTTGACAGAGCAATGTCAACAATGCAATTGATTTTAAAAAAAAATCACATTAGGTTTACATAATATATATATTATTATAAAATATTGAGTTATCTTTTCACAGTGATTTCTTAATTTTTTTCTTACATGTATGCTTCCATGTTATTGACATATAATATGATGTAAATATCGCAAAAATCTGTTGGTACTTTTTTGCCCCAAATATTATGTAAATTTTTTCTTCTTAAAAACAAAACGAAATTTAATACGAAGGAAGTATTTCTTTATATCCGTCTGTATACTAGCTATGTTATCGAAACTTAGATAAAGGTTTATTAAACTTGATAACGTAAATTGTGAGTCTTTTATTTGTGATTTGAGGATTACTTTCGTCATATAGTTATTCCAAAAGGATCATTGGATAATGTATGTAAACAAAAATTCTTCCATTAATTATGAAATGTTTCTTTTAATTGTAATTAATCCCTAAATTTTCTAAATTGACTGAATTAATTTCCTTAATAACTTAGTATGATTACAAGGATATAAAACTGTCCAATAGGACAGTCTTGCGATTGAGAAATGATATAAATTTGGCATGTTTCTGTTATATTATGTATTCTAAAATACAGTTCTATGTTTGTTTAATTTAGTTATCATATGTAATATTATTATTAACATATGATTTATTTATATATATATTGTTTAAACAATGTTATAATCTGAACTCCTCAAGTTGTGAAGTGTTTTGAATTATAAACGATTTCGAAATCTTGTAATTAAAATTTAGTTATATTTATTTAAAACAAATACTTTTTACTTTTTACATATAATGTGGTTAAAAGATAATTAATCAGTTACAACAACTTCAAATATCTCAATTAATTAATTGCAATATAATGATAAACTAATAACAAAGAAACAATACAAGCAATATATATATATATATATATATATAGAAAATGGAAAATTAAATTTTAAATTTTTTAACTAATCAAAAGCTTTACAAAATTCACAATATTCTTTTCTTCCCAATTATGGTTATTCTATATTCATAGAATACATTAACAACGAATAACAAAACTTGTAGTATGTAAATTCAATTACGAACTTGAGCGGCCGAAACAATAATACTTTTCGTGAACTGGCACGCATTTTAATTGGGTATTTTCAGAAAAAGT
Source organism: Aphrophora alni (assembly GCA_963513935.1). Classification (NCBI taxonomy): domain Eukaryota; kingdom Metazoa; phylum Arthropoda; class Insecta; order Hemiptera; family Aphrophoridae; genus Aphrophora; species Aphrophora alni. The sequence goes on along the minus strand of OY740768.1, from coordinate 62,545,526 downwards.
TTTTGTAAGTGTTCATACTTCTATAATTATTTATAACGTATGTAGTACAATTGGTAATTTCACACGTTTTTGAATCATGTTATTATTGCAGGGAATATGTACTTAATTATTATGTATTACGAAATAAATTCATTTACAGAAATAACTTTCTTGTAACTTATTAAACAATGATGGCATTACATCGCCATAAACATGAATATAAATAGGCTCTATTTTAAATTTATATTTGAATTTCAACTCGTCTAGTTCTTGTCACAGATACTGTAGATACCTTTAGGGTGTGATGGTACTGCGTAATATATACATACTGCATAGTAAAAACAATAAATAAGAGAATTGGCTTTTTATGCACCCTTGATGGGTTACTATCCGAGTACAACTAGTACTACATTTTTAGTCACCTCTAGGACTGTCGTCTCCAAGGATACAAAGATGGAAATCTACATGCAATCGACTTATTTCCATAGCCTCTCAGTACAATAGATTATTTATAGTATGCTTTTCTGACTTACTACATAACGGTCATGTAAGATATTCATTAATAAGCCCCATCTTTCTAATGGATTCCCTGAACAGGCATGTCCAGTGATGAAGTATTGTGCCTTCCTAATCTTTTTGAATCAAGCTAGAATAGACACTTACTGAAGCGTGATATTGAGATTTTAATGAACTGTTTTACCTTGACAAGGTACAACAAATTTCTTTTGAATCTCTCTTTGACATATTGAAAAACGATTGTTCTCTACTCTAGGGCTGATCCCACATGTATTTTCCGGTGCACAGAAAAAGGTTTGTGGTCCATGTTGAGTGTCTTAATGACCAGACATATTCCAGGGTAATTTTGTTACAGCTGAAGTAGTTGAGAGGCTTTGATAGAATCAAGACAGTTATGGAAAATGTATAAAAAATAAATATTTAGATTAATATTGAAAAAACACACCAACAATATAAATGTTTTTGAATTAAAATGTTTTTGTCATGTAGTCAACAGAAAAATAAATCTGAAAATCAATATATATATTCCAACGGTAAACCTTTTCTTGGTTAAGTTGAATGATGTTTTCGGACCCCACTTTTTTTTGGGACGCCGATTTATTCAACGGTTTTTCGTTTGAGAATAAGTTATTTCCACCTACTGGAAGTTTTATAGGCAATCTCGTTTTGTTTGGCCTAGGTGAAATAACTATGTGTCGAATATTCAGTTTTCTGAATATCCTGACTAAAAAAAAAACTTCTACGTTATACTTCCAGTACTTTATATTTGATTTTAGCTCAGTTAGAACACAAGTGAATGATTTTACTTTTTGTAAACCTCTGAGTAGTGAGTACACTGAAACTAACCTTGTAAATTGTTTATTTGTGCTTGCAAATATTTTATGAAATTTCAATGCATCAATTCTTAATTAATAACTCATAAACTATTGGGATATTTGAATACTAGGTGTTTTTTGTAAATAATAAATTTTTTATAAAGCAAATAAAATTTTTATAATTCTTTTTTTTTTATTTCAAACATAAAATAAAACTTTTTGGATTTTATTTTCTCCAACAAATACAAAATAATAACTTTCCTTTCAATTTAATAATAATTTCTTAAACTACAAGGCAGAACCAATTATTTACCTAACTATAATTTATTCTAATATTTTATACCCAATTTGATTTAATTAATATTTTAATAAAAGATTTAATTCGAATTTACAATTTAATGAATTTAATTTTTAATTAATAATACAAATATTTTATCTAATCTAACATCCTAAGTAACCCAGTATTTTAAAATAAATTTATTTGAATTTATTTCAGGCAAATTTAATAAGGGACTAACGTATTTACGTTTCTACCGACCTTTTCACAACTGTCCAGGCGTCGCGACGTTTGATATGAAGTCCGCGAGCGTTGTTTAGCGATGGCAGGCTACAGATGCTCTGCGTGCTGGTTATGTTGTCTCGTTGATGAAGGTTGATCCCTGTAGGGTTGTCTGGAAGAATGTTGGATGAATTTTTAAAGATGGTTGTGGTGATGTCGTGTCTGAAGTCCCGGTTCGGCTATTCTCTCGACGTTAAAGTTGCATGTCCAAGTGGTCGCCTGGTGATGTCCTGGAGTCCTATCCGGAAGCTATACGAATCACTCCATGTATCAGCTGCTATGTAGGTTATGTTACTTCTCCAGAATAATCCAAGTTAGGCCAACTTTGTAATGACTAAGTTGCCACTGACGTTCTTGTAGATTATAGTTGTGTCTATTGCTGCATTCCAAATTAATATCGCAATGACGTATGTTCACACTTGTTATACAAATTATTAGGTTAACTAAGAAAATACCTAGCTTTTTGCATACTATGGTATTTTATAAAAAACGAGATCAAGGCTCGATGTGTTCACTTACATCGCAGAAATATCAAGGCTCGATGTGTTCACTTACATCGAAGAAATATCAAGACTCTCGAGTTTCCCCGAGCAATCGTTTATATAGACTCCTCTTCAGCCAGCCCCTTCTACCGTTCCTCTCTTATCTCTCTCCGTGCAGTTTTGGCCATTGAAAATCCTTTTCCTTTGTAACTCCTCCAGGGTTTTCCTTATTTTATTGAGAGTGACATTTTTGAATTCAGCTCGTTGTCTTCTTTACACACGAACTCGAGTGATGTTCGTACGATTCTTGGTTCGCGTACACGACCCGCGCCCGTTTTTCCGCGGCGATTTCTCCCGGAAAAGTCTTTGTTTTTTGTTTTTCCCGGTTTTTTGTTTTCACTTCTTTATGTCCTTTTGGTTTGTGTTAACTAGCCGGATTTTCTCTTTTTTTCTGCTTCTGGTTGTCTTGCTGTAGGGTTAGGGAGTTAAACGATTTTCTACAAACTTGGGCTTTACTTTATTCCCGAAACATATTTTAAATACTGGATTATTTTTACATAACTACGTTATCAGCATACTATTTAGCGTTTTGAGTTAATAAAAGTTTAAGTTTAACTTTTTATCTTGCTATAAAGGTGCGAATTCTGTCACCTTTTTCCTTTAATAAAATTTCAAGTTTTTCTTTTTAATTATACATTTTGTTTATCATTACTAAAATTTGTTTTGGTTAGAATTTAAAAAACTTTCTTTTTTATATACTTTTTTATCATTTGAACTTAGTGGATTAACATTAACTTTTTTATTTAACGAAATTTCGCAAAAACTTATTTTACCTTTATTTTAGGCCTTCTTATGAAAAGCCTGAAAAACCTTTTCTTTTTCAATTTAGAGGAATTTTGAATTTCTTTACATACTTTAATAGTCTGTATTTTACGTAACTTTGTGACTTTATATTATCTAATCTTGCAGTTAATACACCCACGGTTAGCGTAATGCATTTCCTGAAGATATTTGCTTTTATTTAATTTCTGGATTTTTGCTTCCCGTATTAATTTTTAAGTATTTTTTACAAGTCCTTATTCCTTTTCGAACAGGCAGGGTCCAAGAGTTTAACTTAGCCAGATAACTACCTTCCCGCGTCAACATGATTTTCGTGACCTACATGCGGCTTTAGCCCACGGTAAGTCCGGACTATTCAAATTTATAAAATTAATTACAAATTCAAAATCCAGGACCTACAACGGGTTTTGTCCGTTGTAAGCTACCCCTCTTAAGATATCTGATTTGATCGGCTCCGCCATAAATCCAAGATATTGAAAACCACTAAATATAATAATACTTCCCTTTCAAATTTCCTCCTATCTTATTACATTCTTATATCTAGTTCTGCCTTCCTATCCTAACAATTTACAGATTGCATATTCATAATTTTTATATATACAATTCATACTATACATTTCATTGTTCTTCTTATTCTGCATAATCTGAAATTACATTTATACAACATGACATGGTATACATTTCTGTTTGAAATGTTCACTGGGTGAGTTCACTTCCACTGAAAACACATGTTTATACTGTACACAACTTATATAAATACAGGGACACATTTTAATTTGCCTGATAACCAACTAACAATACTTTACTGGATTACATTTTCATACTACTGTTATGTTCCTTGCATTCATATTTCCCGAATTTTTACAATCCGAGTTTTTTGTACGTTTTATTTACATTACCCTTTTTTTTTTTTTTTTTTATTTGCCTTTGTGGCTTCAATTACAATAATTGAGAGTTTTTTAATTAATTAATTGTTTATTTGTTTAAGTTTTTTTTTTCTAAGTTTTTCCTAGTTTATTAGTTAAACTTCTTTCTTCCAGAATCCTAACTACTCCGATTCTCCTAACAACTTTTACTCATAATTAATTTTCTGGTAATTAATATGCAACCCCTATACACCCCTGACTCGTGTATTAGGCCATTCCAGGCACCTGATTTGTTCGTAGGTTATATTCGAACGTTTTCTTCCTGGATCTGTATTACTATTTAATTTAAAACTAGCAAACACATTAGCATGTAAGATAGAAATACTTGAGCCTTTCAATCAATTGAGATGCGTTGAGTTGTTTATTTAGGCCTACTTCCTTCATTTCAGTCTTCTCAGTCTGCCGTGTTCCCTCTCTCCACTTCCGTCGACCTTGAACTTCCCTTGACTTTAGTTCAGCTGTGTTGCAAACCGTCCCATCCTAGCCTACTTTAGTTCCTGTCATTTTCTATCTTCATTCATTGAGTGTTTACTAATTCATAATATTTACATTTGATATCTGTCTTCACTCCATGTCTAAGTCCACACAGCTGACTTCCAATTTGGCCTACTTTCTCTTTGTACCGTACATGTTTCCTACTTAATTTAGTTTTATTTACAACAGAAATATCAGTGTTTTTAAATCTGACTTTAGACATTTTTCCACGCACTTTTGACAGTTGATTGTAGTCACGCGTGTCTGTTCCTCCTACAGATATTAATTCTTCTTGTGATTGTTTATTATTATACTTTTTATTGTTAATCGAGTGGTCGGAATATTTACCGTGTAGTGCAGTGCTTGACTTCGCCTGATTTGGATTACAACGCTTATTTGGATATTTACAGTTTCGGCTACTTTGGCTGCGTCGCGACGCGTAGTTGGTAACTGGATATTTTTCACCACTATACCTAACTTTAATTGGTACATTAATCTTTTTTAATGCCCTATTACGCGAAATTTCGTCCTTGGCTTCTTTAGATAGCATCTTAGGTACGATTATTTTTTTGGATTTTTGCCCCTTCCTTCGTTGAACAGATAACCCCTTCGGTATCATTTGATCCAACCCTTCTTCGTTTTGTATCCTAATCTTATCAATATTCCTAGCTGTTGTGTCCGGCTTCCTGTCTTGACACATGCTACAATTCCCTTCCATTACATCGTTGATGCCCGTTTTTTCTATTTCCGGTACATTAACGATTTCAGCTTTGTTTACTAACTCATTTATGCTAATTTCATTTTCATTTAACTTATTGGTTTGGAGTTTAGTATTTATCGCCTCGATTTTGTCGGATTTAATTACCTCCGATTTAATTAAATTTATTGATTTATTGTTTTTATAGTATCGGGAATTAATATTAAAACATTTTCCCTTTACACGTGTTATTGCAACTTTTTTGTCAATAAACGGGATTTTAATATTATCCTGACCTATTTTAAACATTGCAAATTTTTCTTGCATGTTTATTTTGGCTTGTAAATTATATAAAAGGTCACATCCCATAATTATCCTAGATTTTAGACCTTTTACTACCAAAAATTGTAGATCTACGCATTTATCTAACAGTTTAATTTCAATTAGGACTTGCTTGTTAATTTTTTGCACCTTCCCTTTTAATTCCCCAATTATTTCTAGGCACGCTACCGGTAATTCTAAGATTTTGACATCTTCCGATTTTAATTGATCGAGGTAATCCTGTTGGATAACGCTTACTTCAGCTCCTGTGTCAATCTCAAGGTAACCGGTACTTGTTCCAAGTTCGACTGGAATCGCGGGTATTTCTTCTATGGGTTTTTCAGTTATAATTGGCTCGTCCTTATTATCTAGCAAGTCTTCTCTAATATTGACATTTAAACTACCTAATTGTTTAGGTTGATATTCGCGCTCCTTTTCGACGACTTTTTCGCCTACTTCAGGTTCGATCCTAGTACAAGGAGTAACTTTTTTATTTCCTAACTTTTTGGTATTTACCTGCACTTTAACTTTTTTAACTTTAATCTTTTGTTTTATTGTTTTTTCTACAGCCCTGTCATTCCGAAAACATCCATCCTTTGGCAGAACCTCACTTATTGGTTTTTTTTTCTGCTGGTTAGGATTTGAGTTGAAAGGACGTGGTTTATTGGAACTTGAGTGATTAGAGTTATTCGGGTTTTGAGCATAGGATCTTTGGATAGGGGGGTTATTTCTAGGTGTGAAATTTTGCCTATTTTGCGTGTCTTGAGCGTCTTGGGGTCTGCCTCGCCGATTTTCCTCTATCATATCGACATTGTTTAAAAAGTTTATCGCATCTTGAATCGTTTCACTAGGCTTACCTATGCTTGCTAGCCTAATTTGTTCGCTAAAGTGTTGCATTACTGTGAATACTAGGAAACCTTCAGATAAGGGGGGATCTAAATCTCGAGCTTTATTTACTACCATACAGAAATATTCTGTTCTACTAGCATTCCCCTTCTCTACATACTTATTGTTTCGATATAATTTCTGATCGCTTTTTGTTTTTGTAGCGACCAGTAATTATTTAAAAATGCTTCCTTAAATTCGGCATACTTCATCTCTTCGCGGTTTGTTATGTTAAACCATTCGAGTGCATAACCTTTAAGATGGCGTCTAATGAATTTAATCTTCTCCCTATCTTCTAAATAGGGATTCAACTCGTCCATTAACCCTTCTATGTCCCTTAAAAATTGTTTAGGCCTTTCTTTACTGTTTCCCCAAAATTCAATTTTAGTTGCTTCGCTCTCATAACGCGGCATCATTATTCCTACACTCCTACTACCACCTCCCTGACTCAACACGTCTCCTATTTTCTTTTCGACGCGTTGCACCCGACTTTCCATTGTTCTGAAGCCCTCATCTACTGTGTTCTTCATGGTGCTCGTCGTTTCTTCCAGAACATAGATCGTTCCTTCAATTTTCCCAAATTTCTCTTCCACCTTGGTATGTTGTTCCTTACACCTCACGCTTTCTTCCTCCAGGCTTCGTTCCAGGTCTCCCAGCTTTCCAGAGATTAAGTGGTATAATTCTTTTTGTTCCTTCTCTCGCTGTAACCTTTCTGCCTCCTTTTCTTCCCGGATTTTTTCATCCTTGAGCCTTCTTTTTTCCTCTTTTCTTTCCAGTTCTTCCTGATCTTTCTTCGCCCTTTCTTCTTTATCTTTTTTATATTGTTCGAAGAACTCTTTCATGGCCTTATCCGCCATTTTAACTTTTGCTTTTTATACTATTTTAATTTGATTTAATTGTTTTTATTTATTTAATTTTGTTTTGATCTGTCGCGTCGGAAAACTCCCAATTATTTTAAATTTATTTTTACTCCAATCTTTTTTGGCCTACACCCCCAATTTTCCGATTTTACCACGACAAATGTAATTTATTGGTTAATTAATTTTAATGTTTTAATTTCCTCTCTCCCCCTCTGAACCTTAATACGACACGAACCCGGGAAATACTTCAGACGTGGAAAATAGCAGTAGTATGGCTTAATATTAAACACAATTCTAAAGCTAACATACACAGTTTCAAGCACAAATAAATTTATGTTAGTTTTTTGACTGAATTTTACTTTTGGTTAATTTTTTAACCACAAGTGAAATCGAGCCCCACGTTGGGCGCCAACTCTCCAACGGTAAACCTTTTCTTGGTTAAGTTGAATGATGTTTTCGGACCCCACTTTTTTTTGGGACGCCGATTTATTCAACGGTTTTTCGTTTGAGAATAAGTTATTTCCACCTACTGGAAGTTTTATAGGCAATCTCGTTTTGTTTGGCCTAGGTGAAATAACTATGTGTCGAATATTCAGTTTTCTGAATATCCTGACTAAAAAAAAAACTTCTACGTTATACTTCCAGTACTTTATATTTGATTTTAGCTCAGTTAGAACACAAGTGAATGATTTTACTTTTTGTAAACCTCTGAGTAGTGAGTACACTGAAACTAACCTTGTAAATTGTTTATTTGTGCTTGCAAATATTTTATGAAATTTCAATGCATCAATTCTTAATTAATAACTCATAAACTATTGGGATATTTGAATACTAGGTGTTTTTTGTAAATAATAAATTTTTTATAAAGCAAATAAAATTTTAATAATTCTTTTTTTTTTATTTCAAACATAAAATAAAACTTTTTGGATTTTATTTTCTCCAACAAATACAAAATAATAACTTTCCTTTCAATTTAATAATAATTTCTTAAACTACAAGGCAGAACCAATTATTTACCTAACTATAATTTATTCTAATATTTTATACCCAATTTGATTTAATTAATATTTTAATAAAAGATTTAATTCGAATTTACAATTTAATGAATTTAATTTTTAATTAATAATACAAATATTTTATCTAATCTAACATCCTAAGTAACCCAGTATTTTAAAATAAATTTATTTGAATTTATTTCAGGCAAATTTAATAAGGGACTAACGTATTTACGTTTCTACCGACCTTTTCACAACTGTCCAGGCGTCGCGACGTTTGATATGAAGTCCGCGAGCGTTGTTTAGCGATGGCAGGCTACAGATGCTCTGCGTGCTGGTTATGTTGTCTCGTTGATGAAGGTTGATCCCTGTAGGGTTGTCTGGAAGAATGTTGGATGAATTTTTAAAGATGGTTGTGGTGATGTCGTGTCTGAAGTCCCGGTTCAGCTATTCTCTCGACGTTAAAGTTGCATGTCCAAGTGGTCGCCTGGTGATGTCCTGGAGTCCTATCCGGAAGCTATACGAATCACTCCATGTATCAGCTGCTATGTAGGTTATGTTACTTCTCCAGAATAATCCAAGTTAGGCCAACTTTGTAATGACTAAGTTGCCACTGACGTTCTTGTAGATTATAGTTGTGTCTATTGCTGCATTCCAAATTAATATCGCAATGACGTATGTTCACACTTGTTATACAAATTATTAGGTTAACTAAGAAAATACCTAGCTTTTTGCATACTATGGTATTTTATAAAAAACGAGATCAAGGCTCGATGTGTTCACTTACATCGCAGAAATATCAAGGCTCGATGTGTTCACTTACATCGAAGAAATATCAAGACTCTCGAGTTTCCCCGAGCAATCGTTTATATAGACTCCTCTTCAGCCAGCCCCTTCTACCGTTCCTCTCTTATCTCTCTCCGTGCAGTTTTGGCCATTGAAAATCCTTTTCCTTTGTAACTCCTCCAGGGTTTTCCTTATTTTATTGAGAGTGACATTTTTGAATTCAGCTCGTTGTCTTCTTTACACACGAACTCGAGTGATGTTCGTACGATTCTTGGTTCGCGTACACGACCCGCGCCCGTTTTTCCGCGGCGATTTCTCCCGGAAAAGTCTTTGTTTTTTGTTTTTCCCGGTTTTTTGTTTTCACTTCTTTATGTCCTTTTGGTTTGTGTTAACTAGCCGGATTTTCTCTTTTTTTCTGCTTCTGGTTGTCTTGCTGTAGGGTTAGGGAGTTAAACGATTTTCTACAAACTTGGGCTTTACTTTATTCCCGAAACATATTTTAAATACTGGATTATTTTTACATAACTACGTTATCAGCATACTATTTAGCGTTTTGAGTTAATAAAAGTTTAAGTTTAACTTTTTATCTTGCTATAAATGTGCGAATTCTGTCACCTTTTTCCTTTAATAAAATTTCAAGTTTTTCTTTTTAATTATACATTTTGTTTATCATTACTAAAATTTGTTTTGGTTAGAATTTAAAAAACTTTCTTTTTTATATACTTTTTTATCATTTGAACTTAGTGGATTAACATTAACTTTTTTATTTAACGAAATTTCGCAAAAACTTATTTTACCTTTATTTTAGGCCTTCTTATGAAAAGCCTGAAAAACCTTTTCTTTTTCAATTTAGAGGAATTTTGAATTTCTTTACATACTTTAATAGTCTGTATTTTACGTAACTTTGTGACTTTATATTATCTAATCTTGCAGTTAATACACCCACGGTTAGCGTAATGCATTTCCTGAAGATATTTGCTTTTATTTAATTTCTGGATTTTTGCTTCCCGTATTAATTTTTAAGTATTTTTTACAAGTCCTTATTCCTTTTCGAACAGGCAGGGTCCAAGAGTTTAACTTAGCCAGATAACTACCTTCCCGCGTCAACATGATTTTCGTGACCTACATGCGGCTTTAGCCCACGGTAAGTCCGGACTATTCAAATTTATAAAATTAATTACAAATTCAAAATCCAGGACCTACAACGGGTTTTGTCCGTTGTAAGATATATATATATATATATATATATATATATATATATATATATATATATATATATATATATATATATATATATATATATATATAAAGAAAACAGTTTAATATTACGAAAAAATAATTAAAATTGTCACATTGCAGTATTAGAAAATTTTAAATCTTGTATATTTAATTACTGCATATTTTATATATACTAAGTAGAGTATGTGATATGTGTTTTTGCCAATACAATTTCACAAATGAAATAACAATAAAAAGATTAAGCACAGAATATAAATGAACCAATTATTTAGAACTAAATATATTTTTTTGGGATCTAAATGATTTTAATGGTCAACACGTATTATACGAATTCTGTAGTTATAATGAGGTAATACATCAATGAGAACTTGATGTATTTGAGAATGTCGTCTTGTATGTGTATTGCACAAATAAATTGAGGTTTTCTTCTTTTTTTTAGGATTTTCTCTTTATTTATTTTGAAATGTGATTCAAGTTTTCACAAGTGAAACTCATTACAGTTGAAAGAGAAGAATTACGAATATTGATTTAGAAGTTGTTTCGATTCGAGAAATAAAACTGTGATTGCATTTAATTCTGCAAATCTCCCTTTACATTATAAAATGTCCTATATTATATCATATGTTTTGTTAACGTTTATATATTTTTGTGTGGTTGTCCTTTTTATTAGGTGTAAAATCAAGGGAACGTTGGTCTTAATTAGGACAAACCTATAAATATAAAAATATGAATAAATTTTTACTTTTATAATTTAAAAGTGTCTGGATGAACTTCTCAAACTTTTATGTCAATATATTTTTTAAAAAAATTTAATTAATAATACTACTTTAAAAATATAGTTTTAACAACATTAATATATCTTTACTACTTTTTATTTAAATTTTGAAATATAAGCTCTGTGAATTTGTTAAGTACTTGTGTAGAAATATTTACGTTAAATTTTATTACTATCACAGGCTAATAGAGTGTTTCAACTGAATGTAATTAATTGGTTTGTTTATAAATACTGTTGATAAATAAAATACAGTTTATAAATAAAATGTAAATAGATTTATAAGTAGTAGTGAATTATTCAACTTAGTTCAAAGTAAGAGTTATAATAGGATTATCAGGATAGTAATAATATACTAAGATACTATATAGTATTTACGATACTATACAACTGTATAGTAAATCACGGTTTGTGGTAATTAACTACTCACACAATTCCACAAAACAAATAGATATTTAAAGTAGAAATGTGAGATATTTTTTATAGTTTTTCAGTTACAAAAAATCAGTAATCGATTTTGTGTAGAGCAGGAAAGTTCTCATTGTGTAATAATGATATACATCTGACATAGAATTGTTTTTGTTTATAAATCTCAACGATATAATCACAACTTAATTTCGGTTGAAATCAAACGTTTAAACGCTTAAAGAGAAACAGAATTGATATAAATAGTAGAACAAAAATACCATTAACTAAAAATATTTTTTAAAACTATATTATAATTTTAGTTTCCTTAACATCTGATAATATACATTTCTTTTGCAAAATCCTAATTGAATCTAGAACAATTTTAATATTCATCAAAAATATTGCAAAATCTATTATTATTTTATAGCTCATATAATTTTTCTGGTTACGTATACAATAATTACATTTTAGTATCAAAATTAGTCACATCTTTGTATTTAATTATCTAAGTATAAAAGAGCATTAATAATTGTTTTGTTTTGGTCTGAATTTTGTATTACGTCTGATAAAATAATTCAATATCATTATTAAAACAGATACCATGGAATGTGACTTACTGGAAACTACAATAACTGTTACTATACTTTAAATATATTATTAATCAGTATTAAAGTAGTTGATGTTAAATCATTAGGTTATGTCTTTCATGCCATACTTGTTTATTTTAACATTAACTTTGACTTTACATTTTATCAAGTCTAGCTTTATATCTCCATCCAACTATGGACCAATAAGGAATAAAGCAACTATTGTACTTTCTAAACATGCATTAAAGTACCGTTTAAGAGGTATTGAGAGACGAATAATTGGAGGACAAGTAGCTAAGGACATAAATATGTATCCGTACATGGGATACTTGTTGAGATTAGTAAGTCAACTTTATTTAACATTTATTCACTATATATATAAGTTACGTCTCGTGTTGAGACGTTTGGATTTTAAAAAAAAACAAATATTTTTCTTGTATCTATTTAATAAAGATCCAATTTATTTATTACAAACAATCTATTATACTTGTAAACTATTTATAACAAATATACGTAAACACTAGTATACATGTAGATGTTCACGGAGAGAGTTTCTAACTACTACTAAAGAATAATGGCTTTCAGCCTCTACACCTAAAGAATGCTTACTCAGCTGACTTACAGTGAACGTTATCATTATTGTACAAAAGAATGCTTACTCAGCTGATTTACAGTGAACGTTATCTTTATTTTACATAAGCTATATATTATCTGTGGATATAACTCCTCCATCCCTAAATAGAACTTCGGGGATGTGCCGAGATCTCTGCTGTGTCTGAGGTGTTGGCTGACTCGAAGTAAAATTCGGCTTTTTGGTGTACCTGTATGCTGCGTATAACATAACAGTAATTACAATGCAATACAGTATTATTGTCCATACACTAAAGTCTGTAGTTAATTCTACCGTTTTGTTCACCTTTGAAATTGTATTTAAATTTATATGGTTTAAGTCCAGTTTATGCAAGTTGATGGAAATATCAGGCTGCTGATCTACCTGTAACACAAAGTCTGTAGCATCTAGTATTCTAGGATGCCCTACATTAGTATTAGAAGAATGCAAGAGTATTTGATTATTGTATTCAACAATATCGTTATTGTCATTAATATTTAATAAAAAGATTCCATTTAAAGATATTTCGTTAGTTTCTTTAGCACTTATAACTTTTAAAACTTCTTTCTCAGGAAAGATTATGAGATATTGTTCAATTTCTGGTATCCAGTTAATAATGTTTTTTACTTATTTCCAAGTTCACATATTTACATTTATTAGGGGTTCCAAAGTTTATTATCGAATTTTCACACTTAAGTTCATGATGAGTAATTTGGGAAAACGAGCATATTTGGGCATTGTGGATCTTGCTATTACATTTATCTTTTAAACCTAACATTACAATTTTATTAGACACAGTTTTATGAACTAAAACATATCTTGCTCTAGGTATAACAGTTACATAATTTGATTCATATAATGTAGGTACGGAAGTCAGTTTATACAAGGTATAATCAATTGGTTCCACAATGGGTAAATTAATAAAATATACAATTTCCTTAGAATTAATATTACAATTAACTTCTAGTAGGTTTTCAATTTCCCAAATATTATTTAAACTAGGTTCAATAGGTAATTTACCTTTATAATGATTCTTAATTTTGCTTATTTCTTCAAACAGTTCTTGTGCAGACATTACACTTGGATGTAGCGTTCCTAATTTACAAAAAGTTAGAGAATTCTTTATATCTTGCACCAGCTGTAACATTATATTATATACAATATTCAGCTGATTCAGTATATTTCTAAATTGCTCAACTTCAAATTGTTCATTGATTCTTTGGTATACAACTAACATTTTATATTTTAATTCTTGAAAGTTTTCTTCAATGACATTTATTGTTTTATTGAATTCATCAATTATATTTACATTAATTGAATATTGATTATTTAATTGATCTAATACATTACTTTGGTTATTCTTTAAATCTGTTAATATTTTTTCATATTTTTCACCATCATTTGCATCTAGATTACCTGTGATTATTTTTACAATTGATCCTAAACCATTTAAAATGTCTCTTTTACTTCTGATATCTTTTATCATAATTATTTCTAATTTTTCTTCTATAGCACTCTTTGTATGATTAATATACTTAAAGTAATTGTACATGTCCCTTATTTTATCCTTCTTATCTGATACTTCCCTTTTATACATGTTCACCCTACAAGTTTCACAGTTTTCATCAAAATAGTTTAACACATAATCATAGTATTCTCTTATATTATAAAGTTGGGATATAAATTTTTCAAGGTTAAAATTGTGTACAAAGGTATGGTAGGATGTTTGGAGTTTAGCAATGCCAAGGTCTATTGGTATCACTCCCACATTTTTAGAGATGTCTTTGATTTCTACTGCGGTTGCTGAGAACAGCGAGATGGACCTGGAACACACGTAAAAGGTTTGGGATGAGAATCTTTCTTCTTTTTCCTGGGCCTCTTAATATTTGACAAATGTATTTTTCCTTTTGTGTTAAAATGTCTGGTTTTTATGTCAGCTGTTTTCTTTTCCGGGTTGATGGATATAATTTCCTCTCTATTATATTTATTTTTGGTCTTACCCTGTTTTTGGACGGTTTTTACATAGACTTCTTTGGAATTTCCGGAAGCGGTTCCTTGTTTACATTTCTTTCTTTTTGAATTCTTTCTTTAAGTTTAATGCTTATCTCTCTTATGTTTTCGTATAATTTCTTCGTTTTTTCCTTATGCGAATTTACATAGTCGTTCATAATTTTGTTTTCTGGATTTACATCAAAAATCGAATTTGAATTAACGTGCCCATATAGTATCTCAAAGGGTGTTAGTTTTGTGACAGAATGTATGGTATTATTATAAGCTATCACGGCGTATTTCATTTTCTTTGTAATTGTGTCATTTTTAAATTCCGGTTGATTGTTTAATAGTCTGATGTGCTCGACTAATGTGGAGTGAACACGTTCACAAATTCCATTAGATTGGGGGTGTTGAGTACTTATAAAATGAATTTTGATTTTATGCAACTCCATAAGTTCCTTAATCACTTTATTATTAAATTCTGTACCGTTGTCAGAGATGATAACGTCTGGTACGCCATGTTCTACGAAGTAGTCTATCAGCTTGTCACTTATCTCTGTAGCATGCTGACTAGCTATTCTATACAGCTGCACGTGTTTAGAGAACGTATCTACTACGGTTACAAACTTTGCTTTATCGAATGTCACCGTGTCTATTGCTATTATCTCTAAGGGTCTAGAAGCTGTGGGTGTAAGAGATAGTTCTGTTTTTATTGGAACTCTTTCATATTTAGTTTGTAAACATATTTCACAATTGTTAATAAATTCTTGAACACTATTCCTAATATTGGGCCAATAATATTTTCTTTTGATTTGGTTATATGTTTCGGTAATACCTCTGTGATTGGTTTTACCGACATGATAGTTACTTACAATTTCTTCAGTTTCCTCAGGATTGGTTATATCTAATAATTTTTCATTACATTTGAGTAAATTTAGTTGCGAACTCTTAAAGTTTTTCATTACGCATGCTGTGAATCTTTCATAAAAATCATTTTTAAATTTAGATTATATTTAACGTTAGGTACGAGATATTCCTTTACAAAGTTTATTAAATCTTCTTCAAAATTGTTTTCTGATATCTCTACAATAAATGTAATTTTTGTTAATCCGAGAGTTTTTGAATTTTTACTTTTCCTGGCTTTTGTTTAACTAGGGAAAGTATAATTTGATTTTTTCCGAAGTTCACGGGTTCGTCTGATATTGGAATTTCTATTTGTGTGTTTCCTTCATAATTAGAATGAATGGTCTGGTCCGTGTCTTCTTCTTCGTTCAGGTTCACTACCATTGATTCTACGTCATCAAGTTCTGGGAAATATGATCCTATTATTTCGTTACTTGGTCTTTCTAAATCCGGGTCAATTTCTTCAACATTAGTCCTTTTCTTCTGGGTTACATTTAATTGAATTCTGGAAAGTGCGTCTGCATTTTGGTTGGTTTTTCCTTTCTTATATTTAATTTCGTAGTCAAATTCTTCTAACTTTAAACGCCATCTTAATAATTTGGAGTTGGGCTCTTTTACTGAAAATAACCATTGTAAGGGTTTGTGGTCAGTATAGATTTTGAACTTTGTTCCGAACAGGTAGGGTCTAAAATATTTTGTTGCCCAAACAATTGCTAGTAATTCTTTCTCTATTGCTGAATAATTAGTTTCGCTTTTGTTTAAAGTTGTACTAGAATAGGCTATTGGTAAATCTGCTCCTTTTACATTTTGACTCAAAATTGCTCCAATTGCAAAATTACTTGCATCGGTTGTTAAGGTAAACTCTTTCTCAAAATCTGGATATTGTAAAATGGGTTGATTGCACAACATATTTTTGCATCTTTCAAAACATTCAATATATTCCGGCTTATTTATATAAATTTTTACACCCTTTTTTAAACAATTAGTAAATGGTTTTGTAACTTTTGCAAAATCTTTAATGCATTTTCTATAATAACCTATTAGTCCTAAAAATCCTTTAATTTCTTTGGTGGTTTTTGGTATAGGGTAGTTTTTAATAATTTTGATTTTTTCAGGGTTAGGTTTCACTCCTTCTGGTGTTACTATGTGTCCTAAGTAAGCTACCTCTTTTCTCAGAAACTCGGTCTTGTCTAATTGTACTTTAAAGTTAGACTGTCTTAGTCTTTCAAAAACTTCACGTAAACGGTTTAAATGTTCTTGCAAACCAGTTGAATATATTATGATATCGTCCAAATAAATGGCACAGGTTTCATTTTGAATTCCACGTAGGATATTGTTCATAACTCGTTGGAATGTTGGAGGCGAATTCTTAAGTCCGAATGGCATTCTCAAAAATTCGTAATGGCCTGTTTCAGTTGAAAAAGCTGTCTTCTCCACGCTATCTTTGTCCATTTCCACCTGATGGAAACCAGATGCAAGATCTAAGGTCGTGAAGTACTGAGATCGGCCCAATTTGTCCAAAATATCCGTAATATTTGGTAGCGGGAATCTATCATCGATTGTCTTCGCATTAAGACCTCTAAAATCTACCACTAGTCTAAATTTCTGTTTCCCTGAGGCATCAGCTTTTTTTGGTACAATCCAAATGGGGCTATTCCAAGGTGATTTAGAATGTCTAATTATTTTCTGTTTAAGCATGTCTTGAATTTGATTGTTCACTTCTTTTTTATAGATTTCTGGGTATCTGTAACTTCTATTATAAACTGGGATTTCATCTGTTGTCCTTATTATGTGTTTTACTTGGTTGGTAAAAGTTAAATTATTTTCTTCAACATGAAATATATCCGCGTATTCTTTAATTAATTTCATTATTTCGTCCTTTTCTTCAATATTCATATGATCTGTCCTAATTTTATTCAGGTCTAATTTCTTGTTTTTGAAATTTATTGAGTTAAAATTAATTTCTTTATTTTTTAAGTTAACATGATTTTTATTTCGGGTGTCCACAATTTCGAAATTATCTAATGATTCAATTTCCAATGGTTTTGGTGTTATTTCTATTTTATTTAGAGAATTATTAATAATTGGGCAAAGTGTTTCATTATTTTGTATAGTCACAACACATTGTGGAATTTCTAGTCCTTTACAATAAGTATACGGAATTACTCCTTGACCGTCACACATATTTTTAATTTTTAATTTCACTATCTGTTTACTTCTTGCTTGAATTACATAAGATTGTAGGTTTTTATTTTTAATAGTATTAGATTTGTTTTTTTGTTGCTCAGGTTCTTCCGTGTTAAGATAGAGTATAGGAAACTTCCTATCTGTTTTATCTTTACTTGGTAGAGTGATAGTGTTCTTAGTAAAGTCAAAGCTTAGTTTTAACTCTTTCATGTTATCAATTCCTAAGAGTAAGTCGAATTGTTCATGAAAATTAAACAAATAGAATTTAGCGTCTTTCTTGCCTAATAATGGTAATTCACAACTATATTTTTCTCTTGAAGTACCGTGTGCTGTAGTTATTTCAAAAGGTTCTGATTTTATTGCGTTTTTATACATCTGAAATGCTAGATTTTTTTTAATAAATGATTTAGTACTTCCCGTATCTATCAAGATTTTTAAGTTTGTTTCGGGGTCATGAATGTATGGCAATTCATTGCTGTCGTTATGAATATTCATTATGTTAAATTTATTCCTAGGCTTGCTGCTCCTAAAAAATAATCATCG
Source organism: Aphrophora alni (assembly GCA_963513935.1). Classification (NCBI taxonomy): domain Eukaryota; kingdom Metazoa; phylum Arthropoda; class Insecta; order Hemiptera; family Aphrophoridae; genus Aphrophora; species Aphrophora alni. Next base: position 62,527,150 of record OY740768.1, on the reverse strand, counting down.
TTTGGTTCGTCTTCGTTTAAATTCAACATTTCAAACTGTTCTTGAAATATTTCGGGATTTTCAGAATTTTCATTATAATTTTGCTCTGTTTGTCCTAAATCTTGTTCGAGTCACACATTTCTTCAGCGGGTTTTCCGGTTATTTGGTACATTTTTGTGTTCCTAATGGTGTTATCTGTCTGTCTTGTCGAAATACTCATTGGTGTAGGTTTGTATTGTTTTTGATTTTGATTGAAATTTGTATTGGTCCTTTGCTGTTGATTTGTGTTAAATGGTTGTCTTGGTTGAGATTGATGATACGGTTTGTTAAAATAAGGGTTTTGGGTATTTTGGTATTGGTTATTTTGGTAAGGTAATTGTTTAGGTTGGAAAGTTTTCTGTTGAACGGGTCTTAGCATTTGAACGGGTTTGTTTAGAGCAGGTCTGTTATTCTGATACAATTTAGAATTTTTAAATTGAAAATCATTAGTCAACATATTTAAAGCCTCTTCTAAACTATGTGGGTTTTTTGTTCTCATTAAAGATCCTACTGGTTCATGTAATCCTCTTAAGAGTACTCTTAAAGCTAGTTTTTGTACATAAACACATAACACGTTAATAGAAGATGATGGTTCCTTATTAGTGAAGTAAGCGATTTGTAAGTTTAAAAGCTTTTGAATTCTTTCATAGAACTTAAATGGGGACTCATTTACTTCTTGTTTTAGTTCGGACATTTCAAGATTTAGAGTAAAACAATCTCTTTTGTCTGAATAGGTGGTCAACAATGTCTTTCTAACGTCTACCCATGAATACGAGTTAGAACTTACAATAACTTCTAAAGCTTGTCCCTTAATTTTACCTAATATAGATGAAAAAAGATATTCATTTTGAAAATCTTCGGGATTTGACCCTACATAAAATTTAGTTACTATTTTGTCACACATTGACACAAATCTAGCGAGCATAGTTGGTTCTCCATTATACTCGTTAATCATTTCTAAATATTCTTTCTTTAAAGTTGGGGTCGTCATGTTTGTAAGTTATACTTAACTAAACTAAAATAATAATGCTTAGATATAATTAAAGTTTTCTAAATAAATAATTAATACAGAATAGTATAATATATTGAAATTTTTTTTTTTTTTTTTTTGTTGTTTAAAATCTTTCAATTATTGATAGATAATATTGTTTCATGAAAATGCTTTGTTTCTTTTCTACTCACAAGATCCACAAATATATGCTCATATTACGGTCCGGGTAGTTGATTTTTTGGAGTTTTGAAGCGACGTTGCTCCTCTTGTTCGTTGCGGTGTTGGTTGGCGAGATGCCCTCTTGTTGGCGAATCCTGTTGTCTGGTATTCTTGCAAACGACAGTAATCGACGTAGTATCTTTGCATATTCACTTCACAGTCACTTTCGAGTAATATCTTTCGATACACGCCCGATGCGTTGGTTTCGAATGTGTCTACGAAGTTGTTCGTTTCGTTAACGGTTGAAACCGAAAAATTATAGCCCAACCGCTTAGAAAAAAACCTGCGCAGAACCGTGATCTCGAGAGTGGATTGCGCACGGATGTAGGGGCAATGGCGGGGAGGATATTGGAGCGATGGAGGGGATTAGTCACTGTCGCGTCGTTGGTGCCATCGTATCTTTGAAGTAAACGTTTGTGTCAGTCCGAGTCCGTGCTAATCGCTATTTACACACTTTAGTTGTATCTAGTCTTGTGAATGTCATGTCTTCTTCGTCAAAATCGGCTTGTACTTCGGGTCGTCCGTTACGTGGCCAGGCTCGTGAATTAGTGTTTATTGTTTACACTCATCTGAAGGAGCAAAAAGAACAATTTAAATTAAAATACAATGTTTTTGAAGCTACAAGTAATGCTATAGGTGTTTCGGAGTCTCTGGTCAAGAAAATTGCGGCTGAAGGAAAACAATCTCTCGCAAAAGGCAGTTTGACGTTCTCCACTCCTCAAGGGAAAAAACGTTCTCGAAATAAAAAAATATTTGTTGACGATTTCACGCAATGTGTAATTATTAGAAGAAAGATACACGAGTTCTATGTAGTGAAAAAAACACTACATTATTACACTTTTACTATTATAAGTTGCGTGTTACTATATTTTATTTCATCTAAATACACTGGAAATACTTTAACATTTTTAAAAAATAGAATTCATTTAAATTTTATTATACCTACCAAATAAAACACATATATTAAAATTGTAAACACAGTAAATGTCTAACTGTGTGTCTTACTTTTCCATGAGGTTATAAAATAGAATGTTTGTACAAATGCGCGGCCGCTCTCCCAGTAGTCACCAAGGAGGGGATAGAGACAGGGAAGGCGGGAAGCCCGGCTTCTCCTACCACAGTTCCACCTGCGCGAGACTCAACTGCTGCAAGGTTTTTTTCTAAGCGGTTGGGCTATAACTTTAAATTTTCGAAACTTGTCCTACCGACTGCGCCAGTTACGTCTCGTGTTGAGACGTTTGGATTTTAAAAAAAAACAAATATTTTTCTTGTATCTATTTAATAAAGATCCAATTTATTTATTACAAACAATCTATTATACTTGTAAACTATTTATAACAAATATACGTAAACACTAGTATACATGTAGATGTTCACGGAGAGAGTTTCTAACTACTACTAAAGAATAATGGCTTTCAGCCTCTACACCTAAAGAATGCTTACTCAGCTGACTTACAGTGAACGTTATCATTATTTTACAAAAGAATGCTTACTCAGCTGATTTACAGTGAACGTTATCATTATTTTACATAAGCTATACATTATCTGTGGATATAACTTATATATTTGTGTGTGTGTGTGTGTGTGTGTGTGTGTGTGTGTGTGTATATATATATATATATATATATATATATATATATATATATATGTGTGTGTGTGTGTGTGTGTGTGTGTGTGTGTGTGTGTGTGTGTGTTTGTTGTGTGTTTGTGTTGTGTGTTATGTGTGTGATTGTAAAATAAGTTACTGATCAGTAAAACAAAGAAGGTAACATAAGCCGCATAGTTATTAAGAAAACTCTGGACACAAACAATCTCTAAGATTCTAATAGCGAGAATATGATTATAATATGGTTAACCTCTTGGCCTTAACGTTTTACACTTGTCTCGGTGACTTAATACTGCGAATTGGCCTCAACTGTATATTGCAGTTGACACTAACAAACCCGATAGTTGATCATTACGATATTTTTAAGCGTCATTAAAGACATAAATAAATCGTGTGTGTTCAAACTAATTACAAATTCCATCCCCCCCCCCCAATTGTTATAACGTGTACTGATTCCTCTAAAAATGTATGAGAATAATTAATAATAGAATTACTATAAGATCCGTCAGGAAGAATAGAATCAATGTCTACTATCGGTACACTACCAATTTACTATTAGTATTCAGTAAATAACTATGTAAAATAGTGACAAATAAATCGTATATCATATATCGTATGAGTAAATTCTCAAAGTTGAATTCTTACATAAAATAAACCTCGTATCGTATTTCAAAATAAGTAAGTTCACATAAAATAGAAACATTTAGTGATTTGAAATTCCAATTATTCAAGAAATTTTAATCAGAATTATAAGAAGTTAATCATTATCATTTAGCTGTAACATCCAATGTTTTAATGTTGTAAATGATAGAACTTGTGTCTGGAATAAATTTAATATCTTCTCTAAAGTTTAATAAGAGTTTGAAATTATGCCCGGTATATCAGTTTTGGCTTGACCAATCGTGAAGTATTTGCTATTATTATATCAAATATCGTTTATTAAACGTACGACGCGTAATTTATAGTTAAACACCTAACAAAACACAATGACATTAAATAAAAAGCAAAACCTATTATCATTCCATGAAAGACTATTTCAGGTTTTCCTAAGAGGACTGCTAGGTGCTGACTCCTTTCGGGTGAAACTGTAACGAACCACTGTAACGAACCACACAACCTTTAGTATGTTACTCTCAGAGTCTGGTTACGTCAGTCGTTAATTTCGTCTTTTGACAACTTAGCTCACAATTTTTAGGTTAGGTTAGGTGTTTTAGCAATATAAGAAAACGGTACAGAACATTGGAGGTATACGGCTTTCAATGCTAGGCAATCCTGACTCACTGGAACCCTTGCAAATGTATTACATTTTCAGCAATTATATTTACTTTAAAATATGTCACACTCAGCTCAATATTTCTTCTCCTTGTACGGCTGTGAGTAGTGTGTTCTTCGAGTTACTCCAACAACTTGTTATTTACCTACGATTTTGTCACAACTCTTATCGTTATAACTTCAGCCTAAACAGTGGTTTTTTACTTTGATTTTTGAATTCTTAAAAGTAAATAGGTTAAAAACTAACTGTAGGATTTTTTTGCTTCCAATAATCAATATACTATAATTATTTATTTATTTATTCATGAAATAACAAAAGTAAATACATTAAATACTGCATATTAAGTTTTTATAAATGCAACCTCTGAAGATTTAACTTGGACATTTTATTAAGTTTTCTCTTTGATTCCTCTATTTAGAAAAATAGTATTTGTTTTAAGCTTTTTGAACCTTAAAATTTATTATTTTAGGCATACTTTATTTAATCTAATATATATTTTACTTATCTGTGCTCTAACTGCCACTTACATAAAGTTATATCATGTTATATTTAATAGAATAAACATCCACATATATGGAAATAATATAATCTACCAAACCAGGAATAAAAATGTTGGTATAATGGTTATTGAATTTTTTGAGAGTGTAAACATAGTATCGGGTTTCTCAAACCTAAAAACAGGTATTTATTTGAGTCTCAGTGTGTTGGTGACCTCCAAACCCGTCTCTCTTAATGATTCTCACTTGCCTTACTTTTGCACCTCCAGCTAAAGCTGGCTTGGTCCTATCCTTACTTCACTGTTCTAGCTCATGGCATTGGGTAAACAATTCTCACTGAAGTTCTGTCCCGGTTCGACTACCCTTTGTAAATACCTCGTTTAGAATATCCTTCTTCATCCCCCCGGACTTTTAATAATTCTTCAAGTATAATTTTATTTAAACGTCATATTTCAAAAATAAAATATTCTCTCCAAAATGTGTCTATCCAATGTCAAAATATTTTTCTATAAGTCTCTCGAAATTTGATTATGAGTGTGTCAATTATGAAAAGAGTGAGTCTCGAGTTTTTCTACAAGCGAGAGCTCGCGAATAATTTGCTAGCTCTTTTATTGAATAAATAGTCGTAAGTCGTGTACCACACTACTTCAACAAATTCCCTCCTCAGCAAAGTGGGTTTATCAATGTTTTTGGAGTAGGGATTGCATCAAATCAGATTTATTATTCTTAAATTCCTTTTTTCATAATTTATTTATCTAATTAAATTATTTAATATCTTATTTAGCTCATGGTCTTTTGGCTGGCAATGGCTCATCCCTTCCCACCAAATCATAGGTCAACGATCGCTACGAAATATTCCTTCTTCATCCTCTCCGGCTAACGTTCCCTTTGTTTTTTTCGTAAAGCGATATAACTCACAATCTAGCTACGTTATATAATTTTTGATTACAGATTCTTGTTCTAACGTAATTTCTTTTCTTCAGAAGTGCGATTCAAAAAGGTAGGGCACATAGAACGCGAAATTTTGTGAATTCCGGTCTGAAAAATTCTATATTTTCCTAACTTTGATGACGAAATTTACACATCTTGTAGTCGTTATTATACTATTCCTTAGCCGGAACGACGATTAACACGTAGTTTAGTTCTAAGGAATTGGCACCTCCAAAATTACTATTTTTTACACTAGGCTTCCAATATTTTTTTCCTGTGGTTTTTCTTTTCTATTTATTAACCTAATCTCTATGTCAATATATATAAAAAATATATAATATAATTATTATTATATTATATTATATAAAAAAATTAAATTATTTTATTATAATTTCAGAAATATTATATAAATCAAAATTATGAATTAATTAGTCATACCTTGGATTGTCAACACATAATGAAAGTTATTAATGATGAAGTCCAAATATACTCTTTAACATTACCTCTGAAATATCTAATTTTGTTTGGATTTATTTTCCAAGTACTTTTGTTTTTTTAATTTACACTATTTGCTCAGGGGGAGCTCTTTAATGAACAATTAATACAGTGAGTGAAATTTTAATAATACAGATAATTGCAATTTTAACAATTTAGTTTCCAATTAAAGTCTATAATTAGTACAATACCAAATCCACTTTTGTTGTATTCCTAAGTAAGTAATCCAGTGCTGCTAGTTGAGTGAAGAACTTTCACTTTATTACTTGTTAACAATGTTTACCAAACACTACACTGTACTATGTGATTTATCAATAAAATGATTCACTTCAAATTACCATGAAGATGTACTCAACACTTTGTATATGTACCTCTTTAGTACTGCAACGAAGATTACTAAAGTGTTAAATACTTTTACTTTGTAAAAACATACACGATTAAAATACGTGTTAAAAAACAATTAATTATTACTTTACTATTACTAACTGGAATTATAACTTATAGGAAATACTAATTTCTACATTAGGAATACTTTTGGCGTTACTTCGCCGACCCCTATGCTGGGAGTTTCTCACCAAGACTCTCTATATAATTTTTACTTTGTCGGTGCTAAAAAATACTTATTCCCTCTCTCTTAATTTACTTTAACCAATGAAAGTAAGCATCTACTTTTTGTCAGCCAATCAAATTTTAATGTTTCAAAATTGTGACCGTTTAGAAAACTGTTGTCCCGTTACATTTTATGAGTTTTGTGTGTGATTGTCCTTAAGTTTCTAATATTATAGTTATTTATGACTTAATTGCCTACAATGATTCTGGGTCTAATTTAAGTGTTTTTCTCTTTTTTTTCTTTAAAATTGTGAATGGTGTTCTGACTGATTTATAACATATCCCCCTAACGCTTCACCTTTGTCAGTGATCACAAAACGTTTAACATATGTGTCCAACAAATGTATCCATTTCTATATTCTTTTTTAAAATATTAGACCATTACTGGAAAGCTTATTGATTTCGTTATAATATATATGTATATTTCACAATTCATATTATTTTTATTTATAAGTTTTTTCCGTAATTTCTATCACCTTCAAAATTTACATTAAATTTTTTGGTATTAAATTTATAATATTTTTAGCATTTAGTATACAAATTGTTTCGTGTAACAAGTTGTATACGCTAACGTATAATATTTTTCTTTATTTACATTACTTATGATGTTCGATATTTTATGTTATCTGCTAACTTTGTAAATAATATATTACTTGATTTTGTTATATCTATTTATTTGTTTCTCTAGCCTTTCAGTTAAAAAATGTAACTAATATTGGATTTTGAGGAATTTTGATTTTTGATTTTTGTTTTTAATTTACTTAAATAACTTTAGGTATAGACTTCTATATGAATTGTGATGTACGGAAAATGGACGCGTTTATAAGCATTTATAAGCGTTTATAATAACAGATATAAAAAAGCATATGCATTTAATAAGAAAGCAGGTATTAAAGAAGGATAAGCAATATCCAGTGTGTAAGACCGAAGGACATGTACATCTCGGGTAAGGTTAGAGTTTTGTGAAGTAATCAGGCGGTTCTACAATATGGTTCGTCGCCTAAATGATATCTGTGTTAATAGATAAAATGTAGGTAGATGAAATTGGTACCGTCAACAGTTGTAAAGCTAATATGGAGAAATGTACATAGCGGATATACAGACAACGGAAAAGCCGATAAGTTAGCAAGGAATGGATTACCTACAATTTTTATATGTTTTGAGCCTACACTGGCTATTTCAAGACAAACAGGTGGGGGATGATGATCTGAAATTTAGCAAGGAAGGAGCAGGATGGTATATATTTAGTCAGAGATTTATTTGAATGGACCGGATGTTTGAAGGAGCACATGGCTCATATGTTTAGAAGGGAATGACTTAAGCGTGATGGCAGGAATTTAAACGGGACTCTGTCTTTTGAATTATTACCATTCGATTTTTTAACATTAGGGCTAGTGTCAGCGTAATAGATGTGGACTGGAGGAAACTGTGGAGCATTTTGTGACGTTTTGTGAAGGATACTCCTACTATATGTACAATAATGGGTGTAAACATACTAAGTGTGCCAAAGCTATGAGTAGCTTACTTTCCTAACCTACTGAGTTTAGTCAATAGGGGACGGGTAAGCTTGAGAATAAGAAGTATTGAAATATGATATTGTACTCTGGATGAGGAGGTGATAAGAAAACCCCATGAAGTCTAACTAAGAATATGTATAATCTACCCTAATACTTAATGTAATATAACACCATTTTGAAGTCCAACTTTTTGTGAATGTAGGTCAATATATGAAAGGTTTCATACTGATGAAAAATAAAGACGCCATCTTGATATAATCCATGTGTTATCCAATAAATTATAACACATGACTTAAATGTATCTTCATATATTATGTATTTGATATTTTTTTACTTTAAATGGTTTAAAACAGAATTAAATTAAATTGTTTCAAAATCATCTAGGAGACCATGTTTGAAAAATAAAGTCTTGCAGGATTTTGTTTTCTTTATTTTTCTGCTGTAGTAGCATCAAAACCCAATTCATTTAGTACAGTGTGTGTTATTTCAATTTGAAATATGAAACCTTCTAATTAAACTATATATATATATATATATATATATATTTGTTTTTTGTTTTACTTGTTACTGTTTATTTTTTGAATATAAACAAATTTAAAATTATTACTTTATTTTAATCATCTTGTACTAAAAGATTTACTTTAAATCTTAAGTTTTTAATTTGAACTACTTGTCTACACATATCGTTGAACATAAGGCCTGACAGACACAGTTGAGAAGATGGTAAAAATTATTCATATATTGTAAAATATTTACTGTTCGTGTGGATTTTTAAAACAGGTATTTTCTGGTAGATTTCTGATGTAAATAGTAAACTCTGAAGGCTAATTTACAGTCGATTATTGTTTGGTATTTGTTATGTATTATTATAGTTTTGTGATTACATGTCACAAATGGCTTTGCTACCTTAATTTTCTATTTCAGACCACAGAGCAAATAAACGCTACACATATGGAACAGACCATGGAAGCCTGTGGAGCCACTTTATTAAGCTCAACACATGCACTGTCTGCAGCTCATTGTTTTAGAAAATGTAAATGTGGTGAGATTATTGACGACAGTGAGTGTCCATATTGTAAATTCCATACTGTAGATATGTTTACATTATACGTTGGAAGTACTGTCGCTAATAATTCTGTAGTTAAATCGAAGTTAAAAAATTTTTACATTCATCCTGAACACAAATTTATAGATACAAAACATTCGTAAGTAACAAATAAACTCATTTTACTAATTATAACAATTTATTGTAATAATAACGTTGTTAAATAAATTGTATAAATTATTCAATAATAATTGTAAATGAGAGTGAATGTATTAAATCATATTAAATGATAAAATAATACATTTCATATTACATGTGATGTTGTATCATAAAAAAGGGCAAATACATTGTTGTATTACGCTGAAATGAGTTGTAAGGAATGAAATCATAATATTATGATAAATGAATTAAAAAATTCCTATCCAAGAAATTATATATATATATGTGTGTTTGTGTTTGTGTGTGTGTGTGTGTGTGTGTTTGTGTGTGTGTGTGTGTGTGTGTATATATATATATATGTGTGTGTGTGTGTGTGTGTGTGTGTGTGTGTGTGTGTGTGTGTGTGTTGCCACGTTCGCTCAGCTCGATCGGTCGGAATTTCGTGCCCCACGTTGGGTGCCACTTGCCACGTTCGCTCTGGTCTGTCGGTCGGAGGTTCGGGCCCCTACGTTGGAACGCTTCTTTCCACGTTCTCTTTTTGGAACGCCACTTGCCGCGGACTCTTAAACTCGCTGTACACTCACCACCGTAAGGCGAATCACCTTTCAGCTCGGAACTAACGCGGACAAGGCCAAGATGCTCACTTTTACGTTTTATGCAATCAAAGATATTGCAAAACTTGGCTCTAGTAAGTATGAGCTTGTCCTCATAAACTTACCAATTTTTAATCTACGCAAAATTCCCTGAATTTTATCTCAATGCTCGATTATTTGACTCTTAATTTTAAAATAACACTCGCTCTCTCTGGGGATGTGCCTTGTGGGAGAAATCGGCTCTTAAGTTCTGATAATAACTTTTAAAAATTTCAAATTATATTTCCAGAGCACACTTGTAATATTTATATTTAGACAAGGTTATTAGCATATACAGAATGGATATATATAGAAAACACAACAAAATTTAGAAATGAATTATGTATATATTCTTTTCTTTTCTTTTCTTAAAGACATGCTTTAAGTATATGATACCTTCACACTTTATTAGAAGTTCTAGTTGGTTTTGGAATTTGTTGTTTAATTTGGCTGATGCTGATATGTTTTCGGTCCAGATTCTGTAAACTGTTAGGTAGTTGAATGCTGGTCTCGAATTCTGCTAAGTTGCCTTGAAGTTCGAAATGAGTAGAAATTATTCTAAGTCCAATTAAGTAGAGTGACAATTGTAGTGTCCTCTCAGCTCGGAGTCTGTTGCCAAAAATACGTCTTCCTTGCGTCGATTCCAAAACAAGAGTATCCGTCTTTCGGCGGATAAATGATGGTCTCTCTTTTTGTGGGAATTCTTCCACTACCTGGAGCCAATTTTTCTCCCTTTTAAAGAGAAAAGTATTTTCTTCCTTTTACGTGTTTTCAGGCCCTTTTGGTCTGAAATATTCACACTATATATTTTATTAATCATAGTTTTTGACTAATAAATAGTTTTCTTCCTTTATTCTTTATTAAAACACCTTTTAAATAATAATTTATTGTATTTTATATTTAGTGTTATTTGTGATCCATGTTGGCATTGCAAAGTCCATTCTCCGAATTCTCACTGAGGGTGCGCGCGCCGCTCTACAAGATTTTTCCTGAAAATCTCAACTTTTGTCGTTTTTTCGTTCAACTCGCTATAACTTTCGAACGCCCAGACCGATTTTCAAGTTCCTTTCGGATTCGTCTTCCTTTCCATCTTGTGGGTCTTGTGGAACTTGATTCGTCGTTCTAGTATGCTTCGTTCGCGAGTTATCGCCCTTTTCCCGAAATTCGGTTTTTCTTCTTTTGAAATTTTGAGATAAGTCCTTTCTCAAAATTCTTTTGACGAAATCTTGTTCCTCTTCTACTATGACGAAAAAATCTGTTTGTACTTTTTACGTAGCTCGCTTGGTTCTCGAGTTATACGTCCTTGAAGTCCCAAAGTTTTTATCGTCTAGTTTTTAGTTCATAAAAACCCCCCCATTATATATTATCATTTCTGCTTTGATGTTATACACTTTTACACACTAGATATATATAATTACATTGTTATTTCTCCCCTATAACTTCAAATTTAACCGCTTTTGGGCTTTAAAGTTTTACTTTTTGCAATTATTATATCTCCCTTATTTTAATTTCAAATTTGAATCTAAGTACATATTATTGTGCCCTATTGTGGTCTCTTCAATTGTACTTATTATTATTTTTTAATTAATCCCCCCTTCAACTCAAAAATTCCAAAAAACTCCCCCAGAATGTGCTTTCTAAGTCCATTCTCACCTATTTATTATTATTATTTCATATTTTTTATTTATGATTATTGTTAGTTCCCCTCTTAGTTATGACTCTACGTTTTTTGAATTTTGAATTTAACTTTTTTCCAAATTTTAGGTTTTTGAGCCCCTATAAAAACTTGAATAACTTTTTTGTTCTAAATGATTCTAAATATATGTTGATATTATTGATCGGTTGATTCTACTGAACATTTATTTATATTAATAATTTAGTATTTTAATAGAATAAGAAACAAGACAGAGCGACTGTACACGATCCAACATGCAGTGTTCAACACCTGTTGCCGTGACGTCATCGCCCCTCCTCGTCTCCCATCTACATGGCTTTATCGCGGGAATTTAAAATGTTTTAATTCCCGCGATAAAACAATGTAGAGAGGAGGCGAGGTGGGAAGATAACATTTCACGTTCCAGCTTGTAGATCTTGCACCTGGCTGGCGTGACGTCATCTTCCCACCTCGCCTCCTCTCTACATTGTTTTATCGCGGGAATTAAAACTGCTTTAAATTGACTTGAAACTTTTGGCTCTCGGCAAACCGTTTCAGTGTGTGTGTGTGTGTGTGTGTGTGTGTGTGTGTGTGTGTGTGTGTGTGTGTGTTGCCGCGCTACGCCTCGCTTTGACTCCAACGAATTTAAGATTCTTGTTCCCTTTTTTGGAACACTATTATCACGAACTCTTAAACTCGCTGTACGATCACCACCGACTGGGCGAACCACCTTTCTTTTCAGAGCAAGCGCGGGCAAGGCCAAGGTGCTCACTTTTACTTTTTTAAATCAAAGATTTTGCAACTCTTGGCTCTAATAAGTATGAGCTTGTCCTCATAACCTTACTAAATTTAAATTACGCAAAATTCCCTGAATTTTATCTCAATGCTCGAATATTTAACTCTTTTAAGATTAACTCTCTCTCTCTCCAAGGTCGTGCCTTTTGGGAGAAATCGGCTCTTAAGTTCTGATGATAACTTTTAAAATTTTCAAATTATATTACCAGAGCACATATATAAAATTTATGTTAAAACAAGGTTAATAGCATACACAGAATGGATATATATTAAAAACACAACAAAATTTAGAAATGAATTATTTGTATATTATTTTCTCTTTTGCACAGAAAAATTTTATATTCAAAACTTTTTTAATCACACCAAACAATTTAATTGAACAATAACACAACTATTTATTTATTTGACAAAATTAATTAATGTAATATTTTCTATATCTTAAACAAAATAACAACGCTTGACTTTTCAGACAGAACCACAAACAGTTTTTCCTGTCCTGAAAAAGTCGTATTTAAATTATTAATAATTTTCAACACCAAAGCAGAGGTTTAAAATGAATTTAATTTTTAATAATCCCCCTAATGACGTTATATTTGAAAAGAAGTTAATATTTGCGAATTATTCCTTAAGTATAAGATACCTTCACACTTTAATAGAAGTTCTAGTTGGATTTGGAATTTGTTGTATTATTAGGATGATAGTGATGTGATGTTTTCTATCCAGAGTCTGTAAGCTGCTATGTAGTTGAATGCTGGTCTCGAATTCTTCTAAGTCGCCTTGAAGATCGATTAAAGTTGAAATTATTCTAAGTCCAATTAGTAGAGTGACAGTTGAATCTTCCTCTCAGCTCAGAGTCGGTTGCAGAAGAAACGTCCTTTAAGCGTCGATTCCAAATCAAAAGTAATCGTCTTTCGACGGTTAAATCTCGGTCTCCCTGTCAGTGGGAATTAATCCACTTTTCTGGAGCCAATTTTCCTCCCTTTTTGGGAAAAAGGTATTTTCCATATATTATGTGTTTTCAGGCCCTTTTGGTCTGAAATATTTACACTATATGTTTTATTAGTCCTATTTTTTGACTAATGAATAGTTTTCTTCCTTAATTATTAATTAAAACACCTTTTAATTAATAATTTATAGTATTTTTTCTTTAACGTTATCTTTGATCCATGTTGGCAACATGATGATTCTGACTTTAGACTCTGCTTGAGGATGCGCGCGCAACTTTTCATGTTTTTGCATGAAAATCTCTACTTTTGACGTTTTTTCGTTCAACTCGCTATAACTTTCGAACGCTCGAACCGATTTTAAAGTTCCTTTCGTATTCTTCTTCCTTTCCATCTTGTGGGTCTTGTGGAACTTGATTCATCGCTCTACTACGCTTCGTTCGCGAGTTATCGCCCTTTTCCCTAAACTTGATTTTTCCTCTTTTCAAATTTTGAGATAAGTCCTTTCTCAAAATTCTTTTGACGAAATCTTGTTCCTCTTCTACTACGACGAAAAACTATGTTTGGTTGTCGAGTTATTCGCCTTTGAAGTCCTTAAGTTTGTGTCGTATGAGTTTATGTTCATAAAAACCCCCCATTATATATTATTACTTCTGCTTTGGTGTTTTACCATTTTACATACTAAATACATATAATTATCATGTTACTTTACCCCTTTAACGTTTATTTTACCCGCTTTTGGGCTTTGAAGTTTTACGTTTTGTAATTATTATATCTCCCTTATTTTATTTTCAAATTTGATTCTAAGTACCTATTATTGTGCCCTATTGTGGTCTCTACAATAGTACTTATTATTATTTTTTAAATGATCCCCCCTTCAACTCAAAAATTCCAAAAAACTCCCCAAGAATGACTTTCTAAGTCCATTCTCACCTGTTAATTATTATTAATTCATATTTTTTATTTGTGATTATTGTTACTTCCCCACTTGGTTATGACTCTACGATTTTTGAATTTTGAATTTATTCTTCTTCCAAATTTTAGGTTTTTGAGCCCTTCTAAAAACTTGAATAACTTTTTTGTTTTATGTGATTTTAAATTTATTTGTTGATATTATTGGTCGGTTGACTCTACTGAATATTTATTTATATTAATAATTTAGTTTCTTAATAAAATAGGAACTAAGGCAGTTTGACTTTTCACGTCCGAACAAGCAAGTTTGCTCTCGAACTGGCGTGACGTCATCGCCCCACCTCGTCCCCACTCTACAAGGTTTAGCGCGGCAATTTAACTTGTTTTAAATGGACTTGAGACGTTTGGCTTTTTCCAAACCGTCGCAAAATCCCCCCTTTGAACTAAAATTTTCGGTTAAAATGAAAAATTCCTATTTTTCATTTTTTAAAAAACTAAAATCTTAGTATTAAACCCCTTTTTCGACATATCACATTTCATATTAACTATTTATTTATCATCTCTATTAATCATCAACATAAAGTTTGACATATTAACCTAACAACTTATATAAACACATTTATTTATATCTAAAAACCATCTCCTCCATCATTTCATATTTTGATATACTCAAAACACATTTTATTCATTATAGTATAATATTTATATATTCAAAACACATTTTATTCATGATAGTATAATATTTATATATTCAAAACACATTTTATTCATGATAGTATAATATTTATATATTCAAAACACATGTTATTTATTATGGTATACATACAAATTTGCTTAAGCGTTCTTTTAGTCCATTACAGCCGTTTCATCTAAACGTCCTTGCTGTAAATAAACACATTATCACACACAAAACATATTACATTTATATAAGGAATAATTCGTCTTATATGATTATAATTATCTGCTTTGGTTGAATTTATACTTATGCCTACATATATATATAAAGTACTTGGTAACTACAACGGCTACTATCCTATTTGCAGTTAAAAAGAAAAATTATTTAATCTATCGGAAATTTCCCTCTAATAAAAAACAAAACACTACACATTTATACTTTCATTCATTCCATTCCCCCTCAGCTAATTTGTTGAACACGCAGTCTGTCAATATTGGTTAATCGACGTCCGGTTCTCCCCTTCACCTCCTCGTCTATACTTTGTTTATTCAGGTGCGGCTTGCAGATGCGTGTTACCGCTAGGCTCCTGACCTTGTACACTTAGGAATTTATTGAAGCTTTATCCTGTTATTCACTGACCTAGGTTACATTCTTTTAAATCAGCTGACAGTCCGTTATTTCCCTTTTACCTCACTCGCTTCTACACTTTACATATTACAACTTTTAAACATTACAATAATTTATAAAATTTATTCATGAAATTTCTTCAAATCTTTGATGTCATAACGACCTTTAACTTTTTGAGTGTCGATATTTATTACTTCATATGTTTTTCTCCCCATGACTTTGCTCACGACATATGGTCCACCATATACGAGCATTAATTTTTCGGTCTCGCTTTTATCCAAATTCGCTCTATTTGCATTCAATACGAGAACACGATCTCCTACCTGAAATTTTGTTTCTCGTATTCTTTGGTTAATTCTCTCCGCTCGCCTGGTGCCGATTTGCGTCATCCTTTGAAGACATTTCTGCTTCTTTTCTGCCCAAGTTTCACTCTGTCGTAGCTCTTTGTCTCGTGGGAAATATGACTCCCATACATAATTTGGATCCCTATTCAACTGTATTTGTACTGGTGCATACCCGGTAGTTTCATTTGGTGTGTTGTTGATTAACTCTTCTATAAAAGGTAATTGCTTCCGCCAAGTGGTTTGAGTATCGTAACAATAAGTGCGTAATAATCTCCCCACTTCTTTGTTGACTCTTTCTGCCAAATTTACCTGAGGATGTCTTACCGGGATTAACACATGTTCTACTTTTTGTTCAGCAATCCACTTCTTCCAATTTCTAGATGTGAATGCTGCTCCGAAATCAGTTAAAATCTTCTGCGGTTTCCCAAAATTGTTCATATAATCTATCATATGTTTGATACTGTTATTTGTGGTTGGATTTCTTACTGGGTATAGTTTTATAAATTTTGAAAAGGTATCTATTATAACTAAAATATGTTGTATATTTCCAAGTCCTTTTGGCAATGGACCTAAGTAGTCTATGGCTATCATCTCGTTGATGTCCCTAGGAACAATAGCCTTAGACATTCCTTGCAAATATTTATTCGTCTTTTTCGCATATTGGCAAATTCTACATTTTTTGATTACCTGTAATATTTTATACCCAGCATTTTTTATATAAAAACATTTATTTATCATCGCTAACAATTTGTTCCTTCCTAAATGGCCATATATTCGGTGAACTTCGCTTATGAACTCATTTTTGTTTATTTCGGGGATAATTATTTTCCATTTATTATTAATCTCCTGATAGACAATATCATTAATTATTCTAAAATTATCTCTCTCCTGCAAGTTTATTCCTTTCATTGTTAATTCCTGTAATTGATTATTTCTAAAATTTTGCATTATATCCTGAAATTTTCTTGTTGTGAGTAATTTTGACTGACTTAATTTTAACCTAATTTTATTTCCACTTGGACAATTTTCGTTTTGACCGTCATACATCCTGCTTATGATGTCACAAGGAACGTTTATTTTTCCTGCACAGTGTTCAATTTTGGCATCATACTCTTGGATTGCCAGTATCCATCGAGTTAGACGAGCTGTAGTTAATTTGCAGCTTCTTAGGAACTTTAAAGCTTTGTTATCAGTTATCACCGTCAGTGGTGCCCCTACAATCAATGGCCTAAACTTCTCCAGACCATGAACTATGGCTAACAACTCCTTCTCACAGATGGTGTAAGCTAACTCCGCTTTCTTTAAAGTTCTGCTCACAAATCCTATAACTTGTAACTCGCCCAACTCATTTTTCTGGTACAACTGGCTAGCAATTGCACCATCACTCGCGTCGGTTTGCAAAAACGTTTCCTTGCCTTCCACAGGATGCATGATTGTTACAGATTTCTTAAATAATGATTTAGTTTTCTCAAAAGCATTTTGCATTACATGGTCCCACTTAAATGGTTCATTTTTTCTTAATAATTTTAACAATGGTTTAATTTCATGGGAATATCTTGAAGTAAACCTAGAATAGTAATTCACAAACCCTAAGAACGATTGCAGTTTTTTCTTATTAGTCGGTCTCGGAAAATCACTGATAGCTTGCAATTTTTCCGGATCCGTACTTATGCCTTGTTGCGAAATTACATATCCTAAAAATTTTACCTCCTTTTGACAAAAATAAGTTTTGGTGGGATTTATCGTTAGATTTCCTTCTTTAAATTTTTCAAAAATCGTTTTTAAATGCTCCAGGTGTTCTTCAAAAGTCTCAGACATGCATAACAAGTCATCGACATAGCCCAACGTGTAGTCGTCGACTTCAGTACCTAATGTTAGGTCTATTGTCCTTATCAGCGCTGCCAAAGAATTTTGAAGTCCAAACGGTATCACTGTATAGTTATACACTTTATTGTTATATAAAAATCCCGTGTATTTTTTAGACTCCTCCGATAGTGGGACTTGCCAGAAACTAGATGTTAGATCGAACTTAGTTATGAATTTCTTGTTACGACCCTTCCTTAGAATTTCTTCTATAGGCGGCGCACTTTCATAATCCGGCTGTATTATCTGATTCAGTCTTCTAGCATCCATACATAGCCTAACGGTTTTATTCGGCTTTAACACTACCACCATCGGATTAATATACGGTGTTCGGGATCTCTCTATAACTTTATACTTTAGCATTTTATCTATTTCCTCCTGTACTTGTTTCCTTGGAAGTGAGGGGCTTTTGTAGTGGACTGACGTGTCTAAAGTTGCTCCGCTATTTAGAGTGTTTTCAGTGGTTTTTTCTGCGTTTTGGTGATTTAAATTAAGTTATATGTGTTTAGTTAGTGTTAGTGCATGTAGTGTATAATAAATTTTTGAAATCCTACCAAAATATATTTAGTTTTGGGAGGAAGAAGTGCGGGAGTGTGTGTTTTGTAGGTTAAGTAAGTTAAGTGATATTTTAAGGTAAGTGAGTGATTTTATTTATATTATATTTATATATTCTAGTAATAGATGGTTTAGTTATTGTATATTGCATGTTTTTTGGTAGTTATTAATCGTTGTTTCGTAGAAATAGCATAAGTTAGGTTAAATATGGATGACGTGTTACTTTGCTAGGAGCCTAGGTTAGTAAAGCCACGTGTAGGAGTCTTGATTAAGAAGGCATAGTAGTTAGGAGTCTAGGTTAGTGAAGCTTTAGTGCTAGGGAGTCTAGGTTAGTAGTTCGGTTGTTTCGTATTTATCGTTATTTTAAGTGATATTTTAAGGTAAGTGAGTGTTTTATTTATATTATCTAGTAATAGACGGTTTAGTTATTGTATATTGCATGCTTTTTGGTAGTTATTAATCGTTGATTTGTAGAAATAGCATAAGTTAGGTTAAATATGGATGACGTGTTGCTTTTCTAGGAGCCTGGGTTAGTAAAGCCACGTGTAGGAGTCTAGGTTAGTGGAAGGCATAGTAGTTAGGAGTCTAGTTTAGTGAAGCTCTAGTGTTAGGGAGTCTAGGTTAGTAATTCGGTTGTTTCGTATTTATTGTTATTATCACTGTTGTTTTACTGTAAAGTCTGCCCTGTTTAGTGAGCGATGATCACCATGTGTTGCATTTAAGTTAGGTTAGGTTAGTGAATCTGTTGTTATAGGGGTATAGGCTAGGGAAACCAATATTTTTGGTAGTTAGTGCGCATTTGGTTAAGGTTTAAGTTAGTGAATTCGTGTTTTCGTAAGTTTAAGTATAGGTTTAGAGGTGATAATAGTATTTAAGGTTATTAATTGGGGATTTTAGTAATTTATTGGGTAATTTAGGTTATATCATTTTGTTTAAAGGGGATAGTTGGTCTAGCGTAGTAAATAATGTCGGGGGAGAAAGGGGATTTTGTAGGAAGGGGAACAGGGGAAATGAGTACGCCAGAGGGGGGTTGTAGGGGGAGTGAGGGGAGAAAAGGGAAGCATAAGAGAGCTAGGTCCGCGTCGATGGGGTCGCCGGAAATGGGGGAAATCGATCGTGACGGGGATATGACTGCGGAGGAATTGTTGGAGATAAAGAAGGGCTTCTTGGCGGACGTGACGGGGTCGAAGATGACAGTCGAGAGGACAAACAGAATAATCGGAGTTTTTCTTGATGTATTAAGGGTTCTCGAGGTCCGGGATAAAGAGAATGCGTTCCTGAAGGGGCAAATGTCGGAAATGAGGCGTAACTTGAAAACAAACACTTCAGATGGGATTTCTAACCAGGGAGTCAAAAGTTATGCTGACGCGATAAGGAAAATCCCGGTGGTTACAAAAGTTGGCATAAGACCGAAGCCATTTCCCGGGAAGATCATAATAAGAGGAAACACCGAGAAGGATACTTCAGAAGAGGTCAGAGACAGGGTTATGGAGATTATAAAGCCCGGAGCTGAGGGAATCAAGATCAAAAACGTCATCTCTCGTGGAAAAGCAGAAATACTATTAGTCATGGGAAACGAAGAATCAAAGGAATCCGTTATTAACAACTCGGGATTGAAGAGGGAAGGACTAACTGTAGAGTCTGTAAAGGGACGCAGACCCAAACTCATTCTGTTCGGCCTGGAGAGAGCACTTGAACCGGAGGATATATTAGAGGACATCAGACGGCAGAACTTCTCGGAGTTTGATAGGGACACTTTCGCCGGATTGTGTAGGATGGCTTTTAGGACAGGCAAAAGAGAGGGTAATCTAGTGAACTGGGTAATTGAGGCCGATCCAGTCTTAAGAAACAAAATGAGGAGAGAAGGAAGGATTTTCGTTGGTTGGAGATCAGTTGGAGTATCCGATTATGTGGTAGTTACGCGTTGCTTCAAATGTCAGAGGTTTGGCCACATTGCGGCTCACTGCAGAGGAGAGATGGCGTGTCGACACTGTGGCGGAAATGGACACAAGGCGGCCGACTGTCAGGAAAGCTCCAAGGACCAGATCTGCATAAATTGTAGGGATAGAGGAATTGACTTTAGGCACAATAATAGTGATAGGAGTTGTACCTCATACAAGAGGGCCTTGGAGGCGGCCACAAGGAATATAGACTATGGCGAATAAGAACATCATCCTAAAAATGGGACAGATTAATCTGCAGCGTAGCCGGATTGCGACGGACATTATGAGAAAGGTAGCCGAGGAATTGAGGCTCGACGTCCTACTCGTACAGGAGCCTTATGCGGTGGGAAATAAAGTCTGTGGTTTTCCCATTAGAGCCAGAATTGTTACGGGAGGAGGAGATTCCATCTGGGCTGCGGTCGTAATCCTAAGGGAGGATGTGGAGGTGACTAACTTGGCACAATTTAGCGACTCTCACGTTGTGGCGGTTGAGTTAAGAATCGGCGGCGCTAGCCTACTGGCTGTCTCAGTTTACTGCCAGTTCTCTAGGGAGATTGATGAATATCTGGACAAGGTGAGGGATGTTATGGCAGGGCATACAGGAAGAAGTGTAGTTTTCGGCCTTGACGCTAATGCCAAGTCTGTTTTATGGCACAGCGGATACACGGACAACAGGGGAGAACTACTGGAGGAACTGCTGGCTTCGGAGGAACTGGAAATTATTAACGCTGAGGGTCAACCAAGTACTTACTTCACGCCAAGATCAGAGTCCAATATTGATGTTACAGTGGCTTCTTTGGCTGCCTTTAGACAAGTTGTCGATTGGAAAGTTCGTACGGATGCGTCAATCAGTGACCACCGCCTTATCACGTTCGACTGGAGACCAGAGGGGACCATTACTCGGACCAACACATATGGCCCCACAGGGTATAATTGGAGAAGAGCGGATTGGGAAAGGATGGCAGCACTTGCGGAGTGTGGCTGGAGGGAGTTGAGCCAGGACTCTCAGGGTGAGGTTTCTCTTGAAAGGTTGATGAAATTCGTTGAGGGGATCTTATCTAGGACTGTTCCTGTCAGACGCGCTATGAGGCGACCCCCGGTTAGATGGTGGAGCCCTGAAATTGGAAAACTCCGAAGAACACACATAGAGGCTAAGAAAAACTACTCTAGAGAAAGGAAAAGGAGAAGGATGGACACTTCGGATCAGGTACTCGGCAGACTGTCTGGGGACATAAGGAGGACCAAAAATGCTCTAAATGTGGCAATCAGAGCGGCTAAGAGGAAAAGTTGGGAGGCGTTTGTGATGGAGAACTCTGCCGACCCGTGGGGCTTCGTCATGAAGATGGTAACTGGCAAACTCAGGATTGCTGAAAGCATGTCAACTATACTGGTGGACAACATCTACACAGTTTCAGGTGAGGAGTCTGCACGGGCTCTGGCTGCCTCTTTGATTCCGCAAGACGACATCACCATTGACACTGCTGATAACTCTGCTGACAGGATTAGGGTGAGAGATAGAGCGGAGAACTTGGACCTTGGTGAGGACGATTGGGAGATTTCTTTGGACGAGGTAACATCTGCCCTCGAAAGAATGAGAACTGGGAGTGCACCTGGGCTTGATGAAATCACAGTTGATGTGTGGAAGAACCTGTGGAGCACATTGGGTACAACAGTGGTCAAACTATTTAACCAGTGTCTAATAAGAGGCTCGTTCCCCAGAGAATGGAAAAACGCCAATATCAAGTTCCTACTCAAGGGACCAGACAAGAGGAAAGATCTGCCTAAGTCATACCGACCGATTGCTCTTCTACCTACTTTGGGTAAAATCCTTGAAAAGGTCATTGCAACAAGGCTGACAAGCTTCTTTGAGGAGAGAGAGGTGATCTCCAACAGACAATATGGGTTTAGAGCCGGAAGGAGCACTGAGGACGCCATCATTGAGTTGATTGGTATCGTGGAGGCCTCAACAGAGAAATACTGCGCAATATTATTTATTGACATCGAAGGCGCATTCGACAATGCTTGGTGGCCTGCTATTTTAACAAAGTTAATAGAAATAAAGTGCCCTAGGAACATCTTCGGACTCATTCAATCTTACCTGTCGGATAGGAAAGCCACCATAGCGTCGAAAGAATGGAAATTCGTCAGAGATGTAACTATGGGATGCCCTCAGGGATCCGTTTTGGGGCCTCTTTTGTGGAATCTTCTGTTTGACGGTCTGCTGCGGGTGGATCTTCCAACTGGATGCGGGGCGGTGGCCTACGCTGATGATGTAGCTGTGGCGGTGACAGGAAAGTCTAGGGCTGAGATTGAGCTAAGGGCTTCTGAGGTTTTATCTGCTCTCAAGAGTTGGTGCTGCAGTGTTCGCCTTAAGATCTCGGCTGAGAAAACAAACATCCTTATGGTGAAAGGTATTCTTCGTAGAGACCCAACTGTTCGGCTGGATGGACGTCCAGTTAAGTTTGTTAAGGAAATTAGATATTTAGGCGTGATCTTGGAAAGGGGATTGTTCTTCACCAAGCATGTGACTGCAATGGGTGAAAAGGTAAAGTCGTTGTTCTTTAAAA
The DNA here is from genome assembly GCA_963513935.1 of Aphrophora alni. NCBI lineage: Eukaryota > Metazoa > Arthropoda > Insecta > Hemiptera > Aphrophoridae > Aphrophora > Aphrophora alni. The sequence goes on along the minus strand of OY740768.1, from coordinate 62,504,279 downwards.
TAAAGAGATTAGTGAGAAAGGACTATGGGCTATCATGGAGGGCTCTAAGAACAATCTACAATGGTATATATTCAGCAATAGTCACCTATGCTGCGGGGGCTTGGTACCATAGGGTAAGAAGAATTGAGATACAACGCTCCTTATTAAGAGCTCAGAGGATCATCCTCATTGCGGTCACTGGCGCTTACAGGACGGTGTCCATTGATGCCATGCCGGTGGTGGCAGGTGTTTTACCTGCGGATCTAGCAGTGTGGGAAAGAGGAAGCAGAAAGACATGGAAATCTGGAGGCGACCTACTGTTGGCTGATGGTGGCAGGATGTACCATAACAGACAAATTCCTATGGGAGCTATTAAGAATCACATCAGAGATGAGGCTTTCCAAATCTGGCAAGAAAGATGGAGCTCCAGTGTTAAAGGAGAAGTTACAAGATGGTGGTTCCCATCGGTAAAGGGGAGAATTGCGATAAGAGATCTAAACTTAACACCTATAATGACTCAATTTCTAACAGGACACGGGTTTTTCGCCGCCAAATTGACATCTTTTTCTCTTAGAGAGGATCCCTCGTGCTGTTGTGGTTTGCCCCAGACGGCAATACATCTTGTGATGGAGTGCCCCCTACTTGAGGACCTTAGGACATGGTTTTGTGAACTTGATGAGGAAGAGTTGCAACGGCTGGACGCCAGTGGTTTCGCATTGATTAAGAACAGGGAAGCTAGGAAAGCGGTTGTGGAGTTGGTTAGGATAGCGGCGGAGTTCCTCGACGGAAAGAAATAAGAAATAGGAAAGAAATAATCTCCGCTTAAGTGCATACCACGTGTTACCTGAATTTGCTAACGGTTACATGAGACTCCGGTTTCGAAGTTAACCTAATTTATGGAGAATACTGAATGGAAAAAAAAAAAAAAAAAAAAAAAAAAAAAAAAAAAAAAAAAAAAAAAAAAAAAAAAAAAAAAAATGTACTTGTTTCCTATAATTTATTGGAATGGGGTAATTTCTATTAACATAAGTTTTATTATCAGTGATTTTTAGTTCATGAACGTATTTATTAGATTTTCCTGGAATTTCGCTAAACACAGTATTATATTTTTCCACCAAAACTTTTATTTTTTCTTCTTGATCGATTGTTAAAACACTATTTCCTAAACCTAAAATTTTGCCATTTTCTTCAAACATTAATTCTTTTACATGAAACTCTTCTTTCCTTTTATATTTCACCTTGGGCCGTCCTCCTTTTATTTTATACTTCGTAGAATTTTTGAATTTAACTTTCTTCTTTCGATACCTTAAATTTCGTCCATTTTGTCTTTCCGGATCCGCCATTGTTATTATAGCTCTCCTTTCTCTCCCGTCTCTGGCGTCGAATCTGTTTTGTGTAAGTTCTGAATCGTTTTCGGAGTTATTTTGCAAATTTTCGTCGTAAGTTATTATTTTATTATTTTCGTCGATTATTGCCTTTGGCACATTTTTATTTCCTTTATTCTCCGCTCCTTTCAGCCCTTCATCTTTATTAATTAATTGGTTACCTTTATCCCACGCTTTTAACAGCACTTCATCATTATTAAAATTTGCATTTTTCCTCTTCGTTGATTCATTCCTTGCACTTAACTTGCTTCTTCGCTTTTGACCACTTTCTGATTTGTCACTACTCGGTCTAGACACGTCCTTTGCTTTTGGTTTTATGTCTACCGGCATTTTGGTAGACAACGTATAAGCCCCTGATACTCGCTTGTACGAATTTGAGCCTCCTTTATTTGCAGCTGACGACTCTACCATTTTACCGGTTTCGCCGCCATTTTGATGTTCGGTCTGCGCGTCGCTTTTGCTCAATCTTAATCTCCTATTCTCCGCTTTTCTAAGCACTTCTTTATTATGAATTTTTGCAAAAAACTGGCTCACCCTATTCTTACACTCTTTGTCACCTCCGGTATAGTCACATTTCAGTCTAGACACGTCCTTTGCTTTTGGTTTTATGTCTACCGGCATTTTGGTAGACAACGTATAAGCCCCTGATACTCGCTTGTACGAATTTGAGCCTCCTTTATTTGCAGCTGACGACTTTACCATTTTACCGGTTTCGCCGCCATTTTGATGTTCGGTCTGCGCGTCGCTTTTGCTCAATCTTGATCTCCTATTCTCCGCTTTTCTAAGCACTACTTTATCATTAATTTTTTCAAAAAACTGGCTCACCCTATTCTTACACTCTTTGTCACCTCCGGTATAGTCACATTTCAGTCTAGACACGTCCTTTGCTTTTGGTTTTATGTCTACCGGCATTTTGGTAGACAACGTATAAGCCCCTGATACTCGCTTGTACGAATTTGAGCCTCCTTTATTTGCAGCTGACGACTCTACCATTTTACCGGTTTCGCCGCCATTTTGATGTTCGGTCTGCGCGTCGCTTTTGCTCAATCTTGAACTCCTATTCTCCGCTTTTCTAAGCACTACTTTATTATTAATTTTTGCAAAAAACTGGCTCACCCTATTCTTACACTCTTTGTCACCTCCGGTATAGTCACATTTCAGTCTAGACACGTCCTTTGCTTTTGGTTTTATGTCTACCGGCATTTTGGTAGACAACGTATAAGCCCCTGATACTCGCTTGTACGAATTTGAGCCTCCTTTATTTGCAGCTGACGACTCTACCATTTTACCGGTTTCGCCGCCATTTTGATGTTCGGTCTGCGCGTTTTTATTGCTCAATCTTAACTTATTTTCTTTAAGAAAATCTACAACAATAAATTCATTTTCCTTTACCAGTTGTAGGAAACCCTTTTCCATATTGATTCGACTTCGATATTTGCACATTAAATCACAACCCATTATCATTTTGCTTTCCAGCTTTGGTACCACCATAAATACCCCTCTTATTGATTGGTTATTTATTCTAATCTCCAATAATGCTTGTAATTTAATCTTCTGTCGCTGGCTTTTTATCGCTGTCACCATTTCCGTATTTACAACTGGTAATTCCAAGATTTTATCGTTCCTATTTTTAAGTACATTTTTATAAAAATCCTCTTGAACACAGGACATTTGAGCTCCGGTGTCAATGGACATATTTACTTTTATATTTTCGATTTCTATCCCTATTTCCGGACATTTTTCGTAAGCTTCACTATTTAAAATTTTATTATCTCTTTCCTCCATTAAATCTTCCTTAATTTCTGTGTTTAAAATCCCCAATTTAATTTTATTTATTTTCAGATCCCCCCTTTTATGTTTGCTAAATTTGGTTTTATCGTCGATCTCAATTCCGTTTGTATTATCCTTTTTCTGCCAAAAATTTTGCCTTGAGATCTCGTATTTTAGTTTTTTGTGACCTTGGGCGGGAATTTTTGGTTTGAAGGACCAGGGTTTTGAGGTATCTGTGGTTGAGGTTTATTCTGGGTTTGACCATAGGATCGAGGGTTAGGGTTTTGTGTTGGTTTTGAGTAGTCTTGATTCCTTTGCCTGAAATTTTGATCTCTTTGTGGTCCGTCCCTCCTTTCGAAACTATCTGGTCGGCGAACTTCTCTCGTCATTCCGTCTACGTTTTCTATTGTCCTCAAAAATTTAATGGCGTCCTCCAAATGCTCACTAGCCCTTCCAATACACGCTAATTGAACTTTTTGGTCGAAATGCCTCATTAGTTGGTATATAAGGAACTCTTCCGGAATTTTAGGTTCCAAATACTCGGCCTTGCGCACCATTTTACAAAAATAATCAACCCTGCTCATATTTCCGTTAGGATTATATCTATGGTTTTCTATCTGATTCCTAACTACTTGTTGCGTTTGATAACCCCAATAATGCTCTAAAAACAACAATTTAAACTGGCTATATTCTTCTGTATCTCGCTTGATTATTTCCCACCATTCCATGGCAGCTCCTTTCAATTTTTTCTCCACTACTTTTAGTTTATCACTTTCTTCCATAACCGGATTTATTTCTTGAAACACTTCCTCAATTTGTTTTAAAAATTGCACAGGATTATCTCTTGAATTTCCCCAAAATTCTATAGTTTTTGATTCTAAATTTGCCCTGTCTAAATAAATTATATTTTTAGCATTACCACCGGTTTCTTTAATTTTGGCTACTTCCCTAATTTTAACTTCTAATTTTTTAACTTTCTCCCCAATTTCTATAGTCGACTTTCCCTGTTCCTTTAAACTGTCCGTCATTTTTTTAATTTCCCCTACGCACTCTTCCACTTTTTCTTCACAATTTTCTATTCGCCTCGTATTTTCGGCCATATTACTATCTATAGATTCCTTAATTTCCTCCATATATTTCCCTATTTCCTGTTTTCGGGCGTCTTCCCTTTGGATGCGTTTCGTTTCCATTTCTTCCTCTCTCTTCATCCTCTCTTCTCTCTCCTGCTTCCATCTTGCTTCCATTTCTTCCCTCTCCCGCTTCTGCTTGGCTTCCATCTCCTCTTTCTCCCTCTTTCGCAATGCTTCCATCTCCTCCTTTTCTTGCTTCCTTTTGGCTTCCAATTCTTCATCTCTCTTGCTCCATCTGGCTTCCATTTGGATCTGCTTGGCCTCCGCTTCTTCCTTTTCCTTCTTCTGCTTGGCCTCCATCTCCTCTCTCTCCTGCTTCCGTAATTCCTCCATCTGGATCCATTTGGCTTCCATTTCTTCTTTCTCCTTGTTTTTCTCGATTCTGTCTTCTATTCTTCTTATTTGTTCGTTGTCTTCCTTCTCCTTTTCTTTCCTCTGTTGTTCCGCTTTGTCCTGTTCTCTCTCTTGCTTTCTTCTATCCTCCATTTGGTTCAGGTACCTCACCATTTTCTGCATTTCCGTCTCCTGTTCCTTTGAACCTTCCTGTTTTGCTGGATCTTTCGCTGGTCCCATTTTCACTTCACTTATTCACTTGATTTTATTTATTAAAAAATTTAAATTTCGGTTTAATTTGGACTCTACTTTTAATTATTATTATGTTTGCAATTTAGTATATTTGTCGTTGTAATTACCAGCACAACTTATTACTAACACACATGTACATATAAATTATATCAGAACTTAAGATATTCTCGTTCGTATGAAACACTGAAAAATTCAAAATTTTGAAAATTTGTTCCAAAACTTTGCTTTTTCGTGCTCCACGCTATTGGGCGCCACTTGCCACGCTTCGCTCCTCGTGCGTGAGTGAGTTCGAGTAGGGTTCTTCTTGCCCCACGTTGGAACGCCACTTGGCACGCTGCGCCTCTTTCTGACTTCACGAATTTAAGATTCTTGTTCCCTTTTTTGGAACACTATTATCACGAACTCTTAAACTCGCTGTACGATCACCACCGACTGGGCGAACCACCTTTCTTTTCAGAGCAAGCGCGGGCAAGGCCAAAGTGCTCACTTTTACTTTTTTAAATCAAAGATTTTGCAACTCTTGGCTCTAATAAGTATGAGCTTGTCCTCATAAACTTACCAAATCTTAATTAACGCAAAATTCCCTGAATTTTATCTCAATGCTCGATTATTTAAATCTTTTAAGATTAACTCTCTCTCTCTCCAAGGTCGTGCCTTTTGGGAGAAATCGGCTCTTAAGTTCTGATGATAACTTTTAAAATTTTCAAATTATATTACCAGAGCACATATATAAAATTTATGTTAAAACAAGGTTATTAGCATACACAGAATAGATATATATTAAAAACACAACAAAATTTAGAAATGAATTATTTGTATATTATTTTCTCTTTTGCACAGAAAAATTTTATATTCAAAACTTTTTTAATCACACCAAACAATTTAATTGAACAATAACACAACTATTTATTTATTTGACAAAATTAATTAATGTAATATTTTCTATATCTTAAACAAAATAACAACGCTTGACTTTTCAGACAGAACCACAAACAGTTTTTCCTGTCCTGAAAAAGTCGTATTTAAATTATTAATAATTTTCAACACCAAAGCAGAGGTTTAAAATGAATTTAATTTTTAATAATCCCCCTAATGACGTTATATTTGAAAAGAAGTTAATATTTGCGAATTATTCCTTAAGTATAAGATACCTTCACACTTTAATAGAAGTTCTAGTTGGATTTGGAATTTGTTGTATTATTAGGATGATAGTGATGTGATGTTTTCTATCCAGAGTCTGTAAGCTGCTATGTAGTTGAATGCTGGTCTCGAATTCTTCTAAGTCGCCTTGAAGATCGATTAAAGTTGAAATTATTCTAAGTCCAATTAGTAGAGTGACAGTTGAATCTTCCTCTCAGCTCAGAGTCGGTTGCAGAAGAAACGTCCTTTAAGCGTAGATTCCAAATCAAAAGTAATCGTCTTTCGACGGTTAAATCTCGGTCTCCCTGTCAGTGGGAATTAATCCACTTTTCTGGAGCCAATTTTCCTCCCTTTTTGGGAAAAAGGTATTTTCCATATATTATGTGTTTTCAGGCCCTTTTGGTCTGAAATATTTACACTATATGTTTTATTAGTCCTATTTTTTGACTAATGAATAGTTTTCTTCCTTAATTATTAATTAAAACACCTTTTAATTAATAATTTATAGTATTTTTTCTTTAACGTTATCTTTGATCCATGTTGGCAACATGATGATTCTGACTTTAGACTCTGCTTGAGGATGCGCGCGCAACTTTTCATGTTTTTGCATGAAAATCTCTACTTTTGACGTTTTTTCGTTCAACTCGCTATAACTTTCGAACGCTCGAACCGATTTTAAAGTTCCTTTCGTATTCTTCTTCCTTTCCATCTTGTGGGTCTTGTGGAACTTGATTCATCGCTCTACTACGCTTCGTTCGCGAGTTATCGCCCTTTTCCCTAAACTTGATTTTTCCTCTTTTCAAATTTTGAGATAAGTCCTTTCTCAAAATTCTTTTGACGAAATCTTGTTCCTCTTCTACTACGACGAAAAACTATGTTTGTACTTTTCCCATAACTCGTTTGGTTGTCGAGTTATTCGCCTTTGAAGTCCTTAAGTTTGTGTCGTATGAGTTTATGTTCATAAAAACCCCCCCATTATATATTATTACTTCTGCTTTGGTGTTTTACCATTTTACATACTAAATACATATAATTATCATGTTACTTTACCCCTTTAACGTTTATTTTACCCGCTTTTGGGCTTTGAAGTTTTACGTTTTGTAATTATTATATCTCCCTTATTTTATTTTCAAATTTGATTCTAAGTACCTATTATTGTGCCCTATTGTGGTCTCTACAATAGTACTTATTATTATTTTTTAAATGATCCCCCCTTCAACTCAAAAATTCCAAAAAACTCCCCAAGAATGACTTTCTAAGTCCATTCTCACCTGTTAATTATTATTAATTCATATTTTTTATTTGTGATTATTGTTACTTCCCCACTTGGTTATGACTCTACGATTTTTGAATTTTGAATTTATTCTTCTTCCAAATTTTAGGTTTTTGAGCCCTTCTAAAAACTTGAATAACTTTTTTGTTTTATGTGATTTTAAATTTATTTGTTGATATATTTGGTCGGTTGACTCTACTGAATATTTATTTATATTAATAATTTAGTTTCTTAATAAAATAGGAACTAAGGCAGTTTGACTTTTCACGTCCGAACAAGCAAGTTTGCTCTCGAACTGGCGTGACGTCATCGCCCCACCTCGTCCCCACTCTACAAGGTTTAGCGCGGCAATTTAACTTGTTTTAAATGGACTTGAGACGTTTGGCTTTTTCCAAACCGTCGCAAAGTGTGTGTGTGTGTGTGTGTGTGTGTGTGTGTGTGTGTGTGTGTGTGTGTGTGTGTGTGTGTGTGTGTGTGTGTGTGTGTGTGTGTGTGTGTGTGGGGGTGTGTTTGTGTGTGTGTGTGTGTGTGTGTGTGTGTGTGTGTGTGTGTGTGTGTGTGTGTGTGTGTGTGTGTGTGTGTGTGTGTGCGTGTGTGTGTGTGTTGCCGCGCTCCGTCTCGGGGTCGTGGGTCCGTGCGCCTCTTTTCGGCGCTACTTACCACTAACCACTCACCCTTTACGAATTTAAGATTCTTTGTTCCCTTTTTGGAACACTATTATCACGAACTCTTAAACTAGCTGTACGATCACCACCGACTGGGCGAACCACCTTTCTTCTCAGAGCAAGCGCGGGCAAGGCCAAGATGCTCACTTTTACTTTTTTGAATCAAAGATTTTGCAACTCTTGGCTCTAGTAAGTATGAGCTTGTCCTCATAAACTTACTAACTTTTAATTTACGCAAAATTCCCTGAATTTTATCTCAATGCTCGATTATTTGACTCTTTTTTAAGATTAACACTCTCTCTCTCCAAGGTCGTGCCTTTTGGGAGAAATCGGCTCTTAAGTTTTGATGATAACTTTTTAAAATTTTTAAATTATATTACCAGAGCACATATATAAGATTTATGATTAAACAAGGTTAATAACATATACAGAATGGATATATATTGAAAACACAACAAAATTTAGAAATAAATTATTTATGTATTCCTTTCTCTTTTGCACAGAAAAAATGTTAACTTTATAAACTTTTTTAATAACCCCAAACAATTTGATTAAACAACAACACAACTATTTATTTATTTGACAAAATTTATCAATGTAATATTTTCTATATCTTAAACAAAATAAAAACGCTTGACTTTTCAGACAGAACCACAAACAGTTTTTCCTGTTCTGAAAAAGTCGTATTTAAATTATTAATTATTTTCAACACCAAAGCAGAGGTTTAAAAATGAATTTAATTTTTAATAATTCCCCTAATGACGTTATATTTGAAATGAAGTTAATATTTGCGAATTATTCCTTAAGTATAAGATACCTTCACACTTTATTAGAAGTTCTAGTTGGATTTGGAATTTGTTGTATAATTAGGATGATGTTGATATGATGTTTTCGATCCAGAGTCTGTAAGCTGCTATGTAGTTGAATGCTGGTCCCGAATTCTTCTAAGTTGCCTTGAAGTTCGATTAAAGTTGAAATTATTCTAAGTCCAGTTAAGTAGAGTGACAGTTGAATCTTCCTCTCAGCTCAGAGTCGGTTGCAGAAGAAACGTCCACTTCGCGTCGATTCCAAATCAAAAGTGTCCTTCTTTCGAACGACAAATTGCGGTCTCCCTGTCAGTGGGAATTAATCCACTTTTCTGGAGCCAATTTTCCTCCCTTTTAGGGAAAAAGGTATTTTCCATATATTATGTGTTTTCAGGCCCTTTTGGTCTGAAATATTTACACTATATATTTTATTAGTCATATTTTTTGACTAATGAATAGTTTTCTTCCTTTATTATTAATTAAAACACCTTTTAATTAATAATTTATTGTATTTTTTCTTCAACGTTATCTGTGATCCAAGTTGGCAATATGATGTTTTAAACTTTGGATTCCGGCTGAGGATGCGCACGCCACTTTTCATGTTTTTGCATGAAAATCTCTACTTTGTTCGTTTTTTCGTTCAACTTGCTATAACTTTCGAACGCTCGAACCGATTTTAAAGTTCCTTTCGGATTCTTCTTCCTATCCATCTTGTGGGTCTTGTGGAACTTGATTCATCGCTCTACTACGCTTCGTTCGCGAGTTATCGCCCTTTTCCCGAAATTCGATTTTTCTTCTTTCCAAATTTTGAGATAAGTCCTTTCTCAAAATTCTTTTGACGAAATCTTGTTCCTCTTCTACTACGACGAAAAACTATGTTTGTACTTTTCCCATAACTCGTTTGGTTCTTGAGTTATACGTCCTTGAAGTCCTAAAGTTTGCATCGTATGAGTTTATGTTAATAAAAACCCCCCCCCATTATGTATTATTACTTCTGCTTTGATGTTTTACAATTTTACATACTAGATATCTATAATTACCATGTTACTATACCCCTTTAACGTTTAATTTAACCGCTTTTGGGCTTTGAAGTTTTACGTTTTGTAATTATTATATCTCCCTTATTTTATTCTCAAATTTGATTCTAAGTACGTATTATTGTGCCCTATTGTGGTCTCTACAATAGTACTTATTATTATTTTTTAAATAAACCCCCCTTCAACTCAAAAAGTCCAAAAAACTCCCCAAGAATGACTTTCTAAGTCCATTTTCACCTGTTAATTATTATTAATTCATATTTCTTATTTAGGATTATTATTAGTTCTTCTTTGAGTTATGACTCTACGTTTTTTGAATTTTGAATTTAAGTTTTTTCCAAATTTTAGGTTTTTGAGCCCCTATAAAAACTTGAATAACTTTTTTGTTTTAATTGCTTTTAAATTTATTCTTCGATATTAATAATCGGTTGATTCTACTGAACATTAATTTATTTTAATAATTTAGTATTTTAATAAAATAAGAAACAAGACAGAGCGACTGTACACGATCCAACATGCAGTGTTCAACACCTGTTGCCGTGACGTCATCGTCCCTCCTCGTCTCCCATCTACATGGCTTTATCGCGGGAATTTAAAATGTTTTAAATTGGCTTGAGACTTTTAGCTTTTCCCAAACCGTCTCATAATCCCCCCTTTTAAACTAAAATTTTCGGTTAAAATGAAAAATTCCTATTTTTCCTTTTTTTAAAAAACTAAAATTTTTGTATTAAACCCCTTTTTCGACATATCATAATTCATATTAACTATTTATTTATCATCTCCATTAATCATCATCATAAAATTTGACATTACAACCTAACAATATACATAAACACATATATTTCAATTTAAAAAACATCTCCTCCATCATTTCATATATTTATATATTCAAAACACATTTTATTTATTATTGTATAATATTTATATATTCAAAACACATGTTATTTATTACTGTATACATACAAATTTGCTCAATAGTTCATTTTTGTCCATTACAGCCGTTTCTTCTAAACGTCCTTGCTGTAAACAAACACATTATCACACACAAAACATATTACATTTATATAAGGAATAATTCGTCTTATATGATTACAATTATCTGCTTTGGTTGAACTAAAACTATGCCTTACTTATATATAAAGTACTTGGTAACTACAACGGTTACTATCCTAATTACAGTTAAAAAGAAAAAATATTTATTTTATTCGGAAATCTTTCTTTAATAAAAACAAAACAGTACACATTTATTCTTTCATTCATTCCTATCACCCTCGGCTAATTTGTTGGACAAGCAGTCTGTCAATATTGGTTGATTGACGTTCGGTTCACCGCTTCCCCTCTTCATCTACACTTTGTTTATTCAGGTGCTGATAGCGGATGCGTGTTACCGCTATGCTCTTGGCCTTACTCACTTATGAATTTATTCGAGCTTTATCCTGTTATTTACTGACCTAGGATACATTCCCTTAATCAGCTGACAATCCGTTATTTCCTTTTATCTTAATCGCTTCTACACTTTACATTTTACAACTATTTAACACTACAATTTATACATTTTATTCATGAAATTTCTTACTTTCTATTAATATCTCCTAAGTCCTTCACATCTAAATTTTACTTTCCCTTCGGGCCTCCATTCTTTCATTTTACACTTCGTAGAATTTTTAAACTTAACTTTCTTCTTTCGGTATCTTATTTCTCCTTGTTTCTCCTTTAGAAAATTTCGTCCATTTTGTCTCTCAGGATCCGCCATTTTGATTATAGCTCTCCATTCTCTCCCGTCTCTTGCGTCGAATTTGTCTTGTGCAAGTTCTGAATCGTTTTCGGAGTTATTTTGCAAATTTTCGTCGTAATTTATTATTTTATTATTTTCGTAGATCATGGCCTCTGGCATACTATTATTTTCGTAGATTATGGCCTCTGACCCACTATTATTTTTTCTTCCCACTTTATTTCCATTATTCTCCGCTTCTTTCTGCCCTTCGTCTTTATTAATTAATTGGTTACCTTTATCCCACGCTTTAAATAGCCCTTCATCTTTATTAAAATTTGCCTTTTTCCTCCTTATTGACTCATTGTTTACACTTAACTTCTTTCTTCGCTTTTGACCACCATCGGTTTCGTCACTACTCGGTCTAGACACGTCCATTGCTTTCTGTTTTAGGTCCATAGGCATTTTAATGGCCAACACACAAGCCCCTTTTAGTCGCTTGTGCGAATTTGAGCCTCCATTTTTCGCAGCTGGCGACGCCACCATTTTGTCGGTTTAGCCGTCCTTTTGTTGTTCTTTCTGCACCTTGTTTTTGCTCAATCTTAACTTCCTAGTCTCCGCTTTTCTAAGCACTTCTTCATTTTTAACTTTCGTAAAAAACTGGCTAACCCTATTCGCACATTTGTTTTTACTTCCGTTATAGTCACACTTCAGCCTAGACACGTCCTTGGCTTTTGTTTTTATGTCTACCGGCATTTTGGTAGACAACGTATAAGCCCCTGATACTCGCTTATACGAATTTGAGCCTCCTTTATTTGCAGCTGACGACGCTACTATTTTGTCGGTTTCGCCGCCATCTTGATGTTCTTTCTGCACATTGTTTTTGCTCAATCTTAATTTATTTTCTTTAAGAAAATCTACTACAATAAATTCGTTTTCTTTTACCAGTTGTAGGAAACCCTTTTCCATATTAATTCGACTTCGATATTTGCACAATAAATCACAACCCATTATCATTTTGCTCTCCAGCTTTGGTACCACCATAAATACCCCTCTTATTGATTGGTCATTTATTCTAATCTCCAATAATGCTTGTAATTTAATCTTCTGTCGCTGGCTTTTTATCGCCGTCACCATTTCCGTATTTACAACTGGTAATTCCAAGATTTTATCGTTCCTATTTTTCAGCACATTTTTATAAAAATCCTCTTGAACACAGGACATCTGAGCTCCGGTGTCAATGGACATATTTACTTTATATTTTCAATTTCTATCCCTATTTCCGGACATTTTTCGTAAACTTCACTATTTAGAATTTTATTATCTCTTTCCTCCATTAAATCTTTTTTAATTTCGGTATTTAAAATCCCCAATTTAATTTTATTTATTTTCAGATCCCCCCTTTTATGTTTGCTAAATTTGGTTTTATCCTCGATCTCAATTCCGTTTGTATTTTCCAATTTCTGCCAAAAATTTTGCCTTGAGATCTCGTATTTTAGTTTTTTGTGACCTTAGGTAGGAATTTTTGGTTTGAAGGACCAGCGTTTTGAGGTATCTGTGGTTGAGGTTTGTTTTGGGTTTGACCATAGGATCGAAGGTTAGGGTTTTGGGATGGTTTTGAGTAGTCTCGATTCCTTTGCCTGAAATTTTGATCTCTTTGTTGTCCGTCCCTCCTTTCGAAACTATCGGGTCTTCGAACTTCTCTAGACATCCCGTCTACGTTTTCAATTGTCCTCAAAAACTTAATGGCGTCCTCCAAATGCTCACAAGCCCTACCAATACACGCTAATTGAACTTTTTGGTCAAAATGCCTCATTAGTTGGTATATAAGGAACTCTTCCGGAATTTTGGGTTCCAAATACTCGGCCTTTCGCACCATTTTACAAAAATAATCTACCCTACTCATATTTCCGTTAGGATTATACCTATGGTTTTCTATCTGATTCCTAACTACTTGTTGCGTTTGATAACCCCAATAATGTTCTAAAAATAGCAATTTAAACTGGCTATATTCTTCTGTATCTCGCTTGATTATTTCCCACCACTCCATGGCAGCTCCTTTTAATTTTTTCTCCACTACTTTTAATTTATCACTTTCTTCCATAACCGGATTTATTTCTTGAAATACCTCCTCAATTTGTTTTAAAAATTGAACAGGATTATCTCTTGAATTTCCCCAAAATTCTATAGATTTTGATTCTAAATTTGCCCTATCTAAATAAATTATATTTTTCGCATTACTGTTACCAGGGGACTTAAATTTAAGAAAGGCGGAACCAAATGGTAACAATGTTTGAAAATAAAAAAATAAAAAAAGACAAAGACAAATTTAGTAATTAACAAGGCTCAAGTTTATTTAAACAGAAAGAATTTTCGATGGTTCAGATTTTGTCATTTACAACTTAGAAAGACATCCTGACACAAATCATCAGTAAAAAAAAGCTTATGATTAACAAGATCATAATTAGTAAAAGTTATACGCCCTTAATGTAACATATAATAATTTAAACAAAAAAATTAATCAACAGATTCTAAAAATTTATCCCCCCTTTTTAGTTTATATATATATAGTTACAAAATTTAACAATAAAAAAAAGACAATGAGCACAGCTTAATAATTAACAGGATTATAATTAATCCAAAAAAAAGATTATACGCCTTTAATGTAAAATTAGAATAAAAAAAAGATGAAAAGATACTGATATTTATCCCCCCTTTTTACTTTATGAGATGATAGTTTTTTTTTTTCAAAAACAGTTACAGAATTTAACAAAGTAAACATTTATAAATGAGTTTGATGTTTTAAATACGAAAAATTCATATCTATTGTAAACAGGTTCATCACTAGACTAAAGTTACATAATATTACTGGTTTGATAAATTTCTTAAATGCTATATTGGCCAATGAATTTATATATTTTAAATAAAAGAATTTATTATAAAATGAGAAGTTTATAGAAAAAAAAAATAATATAAATTTTGGATATTGAAATTTTTAAATTGACGTCAATTATGTTAATTTAGAAAATAACCTCTTGGAGGCTGTTAGGACCGAAAGTTTGCATGCAGGCTCCACCCAATGATTTGTTATATAATTTATAAATAACTACACAAGTCTACATCTAAAAGATAGTTTTAAGAAAAACATATTCGCTGAAGCAATTTAGACACATGTACAATGTAAGTTTAGTCAAGGTTCTGCAAAGTTAGTTTTTTTTTAAAAAAAAAAACATCACTTTTGTGCACTTGAAACTCTGTAGATATATTAAACAAAACGTGTTTTGCAAACAGGTAGAAACATGTTAAGATCTTTCGCTGGTCTATGCAATGTGAGGCAAGAATTGCTAGGTTTCTCCAACCAGCGTATTAGCTGAAGCAAAAAACACGTTTTTTAGCGTCTGTGCAAAATCAGACATGTTGTAGCATTAAAGTTCTTTATTAAAGAAAATATCTGGTTATTTGTCAAAATTAAAGAACATTGATTGCATCACAGAAATTCGTTAAGATTATAATTAAAAGCTTCTTAGATGATTATAAAGCTATTTATATATATTTAGTTTTGTTTAAAACAAAGCTTGTATAAGACTTGCAAAATTCTGCAAAAGTCTGTAAAACGAAATTTTCTGATTTAGAAGAGATTTCTCTAATAGTTTTATATTTGACATGTTCAATAAGATATTCTAATTGTTTAATGTTCAACATTAGTTTGCACCAATTTCACATAATTGTTCAAAACTTAAAATGTGCCTTTGCAAAGTTTTGTAAAGTATGTTTTAAGAAATGAAAATTTTTATAATCATTCAGTTTCAAAAAGAACATAGAATATTAAATAAAACATGAAATACATATTTTAAAGAATACATGATAATTAACAAATTATTTTAAAACATTAATAAAATTTATGATATGACAAAATCTGTAAATTTGAAATACCTGGAAAATCCTGTCGCGGAGCACGTGATCTTGTGCCGTGAAAATAAAAATTTATTTAACATTTTAGAACACTTGAGCGCACAAAACTGTAGACTAACATATTGAGACGAGGATGTAGTAAATTTTGAGACGAGAAGGTTGTAAGTTTTGAGACAAGAAGGAATGTGTCTCACGGAGCTATGAAAAGACGTTCACATGGCGAATAATTACAGGTAGACTAGACTAGAGTTTTAGATCCGATGGGCTAACCAGCCGTTGTACTTTGTACTTAGATAGAGACAGATATAGAGAGGGAAGATAAGAGGGACGGCGAGTGGACTGTCGATAACAAAAATGCAGATTTATTCTACTGATTGCTACATTACCACCGGTTTCTTTAATTTTGGCGACTTCCCTAATTTTAACTTCTAACTTTTTAACTTTCTCCCCTATTTCTTTAGTCGACTTTCCCTGTTCCTTTAAATCGTCCGTCATTTTTTTTATTTCCCCTACGCACTCTTCCACTTTTTCTTCACAATTTTCTATTCGTCTCGTATTTTCGGCCATATTACTGTCTATAGATTCCTTTATTTCCTCCATATATTTTCCTATTTCCTGTTTTCTAGCTTCTTCCCTTTGGATCCGTTTTGTCTCCATTTCTTCCTCTCTCTTTATTCTCTTGGCTTCTGCTTCTTCTCTTTCTTGCTTCCATTGGGCATCCACTTTTTCTTTTTCCTTCTTCCGTAATTCCTCCATCTGGATCCATTTGGCTTCCATCTCCTCCTTCTCCTGTCTTCGCTTGGCTTCCATCTCCTCCTTTTCTTGCTTCCTTTTGGCTTCCAATTCTTCATCTCTCTTGCTCCATCTGGCTTCCATTTGGATCTGCTTGGCTTCCATCTCTTCTTTCTCCTTCTTTCGCAATGATTCCAATTCTTCCTTCTCCGGTTTTTCTCGATTCTTTCTTCTATTCTTCTTATTTGTTCGTTGTCTTCCTTCTCCTTTTCTTTTCTCTGTTGTTCCGCTTTGTCCTGTTCCCTCTCTTGCTTTCTTCTATCCTCCATTTGGTTCAGGTACCTCACCATTTTCTGCATTTCCGTCTCCTGTTCCTTTGAACCCTCCTGTTTTGCTGGATCTTTCGCTGGTCCCATTTTCACTTCACTTATTCACTTGATTTAATTAATTAAAAAATTTAAATTTCGGTTTAATTTGGACTCTACTTTTAATTATTATTATTTTTGCAATTTAGTATATTTCTCGTTGTAATTACCAGCACAACTTATTACTAACACACATGTACATATAAATTATATCAGAACTTAAGATATTCTCGTTCGTATGAAACACTGAAAATTCAAAATTTTGAAAATTTGTTCCAAAACTTTGCTTTTTCGTGCTCCACGCTATTTGGCGCCACTTGCCGCGCTACTCTCGGGGTCGTAGGGTTCTTCTCGCCCCACGTTGGAACGCCACTTACCACGCTACTCTCGAGGTCGTAAGTTCGAGCCCCACGTTGGGCGCCACTTGCCGCGCTACGCTCGCTCCGGTAGGGTTCTTTTTGCCCCTACTTTTGGAACGCCACTTACCACACTCCGCTCTCTCTTTACGAATTTAAGATTCTTTGTTCCCTTTTTGGAACGCTATTTATCACGAACTCTTAAACTCGCTGTACGATCACCACCGACTGGGCGAACCACCTTTCTTCTCAGAGCAAGCGCGGGCAAGGCCAAGATGCTCACTTTTACCTTTTTGAATCAAAGATTTTGCAACTCTTGGCTCTAGTAAGTATGAGTTTGTCCTCATAAACTTACTAACTTTTAATTTACGCAAAATTCCCTGAATTTTATCTCAATGCTCGAATATTTAACTCTTTTAAGATTAACTCTCTCTCTCTCCAAGGTCGTGCCTTTTGGGAGAAATCGGCTCTTAAGTTCTGATGATAACTTTTAAAATTTTCAAATTATATTACCAGAGCACACACATAAGATTTATATTTAAACAAGGTTAATAGCATATACAGAATGGATATATATTGAAAACACAACAAAATTTAGAAATGAATTATTTATATATTCTTTTCGCTTTTGCACAGAAAAAATGTTAAATTCATAAACTTTTTTAATAACACCAAACAATTTGATTAAACAACAACACAACTATTTATTTATTTGACAAAATTTATCTATGTAATATTTTCTATATTCTAAACAAAATAAAAACGCTTGACTTTTCAGACAGAACCACAAACAGTTTTTCCTATACTGAAAAAGTCGTATTTAATTATTAATGATTTACTACACCAAAGCAGAAGTATAAAAATGAATTTAATTTTTAATAATTCCCCTAATGACGTTATATTTGAAATGAAGTTAATATTTGCGAATTATTCCTTAAGTATAAGATACCTTCACACTTTATTAGAAGTTCTAGTTGGATTTGGAATTTGTTGTATAATTAGGATGATGTTGATATGATGTTTTCGATCCGGAGTCTGTAAGCTGCTATGTAGTTGAATGCTGGTCCCGAATTCTTCTAAGTTGCCTTGAAGTTCGATTAAAGTTGAAATTATTCTAAGTCCAGTTAAGTAGAGTGACAGTTGAATCTTCCTCTCAGCTCAGAGTCGGTTGCAGAAGAAACGTCCACTTCGCGTCGATTCCAAATCAAAAGTGTCCTTCTTTCGAACGACAAATTGCGGTCTCCCTGTCAGTGGGAATTAATCCACTTTTCTGGAGCCAATTTTCCTCCCTTTTAGGGAAAATGGTATTTTCCATATATTATGTGTTTTCAGGCCCTTTTGGTCTGAAATATTTACACTATATATTTTATTAGTCATATTTTTTGACTAATGAATAGTTTTCTTCCTTTATTATTAATTAAAACACCTTTTAATTAATAATTTATTGTATTTTTTCTTCAACGTTATCTGTGATCCAAGTTGGCAATATGATGTTTTAAACTTTGGATTCCGGCTGAGGATGCGCACGCCACTTTTCATGTTTTTGCATGAAAATCTCTACTTTGTTCGTTTTTTCGTTCAACTTGCTATAACTTTCGAACGCTCGAACCGATTTTAAAGTTCCTTTCGGATTCTTCTTCCTATCCATCTTGTGGGTCTTGTGGAACTTGATTCATCGCTCTACTACGCTTCGTTCGCGAGTTATCGCCCTTTTCCCGAAATTCGATTTTTCTTCTTTCCAAATTTTGAGATAAGTCCTTTCTCAAAATTCTTTTGACGAAATCTTGTTCCTCTTCTACTACGACGAAAAACTATGTTTGTACTTTTCCCATAACTCGTTTGGTTCTTGAGTTATACGTCCTTGAAGTCCTAAAGTTTGCATCGTATGAGTTTATGTTCATAAAACCCCCCCCCCCATTATGTATTATTACTTCTGCTCTAATGTTTTACAATTTTACATACTAGATATCTATAATTACCATGTTACTATACCCCTTTAACGTTTAATTTAACCGCTTTTGGGCTTTGAAGTTTTACGTTTTGTAATTATTATATCTCCCTTATTTTATTCTCAAATTTGATTCTAAGTACGTATTATTGTGCCCTATTGTGGTCTCTACAATAGTACTTATTATTATTTTTTAAATAATCCCCCCTTCAACTCAAAAATTCCAAAAAACTCCCCAAGAATGACTTTCTAAGTCCATTTTCACCTGTTAATTATTATTAATTCATATTTCTTATTTAGGATTATTATTAGTTCCCCCTTGAGTTATGACTCTACGTTTTTTGAATTTTGAATTTAAGTTTTTTCCAAATTTTAGGTTTTTGAGCCCCTATAAAAACTTGAATAACTTTTTTGTTTTAATTGCTTTTAAATTTATTCTTCGATATTATTAATCGGTTGATTCTACTGAACATTAATTTATTTTAATAATTTAGTATTTTAATAAAATAAGAAACAAGACAGAGCGACTGTACACGATCCAACATGCAGTGTTCAACACCTGTTGCCGTGGCGTCATCGTCCCTCCTCGTCTCCCATCTACATGGCTTTATCGCGGGAATTTAAAATGTTTTAAATTGGCTTGAGACTTTTGGCTTTTCCCAAACCGACTCAAGTCTCAAACCGTGTGTGTGTTTATGTGTGTGTGTGTGTGTGTATGTGTGTGTGTGTGTGTGTGTGTGTGTGTGTGTGTGTGTGTGTGTGTGTGTGTGTGTGTGTGTGTGTGTGTGTGTGTGTGTGTGTGTGTGTGTGTGTGTGTGTGTGTGTGTGTGTGTGTGTGTGTGTGTGTGTGTGTGTGTGTGTGTGTGTGTGTGTGTGTGTGTGTGTGTGTGTGTCTGTGTCTGTGTCTGTGTGTGTGTCTGTGTGTGTGTGTGTGTGTGTGTGTGTGTGTCTGTGTGTGTGTATGTGTGTGTGCGCGTGTGTGTGTGTGTAATATTTTACTACAATTATTTATCCATTTATAGCATTGCTATAGTGATCAATTATAGGTCACAACCACGCTTAGACATGCTTTACTTACTATGTTTATATCTTTTTGAACTCAGTTAATATTTTACTACAATAATCTACCTGACACCTAACAGATAGTGGGACATAACAATGAATATTTAATGACAACTCTTAGAACTACAATATAAACGTCGACTATACAATGTTTTGACGTTTTAAATCCCATATTACTACTTTACTACAATGAACTCTCTTAAATTCTAACTTATACTATTATATCCAACGGTCAAATGACGACACTTAAGACACAATTGGACCGGTCTCACTACAATTATTATTAAATTTTATAACTCAGCTTACTACTTTACTAAAATAATTTATCACGTAGTCGAACTTATGGAACGACATTGGTACGGCCTCTAATGATTTATTTACCCATGTAGGAATAATGTAATATGTCTTATGTTATTAAATACAATGAGAATTAACAATACGTTATTATTTTATTGATACAATGTTATGGCCTTTAGGTGCAAACTACCATTATTTTAGCTTCAATCCCATTACAATACCTTTAATAACTTTCCTGACTTCTTTACTAAAATAATCTAATTCTCACTTTCAAATTCATTGGTCAAATATTGCTAAAATAGTAAAACTTTTGAAATTACACTTATACCGGCGGTAGCGTAAACCTTGTACAGATCTTGTACAACGTGTAGATCTGTCCTACTTTAGTTTACAATTTTAATAATGTAATTTAACTCTTGCTGTAACATTTGACTAAAACAATCAATGTTCCAATGATGGCACCTAGGACAAAATCACACTTAGACAGGAGTCTCAACTACAATTAATTGGACATTTCATAAATGTACTCCGTAACTATACTACTGCAATAATATACTCCACAATCTAGGTTAACTTGGTAATAATAATGTACCTGTGATGACCCTTAGGAATCTACGTCGCTTACACAGGAATTTCCACTATTTGTACAAATATCCTAAATGTGTTCACTTCTATACTATAATTTATTATTTACACCACAATCTAACTTTTATGAGGCCATACAAATACTTCAATAATTGTAACACAACCACAATAATAACGATGAATCTGCAATGATAAGACATTTCTAAATCTGCTTACAATTTTAGATCAATAATCCACATGACAAAATAATTTATTTTGGGACTTAAGGATGATTGTATGTGGACAGGTACGAAGCAAACGTCATCTCTAAAATTGTTCAACATATCAACACCCCTCTCTTCTTACTAGTATAAAAAAATAATATACCTCAAACTCAAATTTATACGAGGACATAACCTTTCAATAGTCCAATATTGTCACTTACAACATAACTACACTGGCGACAATATGAATACCCTTACTAAATCTGTATACTACCTTACTGCAATAAGTTTCTACAGTGTTAGGACATTCCAACCACTGTTAGTTACAACGATTGATTCACATATATTCTCTTCTGGGATATTATAATACTTCAATTAGTACTCGCAAGAAGCAATCATCCCATTACCGGCGTCTCCAAAATACTTTTACATTTCTAACTGTGGATATCACTTTACTACAACAATTCATTATTACTCATAATTTATTTACTCCCTCATCTTATATTGTAACATAACAATACTTCAATAATGAAACTTAGCACTGATCCACGATGAAAATGATATCTCCACAATTTAAGCCATTACTTAACTAATATTCCTATTTTACTCTTTCATTCACTAGGTAGTAACTTCTTGAGAAAACTTTTCGTAACACACTAAGTTATGCTTTACCTTAGTTGCAACCTGAAAACATGTAATAAGTAAGTAGACTGACTTCAAATTTAAAAAAAGACTTCAACTTAATATGCTAACTATTATTTTCAATAAACAAAAAATCAAGCAATCTTTTTATAAACACTTTTGACATTAAAATATATTTTAACCTTAAATGATTTTAGTTATTAACAGATTGGCAAATCTTATCTTTATTCATACAACAATCACAAATTTCTAATATTTTAAATAAGTTATATTAATATTTATCAAAATAATCCAAACACAGAGTTCACATTTAATGGAAATCTTACTATTACAAACTAAATTAAATTTAAAATATTCTAAGGAAAATCAGTTGATTTTTATTTTCACTTCGACTTTATTTTATAAAAATAAAACAATTTGAATTTGAGTTAAAAAGTTTATTTATTTGAAATTCCAAACCTTGACCGCTGTACTTACTCCTGTATTTGGCTTCTGGTGTCTGTGTTGTTGTTTATCCTATCTTGGATCAATGGATTCGTTAGTTGATTAGAGGTTACAGATGCGTTGGCCTTTTATGCATTAGAATTATAAAACTTTTGGATATCTCTCTTTTTCATTTCACCAGCACTAACTACAACAATACATTGCACAGATTTTAATCTTACCACATTTTACTTGTAATTTGTTTTTTATCTAACTGATTATGTTACATTAACTCAATAAGTTCCATAGAGTAGAACTACATACTTGAAATACAGTTAAGACATACAGGTAATGTCTTTATAATATTATGACCTACTTGAACAAACTTAACTTTTTACCACATAATTTACCTCACCCACTAACTTTACACTGTAACATAACAATATTCCAATGATGGTTATTAGGACACAACAATACTGATCACATTATACAACACTTAATGGCTATCATTATATTTGGCCTTTTCCAAACCCTGTTTACTGTTTTAGTACAATAATATATCTCACACACTAAATTACACTGACATAACAATTCTTCATTTACCAGAACACTATTGTTACGTACAATTGGGGTTTCTATTAGGTTTGAATTCCCTGAACTCTGCTCGATACATTAAAACCATTATATACCTTGTAATCTAACTTTTACTGGGAGATAAGTATGTTACAATTATGACACATTGGACACAACCACACTTAGGCAGGTGTCTCAGCAGTCTCTAGAAGTATCCTACCTCTCGGATATTACATTACTAGAAGCAGTATACACCCTAACCTATACTGGTGAATAACAATGTTCTAATGATGACACTCATAAACTTGGGACTTGTCAGTTAGGAGTTTATAAATAGTAATCACATAAATATTCACCATGTTTGGGGGAAATTGCTGTTATTTATATACAAAAAAAAGAGTGGAATTGCTTAAGTTTTAAAATAAATTTGTTTTAACGAGTGTTCCATTAAGTGCATTTTGACATTTAATTTGAAATATATACTATCTAATGTTTTGTTTTATGATTGAAAGGGACCACAATTTTTACTTATAGTAGGGATTAGTTAACTGTATTAAACGTTTTATGTGTCATATTTTTTACTTGTAGAATATGTAATTATTTAAATATCATTTAAAGATTTAAATGCATCATTAATGTTGTGTACATACTCTGTTTTTATTTTATATATAGATGCTTACACAGATTTGACATTGCAGTTTTGGAATTATCTACACCGCTTCAGTTCAGTGACAAAATATCAAAAATAAAACTACCAGACCCTGTTACTCTAGGTAGTGATAACCTCGGCAACACCTTCACATCAAGATATTTTAAAAAGGGACAATGTATAATTTTAGGTTGGGGTTTTAGTAAGCCAAATGATCCTACACCATATCTTCAAGAAAAATTAAAGGTTGCTATAGTCCCATTAATTGGACTTGATAAATGTGAAAATGAGCTGGCATTTTCTAAATATATATTTGGAGATAGATTATCCAAATTCTTGTGCACTGATTGTAGCATCTGCTCCAAATCTCATTTTGATAGAAATGGCATTTGCAATGGGGACAGTGGAGGTCCAATAATTTGTGGCGGTGTACAGGTGGGGGTGTCCTCTTGGAGTGTTATTTCAGGATGTGTGGGTCCACATAATCCCAATATGTATACTAGGGTCGAGGTTTGTGTACAATGGATAAGAAATATCATGTCTGGAAAAAATATTGAAGGACATTACATGAAAACTTACTAACTTCATGATTACTATTTTCATACTGAATGTTGCATAAATTCTAAATATATCTCTAACTATAAGATATGATTCGGAATTACTTCTCCGGAAAATAAAAAATGTCAGAAATATCTTTTATTGTTTACTAAGAAGGGATCAGAGGTTTTGAACTTATACATAAATATATCTGTACATGCTTATTTGGTTGAATAAATGCTATAATTAAATTTCAATTGTTGATTTTCACATATCTATGTACAGTGTAATCAGAAAATTCACACACAATACGTTTGATTATTTTAGTATTATCGCTATTATAAAAAGTTTATAAAATAATTGTTACTAAAACAATAACTTGCTGGTAAATTGTTATTAATGATTATTAATTTACTTTACAATCATTACGTAAATGTTATTATTTCTGAACTGAATACAAATATATCTGTCGTATTATTGAAGCAATAATTATTGGTGCTTGGACTTCATTAATTTTCTACGTCGGGCTTTCTACGAAACAGGATTATCTATTTCTCCGAAATAGAAATCGGTCTGCGAAACGTTAGCAGATCATCTGATACACCCGAAATGAGAGATCTCCAACACTTTAGTACAATATTCTAGTATAAGAACGAACAGTGTCATGAGTAAGATCATCTTCCTGAAGAAAGTGTTTAAGATTTTATTTTCAACAAACTTTAGGATGAATGGATTCCTTAGTTTGGTTTAATACAGTTTTGTCTTTATTGCCTACTATTTTTTTAAAAATATCCTAAATACAAATTATTTCTTCGTAAAGAAAACCGTTATTTGATTGATAACGTAACGTTAACAATTAAAGAATTCCAATACTTTATAATGTTTGATTTATTACTCACAAACGAAAAACCAAAACTAGGTTATAATATTGATTAAAAGGACCGAATTATATTTATATATGCTGATTGAATACAGCTCTGAAAAGGTCGCTGTTTAGAAACATTCCTTTCATATGTTATTATGTGATTTTAAGTTTATTTCTCATTGCTCATGTTCAACCATTGAGTAATCTTATTTTAATTATTTTCCATATATGAGTTTATAGTGTAGAACTAATCAAGGCAAGTTTATCCAGGACGAGGTATTGTCTTGCACCTCCAAACCAAGATTTTAGAGGTGTTCACAGTCATAATATGTAAATTCATTAGTCATATATACTTATTCAACCAAGGAATTAGTATATAACAGCTAATACGACCAAGAAAGAATAATTGTAATTCGTATAATAGGCCCTATGTCATAAGTATATTTCTACTCCCTTTCATTGTTAAGAAGAGAGTCAGTGTAAAACTTTTATAAATTCTTTCAAATAAATAAACATTAACATACACTGTGTTTTTTATTTCTAACCTTCGAAACCAAAATCTAGTGTATAATTGAAAAGATAAACAATTTACACTAAATAAAATAACAAAGCCAGCAAAACTACTAGTTCATAAATTGAAATTTTGTATCATGGTTTAAAATAGTCGGTTCATTGGTTAGATTTATATCCCCTAATGTTCGTCAATTATGCATCTACCTTTTTTTTTAAACTCAAATCGTGGTCACTTTTATTTTCTCTCTTAAAGTTCAGAAATTTATTTTTTTTATTATATTATTGTTTGTAATAACGGACATTTACCTGTCATATAGGAGAAACAAATCATTTACAACTTCAACGAAATTTCATTTAACTTATTTACCACGTTTTTTATTATTCACTAAATTCGAAATTTAAAATCATCTTTGGCATACGTACGTTACCACAATTGAAGGGTGAAAAAATATTGCACATACTGCCGCGAATGCTCATACTACGATCGACACCACCTGCCGCGAACCCTTTACTCACTCGACTCTAACCTCGCTTTACAACGTCCTTCGTCAGGAGTTCTTGTCTCTATACAAACGCGGACAAGACTAAGATTCTCACTTTTACCCTTTTTATAATCAAAGCAATTGCAAATCTTGGCTTTTGTAAGTATAAGCTTGTTATCATTAACTTACAATCTTTTAATTTACGAAAATTCCCTGAATTTTATTTTAAAGCTCACTGAATTTACTACTTTCCTTTTTACACTCTTTTTCTCTGGGGAAGTGCCTTTTGGAAGAAATCTGCTCCTGAATCCTGATAATAATATCTTCAAAATTTTATATTATATTTTACCAGAGCACAATTATAATAATTATTATCATAAACAAAGCAATGTTAATACACAGAATGGTTAATGAAAAGAATCAAACTCGAGAATAAAATTTTATGTCTTATTTCTCTTTAACACAGATTAAAACAATTTTCAAATTTTATGACACAACAAATAAACAACAAAATATGACACAAATAATGTAATAAAAATCTCTTAAATACTAACACAAATTTAAAAAGCTTGACTATTTCAGCTAGGACTACAGATAGCTTTTCCTGCACTGAATTAGTCGTATTAAAGTTTGAAAATTTTTTTTACACCAAAGCAGAGTGAATTTATTTTACTGAAGTTAATTTTTCTAAATTTCCCCAATGAATTTATTATTAAAATGAATTTAATAGTTACGAATTATTCCTTAGACTTAGTGCACCTTTACACTTACCATGAAGCTCTCGTAGATTTGAAGTTATTTGTTGAAATCGTTTCTGAGTTGTTTTCTCTCCAAGTCCTGGATATTTCTAAGTTGTTGATTGCTGGTATTAATCTCGAATCCCTGCTAAGTCGCCTTCAATGTTTATGAATCTTCTTGCAGATCGAAGTTCGAAATTAGCTAAAAATTTTCTAAGTTACTTTTAATTACTGATTTATATTATTATGTTAAAATTTACTAAGTTGAATTTAGGATAGTTTAGTAGAGTGACTAAAGCAACGTCTTCCCTGCTCGGAGTCTGGTACTAGAGTATCCGTCTTACGACAGACAATTTTGGTTCTCCCTTTGTGTGGGAATCTTCCCTCAAAAGGTTACCACTTTTTCTCCCTTTTGTGAAGAAATGTCTCTTCGTTGTATTTCGTATTTTCAGGCTGTTTTGGTCTGAAATTTTTATACTATAAACTGTACTTGGTATAGTTTTTACCTATTGAATAGTTTTTATTCATTATTTCCTATTAAAAATCCTTTTAATAGATATTTCGATTGTTCTATTATTTTACGTTATCTGTGATGACGGTTGGTCATGCGAAGTCCAATTGCTGAACTGTGACGTAGGCTGCTCGCGCGACTTTTCTTGTTAATTCCTGCAGTTTGTGATTTTGAACATTTTTACGAACAACTTGCTGTAACTTCTGAACGGCTGGTCGGATCGTCGATTTCTCTTCAGATTCCTCTTTTGTCCGATCTTGAAGGTCTTGTAAAACTCGATTGGTCGTTTTCGCACGTTTAGTTAACGAGTTATCGCACTTTTCCTGAAAGTCTATTTTTTCACTTTTCAACTTTCGATTTATGTCCTTTTTCTCAATTCTTTCGTACACCAGTTCTTCTTCTGCTTCTATGACGGATATATCTTCTAATATTTTTGTCGTAGCTCGCTCGGGTCTCGAGTTATTGGTCCTCGAGGTTTTGAGTTTTTGATCGTCGTGTTATTTGATTATAACCCCCCCCATTATCAATTTTTACCTCTGCTCTGTTGTATTACATTTTTACACAAATAATATACATTATTCCTTCCTTTTATATCCCCTTTAACATTTATTTTGACCGCTTTTGGGCTTTAAAGTTTTACTTTTTGCTATTATTATAACTCCCCCATTTTAACTTTAAATTTGATTCTAATTGCTTATTATTGTTTGCTACGGTTGTCCCTTCAATTGTTATTATTATTAATTTTTAGTTTATCCCCCCTTCACCTTTAAAAACTTAAAAAAATCTCCAAGAATGACTTTCTAAGTCCATTCT
The DNA here is from genome assembly GCA_963513935.1 of Aphrophora alni. Lineage (NCBI taxonomy): Eukaryota > Metazoa > Arthropoda > Insecta > Hemiptera > Aphrophoridae > Aphrophora > Aphrophora alni. Next base: position 62,476,593 of record OY740768.1, on the reverse strand, counting down.
CCCCTGGTTATTATTATTATTGTTTATTTTTTATTTCTGATTATTATTACTTCCTCCATTGGTTATGACTCTATGATTTTTTATTTTTGAATTTCCCCTTTTTTAAAATTTTAGATTTTTGAGCCCTTCTAATTTCTTGAATAACTTTTTTGTTTTAGGTGCTTTTAAATTTATTTTTTGATATTATTTATCGGTTGACGCTACTGAATAACTATTTAATTTGATATTTTAGTTTTTTAATAAAATAAGAACTACGATAGTTAGGCTTTCACGTCTGTGCAGGCAATATCCCCTCTCGCCTTGCGTGACGTCACCGCACTACCGCAATCCCACTCTATCGTGTTTAGCGCGGCAATTTAAATGGTTTTTAAGTTGAACATGAGACAAATGATTTTCTCATTCCGTCTCATTACTTCCTCAATCATTAATCCCTAAGAACAAACATACAAATTCAAACTATTCTTTACCAAAAATATCATTTGATTGTTGTCAATCAAATAGTCATCATGAACTATTAACTCCGTTTATGTAAAAATATAAAAAATTAAATTACAAAAACTGCCTAACGTGTGTATTTAAAGAAGAAAACCTTAGACTAATACCTGTGATATTAAGTGAAATATGTTTCATCGTGTATATTAGATAGGTAATAATATAAAAGAACCCATTTTGCAACAGCTGATAAATAAGCTGTATGGTTCTAACAATTGATTTTACTCAACAATTAGTGAAGACATAAATGTGAAGTTTCATATATTTATTTAATTTCCTAGATGAATGTAAGTTTTTAGACAGCCTGTTACAGTAAACACATGATTATAGTGGGTTGCCGACATGCTGTAGTAAGACGTGTGGCCCAAATTAAACCGTTGGAATTTTTATAAAGAATTGGTGTTGTTTATTTATACTCGGAATATATTTTGACGATTATAAAATAATTTATTAATAAAAAAAGAAAATGTTTTCTTGAATCATATTAGTTTCTTGTCAAAAATAAGCAATAAATAGTAATAAAACAAATAATTTTTTCATAATAATGTATCGTATTTCCTTTCGTGGTCTGTCGGCTGATCCCGGCAGTAACGACACCCCATTCGTTTCTCCCTCGGGTATATCGTGACTCCGCGGTGTGTCGGCTTCTCACGGCAGCACGGACTTCCCCGTTCATTGTCTAAAGGGTGGTACCTCTAGGACGAACGTTCCAAGCTCCGAGTTGTATGTTAGCTGATCCCGACGGCACTTTATCTCATTCGTTGACTGAAAGCTGATCGCCCCAGGACGAACTAATTTCTAACTCCTGCCACGTCATTTCCTACTACATATTCATATTGTGGAATCTCTTCTACCTAAGCGATAGCACCTCTATCATCAGTTCAAAACTCAACCCAGGTCCGAGAATGTTGACCCCGAAGTGACACAAGACACCCCTATGTCACAAGTACCATCAGCAGGAAGAACCCCAGATTCGGTTGCACCCATCCATATTTAGCACACCAACCGCCATCTGTGAAGAAGATCTAACACTATGGTTCATTCAAGTGGAAACCGTATTCGCTACTAACAGGATCTATGCAGAGGACAGAAGATGCCAACTCGTCAACAGGCAGCCAGCTACCCTACAAGATCATCGCGCAAGTTACAGACCTAGCAAGACTTTCTATATATCAGCCTTATACTACATTGAAGGACATGTTGACTACAATATTCAGCCATTATCAAGAACGTCGCGACCTACGGCTGTTGTAAGAGTAACAATTAGGAGACATGAGACTTACTCAACTCTTACGCGACAGGCAAACCCTATCGAGAAAAACTGTGAACAACGAAATCCTAAAAACAATCTGGCTCATGGTACTTCTATCTCACACATAATTTATTTTATCCGCCATCTCAGAATACGATATTAAACGACTCGTCGTAGTAGCTGTCAAAATCATTGAAGTCAGCAGAGTCACCACAATCTCGTCATGATCCAAACTAATCGCCAACACATATATTGACGATGTTATATGTGAAGTTTAAAAATACAACAAACTTGGTCAAGATGACCAAGAGAGCTCCGCGTGGCCGAACTCCAAATCCGCGTTCATCCATGGAGCGAACAGAAGTAATTGCACCATAATCAAAGGGCTCTGCTTTTACCACCGAAGATTTGGTAGGCGAGACAGGAAATTCCAGACAACTGGTTCATGAAAGCGAGACCCAAGACAGAAAACACCTAGAAGAAAGAAAAGAGGAGTTAAACTAATTGATTATATTAGTTAAACTATAATTAGAGGCTTTCATTGGCATTGTGCCTTCGGTTTTTGTAAGAATTTTTGATTTTCCACATAAACCACCTACTTTATTGACATATATGTTTATTACGCAGGTAAATTCTATGAACTTTTCGGAAAAAAAATAATGTAAAGTATTGGTATTTTCCTTAACATTACTATATTTAGTGATATTTTCAAATTAGGCCTAACGTTTTACCTCCCTTCATACAAATGTTTTTATATATTAGCATTTTATAAATAATTTTATTAATCAACATTTATACATAAGTACATTCCAAAACTTTTGTATATCTTGAGAAAGAAAAAAAAAACATTTTATTTTAATTTTTGATATTTATCTCAAAAATGTTAACTTCATTTTTATTCCTAACATACTTACTCCAAAACCGTAACAGAAAAACAAATTTATGACTTAATTTTACAGCATAATTTTTACAGCAAGTAAATTCTATGCTTTTTCTGAGAAAAAATATGTGTTATAAATTAGTTTTTCATAAAAAAAGGAATATAAGTTATATCATATCGTCAAGGAAAAATAAGGCATGAAGTCATATGACTGACCTCATTAGGATAATATTGCTACTAAACATGTATATTTTCCATCAGACAACTATCTTAAACAAGTAAAATAAATATTATTACTTCAATTAAATTTTAGATTCAACAATAAATTGATGTTTGTGGGATGACCCCATTATATCTTTACCATTCACATCTTCAATTTTATATATTCAATTTTTTTTTTCAATATTTCCCAAGCCCATTGGTTTAGGTACCTGTTTAGGTGTACCTGTTTAGGTTTAGGTAACCTCAAACTATTTGTTCATTTTAAATATTCGAACAAGATCACTGATTTAACATTATCAATTACAATTTCACAATGTTTTCTGTGCAACCTTGTGAGGAGAGGTTGCATATATTAAGTGTTGTTCTAATATATTAACTATTTATTTCATATACTTCATGAACCAATACCTCTCTCAAAAAGTAAGTTTTTGATCTTATATTTTGTCAAAATATTTGTTACGTTAATGTTAGAAAGATTTTTTTTTATATATTGATTCTTTCGATAGTAAACAAATTATTGAAGATTTTTTTTTGCCTACATTTAATATTCAAGATCTAGTTTAACAACGGATACTAAATTTAATTGAAGCACCAGGTGTCGATTACCAATTTTTCTAATTTATGTTATTTCTATTATCAAATTTCACTCGGTACTAATAATTTTCCAAACTTAAAGGAAGAACTAATACCAATACCGTAATACGTTTTACTAGAATATAATAATGTTGTGATATATTTTAAATACAAAAAAGATCTTTTTGTAACAAAAACAACTTTTAATTAATAAAATATGATAATCGTGCACCTGGTAATCAGTACATAGTTTGTTATAATTCCCCAACTAATATTGTAACTGTTTTACTGCTTGGTGAAAATAAGGAACCTTGAGATATGGTCTTACTATGTCAATAAAAAGAGCAAATATAAATTTAAAAATAAACACTTATATTTATATCAATTTTTCCTTTTCTCTTTTTGTAAACAAACACGAAAATATATATAAATATATGATTTTAGAATGGTTCAGGTCTAATGTGTAAAGGTTCAGGTCCAAAAGTGCTAATATAACCTCTCTCTCTCTCTCTCTCTCTCTCTCTCTCTCTCTCTCTCTCTCTCTCTCTCTCTCTCTCTCTCTCTCTCTCTCTCTCTCTCTCTCTCTCTCTCTCTCTCTCTCTCTCTCTCTCTCTCTCTCTCTCTCTCTCTCTCTCTCTCTCTCTCTCTCTCTCTCTCTCTCTCTCTCTCTCTCTCTCTCTACCTCTCTCTCATATTTAACATATATATATATATATATATATTGCATGAATAAATATCCTAAAATAATACATTTATTTTACTTTTTATCTTGAATAGGTGATAATTGAGAATACTACTAGATGAATAACAACACGAATTTCAAGAAGATGTCACTTTAAATTTTGGATAAGATAAACGCCTCTGTATATATTATTATTATTTATTTATTTATTACCAGAATAACATGAATTATTGTAATTATTACGCTAAAGTGAGCGTCATACTGTGTATGTTACTATTAATTTCAAATGTATATTCCACAGTTCTGATAGAGGATCCACACATTAAAAATATCACTGGAGTAACACCGACATAATTGGGTTTAGAATTGCGGTTTCGAGAATAGTCTGCAATAGCTACTTAATATATGCAATTATAGCAAACGTAAAGGATCTTGATAGCTTTACATGTTATTTATTTATAAATACAAATATTTAAGACTGACAACTATTTTGACATATATATTTTGTTTTATTTTATATATTATAACACAGCAAATGACCTGAATGTCTACTTGGTACTTTTTTTTACAACACTATATCACTTTACTCTCAGTTGTTCTTTCTATTGAACGGTGGTAAAAGTAATTGTATTGGGTTTTGGTAGAAAGCCAAATGGAAAGCTATAACTTTTACTGAACTTTACCACTGGGAATCTCACGGCAATAACTTATACGACTCCATTCCTGCCATTATTTGCTAGGATAGGATAATGTATATATTTTTAGTGTTTACGTTTTACTTATATTTTGAAAAAAATATGAAAATTAGTGAATAGATGGTCGTCAGATTACGTCTGACATTATATATATATGTTTATAATTGTTTATATATTGAAGGTAAATTATGTTTAATTTATACTACAATGCTTTGAAATGTTTTTAATAATACATACATTAATCGAATTATCTAAATGAAACAGTCAGTAAGTAAAAAAAAATACGAACTATATAATATGTACGTACGATGTGTGAAGGATGTAAGTATAGATTGTATTTTTATTTTTTTTTAATGACATATTTTTATTGAAATACTGGATTATTACAATCTTAAGCTACTGCTCAAATAAGTAATACATATACAAGAAATCGAGAAACATGTTTTGAAGCCTAAATCATAATCTAGGTTCTAGCTACGTAAATCTTACTAGGTATCTAAAAACTTCAATATTGAAGTAGATCCTGTGGCTTCAGCCGGCCGTCTTCTTATACACAGTTCCGTGTCCAACAGTTCATGATTTAGGAGTCAACTTCCACGTTAACATGATTTAGGAGTCTCTTCTTATGTCTATTTGCATAATCCGTTATAACGTCTTCTACTGAATTCAATTTAAGTCCGAATGTAGGTCATCATTACGCTGATACCATCTTGCGTTGATCATTTTACGAATTATAACATTTTGGCTTTTTTGTACCAACAGTCGATTAGATTTTTTTTATACATCCCGAAAGTTCCACTCCGTATGTCCAAATTGGTCTGATTATTGTTAAATAAAGTAGTCGCTTATTATAAAGGTCCAGTTGCGATTTCCTGTCAATTAGCCAGCACATTTGACGAATATTAAGGCGTATATATTTTAATGAATGTTCAAAATTATTTTATGAAACAATATCAGGATTATTCTTACTTTCGGAAACATTCTATTGCAAAAAGTTCTTCATAAACTTAACAATCAGAGAATTTCGTTCACAAGTTTTGTTAATGGCTATTGAAAATCTTAAAAAAAATATGTCCCTGTTATCTTTAATATTTTTAAAATATAGATCTTTTATCGATGCATTTCACAGATTTATATCTAAAGAGTTACATATTCTGTCATGTACCGTGATTGTTGCACTGACTTCTGGGCGCCGCATCTAAATTAAAAAAAAAAAATGGTGCACAATTCTCTAATATATCTAATTTGAAAATTAAAATTACAACTTTACAGCTGAACAAAAAAATAATTTTCACTTTATATCTCCGCTGCACCTCATAAAGGAGGATTATGGGATGGTGTTGTCAAAAGCGATATACACCATTTTATTCTCATTACTACTATTATTGCATTTAATAACATTTACTATCCGTGTCGAAGGGATTTTAAACGCGAGACCACTATAACCTCTATCCTGTGTTCCATATGATTTAACCGTTCTCACTCCGGGACATTTTCTATCTGGACAAGCTCTGGTGACCTTACCTGAACAAAACCTGTTTAATTGGTGGATGTTACATTATAAAAATAACATTAAAAATACTAACCTACAAAATTAGCAATAAGGCACATTTCTTTCGGTGTGAGAGGAATTCCGCCATAGATGTTTCAGTTGAAGAAGACTATATTATAACCGTTATTTTCCGTCTGAGAAGATTCGGTCAAAGAAGAATTTGTTCACAGAAGATTTCACCTCGTTACAATTATTGTGTGAACTTTGTCAAATTATGCTAAAATAGTTCTATTAAAATTAATTTAATGATGTTTGTGATATTTGTAAAATATCAAAATTCATCATTTTAAGTAATCATAACACCAAAACATAACATCTCCTGATACTATAACACAGCAGTAATAATATTTAAAAAAGTGTCTCTAAGAATTTTTAAGTTGCTTTCCAACACACAACGAAAGAGAGAGAGAGAGAGAGAGAGAGAGAGAGAGAGAGAGAGAGAGAGAGAGAGAGAGAGAGAAGAGAGAGGAGAGAGAGAGAGAGAGAGAGAGAGAGAGAGAGAGAGAGAGAGAGAGAGAGAGAGAGAGAGAGAGAGAGAGAGAGAGAGAGAGAGAGAGAGAGAGAGAGAGAGAGAGAGAGAGAGAGAGAGAGAGAGAGAGAGAGAGAGAGAGAGAGAGGAGAGAGAGAGAGAGAGAGAGAGAGAGAGAGAGAGAGAGAGAGAAGAGAGAGAGAGAGAGAGAGAGAGAGAGAGAGAGAGAGAGAGAGAGAGAGAGAGAGAGAGAAGAGAGAGAGAGAGAAAGAGAGAGTGAGAGAGAGAGGGAGAAAGAGAGAGAGACCATCTTGTGCATAAGTTCTTGTTAGAGCATCTTGTGCATAAATTCTTGTTAGACCATCTTGTGAATAAGTCCTTGTTCTTGTTAGACCATCTTTTGCATAAGTTCTTGCTAGACCATCTTGTGCATAAGTTCTTGCTAGACCATCTTGTGCATAAGTCCTTGTTAGACTATCTTGTGCATAAGTTCTTGCTAGACAATCTTGGGCATAAGTCCTTCTTAGACCATCTTGTGCATAAGTTCTTGTTAGACCATCTTGTGGATAAGTTCTTGTTAGGCCATCTTGATGATAAGTTCTTGTTAGACCATCTTGTGCATGTTAGACCATCATGTGCATAAGTTCTTGTTAGACCATCTTGTGCATAAGTCCTTGTTAGACCATCTTGTGCATAAGTCCTTGCTAGACCATCTTGTGCATAAGTTCTTGTTAGACCATCTTGTGCATAAGTCCTTGTTAGACTATCTTGTGCATAAGTTCTTGCTAGACAATCTTGTGCATAAGTTCTTGCTAGACAATCTTGGGCATAAGTCCTTCTTAGACCATCTTGTGCATAAGTTCTTATTAGACCATCTTGTGCATGTTAGACCATCTTGTGCATAAGTTCTTGTTAGACCATCTTGTGCATAAGTCCTTGTTAGACCATCTTGTGCATAAGTCCTTGCTAGACCATCTTGTGCATAAGTTCTTGTTAGAGCATCTTGTGCATAAGTCCTTGTTAGACCATCTTCTGCTTAAGTCCTTGTTAGACCATCTTGTGATTAAGTCCTTGTTAGACCATCTTGTGCATAAGTTCTTGCTAGAGCATCTTTTGCATAAGTTCTTGTCAGATCATCTAGTGCATAAGTCCTTGTTAGACCATCTAGTGCATAAGTCCTTCTTAGACCATCTTGTACATAAGTCTTTGTTAGACCATTTTGTGCCTAAGTACTTTTTAGACCATCTTGTGCATAAGTTCTTGTTAGACCATCTTGTGCATAAGTCCTTGTTCGACCATATTGTGCTTAAGTCCTTGTTAGACCATCTTGTGCTTAAGTCTGCACAAAGGGATATGCAAATTCAAGGAAGAAACTTAAAAATCCCTAAACAGATTAAAAGGGGAGCAACCTATCCAAGAATGAGCGGGAAGACAAGCGAAGCGAGCGATAAAAGGGAAGAACTATCTCCAAAAAAGCTTCAGAGTCGTGAGTTATCAGTAGGAGGGCCAAGCAAAATCGTCGTAAACAAAGAAAGCAGACTTGAGCACGAAATACAAAATGGAGACCACGCAAAAATGAAGGGATCACTAGTAAACATACCTAAGCCCGAAGTGAGCTTAATTCCAAGAAAGAAACGAATTAGTCAATCAAACCCAAACCCGAATAAGTTAGGAGCAAACGTAAGAAAAAAGTTTAGGGCCAAAGGCAAAACCAATAAAATAAAGTTCAAAACATAAATAAAAATAAGGCTGAGAACGAAGGGGAAAAATAAGTTTAAGTTAAAAAGGGAGAAAAATGTAGGTGGAAAATTAATAATAAGGCAGAAGCCAACAGTAAAACTAAAAACTAATAGTAAGGGTAAAATAGTAAACTAGTAGTAATCATAAAGTAGAATAAATAAAATAAGTAAATACATAATCATAAACAACGTCAAAAATAACATGTAATAAGTCCAGGAAAAGATAAAATCTATAAATAATCATAACGGTAGAAAGTATACCAGCTGTTTCGATAAAACGAGGGGAGAAATTGGGACAATGAGTAATGTAGGTCAGTCATCATATACAAACATCCTAAACAAGATAATTAATGTAAAGTAAATTAAGGTAGAGAATGGTTCTTTTGTTAGCCGAGATAAAGGAAGGGACGACAGGAAGTTTAAATGTCCAAACGCATTCCATTCTGTTACTTGAGCAATCTAACCTAGCGCGAAATCAATTAAACGAAATAATGGCTTCATTTGTGTAACTTACCTTGTTACAAAAGTGAATAAATTTGTGTCAAAATTTATGTTTCTTAAAAGTGTAGGAAAAAGTTTAAATGTGTATAACCATGTATAATCATGATAAATAGACTGTTTCAGATGAAAGAAGGACGAAACGAACTATCAACCATGAACAATATATATGTATTTGTATAGAATAAGAATTGTTTTCATATATAAATATGTCATGTTTATTACCATGTTTTAAAAAAAATGTATATGTCACCAATTAATCATTTGTGTTAGAAATAGGATTGTTTTATAGATAGTAAGTAAACTTCATGTCAAATATATAATTATGTTTTTAAAAATAGAAAAGAATTCGTTATAAAGAGATTAGAAAAGTTAAGGAAACATAAAATTTTAAAATCTTAAAAAAGGGATTTTAATATCAAAATTTTAGTTTTTTGAGAGGGGAATTTGCAACGGTTTAATTGAACCGTTCGCAAGGAACAATTTTGGATAATAACCAAAATCCAAAATTTCAATCAAATCCAACAAAAACTGTAGAAGTTAAGAAAAGTATTCAAAATATACATTAAGAGTAAAAGCATAGCAGGGCTGAACCGAGCCAAGGTCAGCGGGTTTGGACAGGAAATGTTCAACGTTCCGGTTTTAACATGAATAGAGTCCATTTAAACCAATGTTAAAATTTCAAAATTCAAAAACTAAAACTAAATTAATGTCATCATGTAGAGCTAGAAAAACCTTGTAATAAATAATAAGAAAAAAACTTGTCAGATAAATAATAAAAAAGTTATAGCCAAAATAAAACGCAAAACTCTCTTAAAACAAATAAAACTAAAAATATAATAATAACAGTACATGATCCTAAGATAAACTAATAATAAATAAGACTCGAAACCAAAATTTAATTAAAGGCAATAAATCAATAAAACAATAAATAATCAAACATGCAGAAAGTACCGTAATTTGTAAACCAATGAAGCAAGGAAGAAGAGGTAAGCAGTTTTGTGTGTGTGTGTGTGTGTGTGTGTGTGCGTGCGCGTGTGTGTGTGTGTGTGTGTGTGTGTGTGTGTGTGTGTGTGTGTGTGTGTGTGTGTGTGTTGAGACGGAATGAAAAGAGTCATTAGTCTCATGTCCAATTTAAAGCGAGTTAAATTGCCGCGCTAAACCTTGTAGAGTGGTGACGAAGGGGGGCGATGACGTCACACCAGTTCGAGACCAAAGTAGCTTGTCTGAACAGGAATTGTCAAACTGTCTTCGTTCCTATTTTATTAAAAAACTAAATTATAAATATAAATCAATATTCAGTAGAATCAACCGACCAATAATATCTACAAATAAATTTAAACTGACTTAAAACAAAAAAGTTATTCAAGTTTTTAGAAGGGTTAAAAACCTAAATTTTAGAAAATGTGTAAATTCAAAATTCAAAAATCGTAGAGTCATAACCCAATGGGGAAGTAACAATAATCACAAATAAAAAATCAGAAATAATAATAATTAACAGGTGAGAATGGACTTAGAAAGTCATTCTTGGGGAGTTTTTTGAATTTTTAAAGTTGAAAGGGGGATATATTAAAAAATAATAATAAGTAAAATTGAAGAGACAACAATAGGGAACAATAATATGCATTTAGATTGAAATTTCAAATTAAAATGAGGGAGATATAATAATTACCAAAAGTAAAACTTTAAAGCCCAAAAGCGGTTAAATTTAAGGTTAAAGGGGATGTATAAGTATGTAATTATGTATATCTAGTATGTAGAATTGTAATACAACAAAGCAGAGATAATAATTTATAATGAGGGGGTTTTTATGAACAATAAAAAGGACGACAAAAACTTTTGAACTTCAAGGACGAATAACTCGAGAACCAAGTGAGCTACGTTAAAAGTACAGACAGATCTTTTCGTCAGAGCAGTAGAGGAACCAAACTTAGTGAAAAGAATTTCGAAAAAGGACTTAAATCAGACGTTCAAAAGAGGTAAATCCGACTTTCGATAAAAGTGCGATAACTCGCGAACGAAGCGTACGAGGACGACGAATCAAGTTCCACAAGACCCACAAGATGGAAAGGACGAATAATCCGAAAAGAACTTGATGATCGGACCAGCCGTTCGAAAGTTACAGCGAGTTGTTCGGAAAAATGTCCAAATCCAAGATTTTCATGAAAATACTTGCAGAGTGACGTGCGCATCTCTCCGTCGAAGTACAGTAGTTGGACTTTGAATTGCCAACTTAGAACACAAATAACACTGAAAAATAAAACCAGTGAATTATCTATTAAAAGGTGTTTTAATGGAGAACAAAGGAGGAAAACTATTCAGTAGATAAAAACTATGATTAGTTAAATATATAGTATAAAAAGTTCAGACCAAAAGGGCCTGAAAATACTTAAAAGGAAGAAAAAACTTTTCTTGTCAAAAGGGAGAAAAAGTGGTTCCCTTTTGTGGGAAAATTCCCACAGAAAGGGAGACTGAAAATTATCCGTCGTAAGACGGGTACTCTTGTAGCAGAATCCGAGCGAAGAAGACGTGTTCTCCTGTACCAGCCTTCAAGCAGAGAGGAAACTACATTTGTCACTCTACTAAATTGGACTTAGAAAAATTTCTACTCATTTCGGACTTCAAGGCAACTTAGCAGATCGAAATCGAGACCAGCATTCAACTATCTTGCAGTCTACAGGATTTGGATTGAAAACATCGCATCAACATTAGACAACTTAAACAACTACTGTAACTTCAAAATCAACAAGAACTTCATATAAAGTGCGAAGTTACCATAAGCTTAAGGAATAATTCGCAAATATTAACTTCATTTTAAATATAACTTCATTGGGAAATTAAATAAAAATTAAATTCATTTATTTAAATCTCTGCTTAGGTGTAATAAATAATTAATAATTAAATACGACTTTTTCAGTACAGGAAAAACTGTCTGTAGTTCTGTCTGAAATCGTCTAGCGTTTTTATTTTGTTTAGGATATAAGAAATATTCTATTTTGATTTTGTGAAATATTTAAATTGTTTTGTTGTTGTTTAATTAACTTTGTTGTGAGATAAATTTTGAAATTGCTTTTAATTGTTTTAAAAGAAAGATTATATACGCAATTCGTTTCTAAAATTTGTTGTGTTTTCTATTTATCCATTCTGTACATGCAAATATCCTTGTTGATGATAAATATTTTATGTGTGCTCTGGTTAAATATAATTTCAAATTTTAAAGAAATTATCATCAGAACTTAAGAGCCAATTTCTTCCAAAAGGCACTTCCCCGGAGAGAGAGAGAGAGTGTGTTACTTAAGAGAAAGAGTTAAATTATCGAGCATTGAGATAAAATTTAGGGAATTTTTCGTATATTAAAAATTTGTAAGTTTATGAGGACAAGCTCATACTTACTGGAGCCAAGTATTGCGATATCTTTGATTGTATAAAAGGTAAAAGTGAGCATCTTGGCCTTGCCCGCGTTAGTTTAAAGTTGATAGGTGGTTCGCCCTACGGAGGCTAGAGTACAGCGAGTTAAAGGGTACGTGGTAAGTAGCGAGGGGTACGAATTTGCGACCAAGCGACCCGGAGAGTACGCGGCAAGTGGCATTCCAACGTGGGGCACGAATTCGCGACCGAACGACGGTGAGCGTACGCGGCAGTGTGTGTGTGTGTGTGTGTGTTTCTAAACGATAAGTCTCATCTTGATAGATATCTATATATTGCAATAGATGACCCATAATTTCTAGGAGCGAATGTATAAGCAAGAATACCACCATCTAAATCACTTGAACAACCTGCACCGGTTGTTGAAATAATATACATATATTTGCAATAATGCAACCATTCATGTACTACATATTTATTTTGTATTTTCATGTTGTTTTATTGTCAGCTTAAAATTTTATGCACTTAAGTTTAAATTAATTTATTTAATCAACTTAGTTTATTCCTATTTCTTATGAAAAGTTCTTTATAAAAAATAATGTTACTACACTAAACAAGAAGGGCGAGAGAACCACTAAGGAATGAAAATAAATAATATATATATTTACTGTGATGTTAAGATTGAATCAAAAGGGCAATTCACAACTCAGGACGACAACTCCTGATTGCCTTGTTGCAGTCCTTATTGTTATTTGACACGGCAAATGAAAACTGGACGTGACCTGAAATTATTGTTACACTACCATTACGTTTGTGTAATGTAAGTCTGTTTAAAAGAAATGAATATTTTCATCGTTTTAATAGATATATCAGTATCATGTAACGTGTATTTTGTTGTACATTATTAATTAATATTATATATATATTAATGTTGTTTTAAATACTATATACTATAGGTAAAGGTCCACTTAATTAAGTTATTTAATTATTTTTTTAACTAAGTTGATATAAACATATTAAATTAAATTGTTATATATATATATATATATATATATATATATATATATATATATTTTACAATCCTTTATAGAATGTATGAATAATTATCATGTGTATGAATAAAAAGAAATTTACGATTTTACAGTGCTCAAAAATGTATGGAAGTAGAGGAAAAGGTGATAATTTAATATCATATATTATTAACCATTTATCATTGATGTTGATTATTTGGCTTGAATCGAATGAAATTTTGATTTGAAATATGGAAAGGTGTACCAACAATAACTTATAAGAAATAAGGAATATCATTAACGTTCACCTTTCTCAAACAACGTACAATATAGGTAGGTATTTTATGTAACATCGATAAACTAAAAAATAAAAATGTTTTATCATAATTATTTACCATTATTGTCACTGACGAAACATAAGTTTTCGCTGAAAATATTTAGAAATTAGCAGATGTGTAAGAAAATTTGGTGTTTCTATCTATCAGTACTATAAAGTCGCAAACTACTGTGCCGATTTCAAGAAAGTGTTCGGTTACAATAAGAATTAAAATCGTTTATAATCTTTGACACAAACAAAATATATGTTGTCTAGAAAGGTTTGAGGTGATCAAGTCGGCGTGACTTCTGTTGGTTTTAAAGTCCGTGTTGGTCCGCATTTGCCAAATATGTATAGCAGGGTAGATATAAATGTAGATTGGATTAAGAAAGTCATGTCAGGAACAGAATAGACGTGAGAGTTGATTATATAATTTAACATTATATTAAGCATTTTATTATATTAACATTATATAATATTAAGCAGTTTGTTACACGATTAAATCAGAATCAAATCTGTTTCAAGTTTATTATTTGTTATTTATATATTTATAAAAACAATAATATCTCATTACAGTACTATTACTTGACCTTTTTTATAGTTTTTACTTATTTCTTGGCACATTACTATTATGTACACTGCCACAGTAATATACTTTCTATGTAAAATATATGTATATTCTTATTTCTCATATAGTTAAATAATCGTAACACCTTAATACGTCAAATTTATTATTCATAAATAAAAAAACTAGCTTTTAAAAATTAAAATATATAATAAAACTGAATGGTAAAATTGCCCTGAAGTGAATAAGTTTCGAATTTCAATTTAAATACTTTCTGAGGGATTGATGGTATTCGGGTTTTCGTCATTTTCTGTTCGATTCCCATTGCGAAAGTACAGAACAAACCTATCTATAAATAAATTGGTGTCTTCAAAAGATATAATTGCACTGCTGAATATTATAGTGATATAAACTTATATATGATATATAATTAATTTATTATACGTTAAAAAATAATAATCAGACTTCTAAACATGAAATACACTGCTACAGCTTTTAAAATGGTACTCGATCTCAAGCAGAGATTCTTGTCTCTGCCTAAATAAACAATTTAAAGTGCATGGTATTTTCTTTTGGAGGCATTTGGGATTTAACTGACAAATGAATATTTAAAACCACCATTTACATTTAGTAATGAAATGTTTGCATAGACCACACTCTTGTTAGTTTTATTAGATATAATAGATATTAGTGAAGTGTTAGTTGACAAAGTTAGTTGTTATCTAAAGAAGTCATTGTTGTAAATCTACGCAATAATAATCTGCTGTTATTTTGTTGAGCTTAAACCTTTTGCGGAAATGTGTTCTACTAATAACGATCTTTATTCCAATTTGCAATTTGACCTATACTATATTTAGAAATTTCCTCTGACTTCTTGTGGGACGTCCCTCACTAAAGTTAAAGATGTATTGAGTACTATTTAAAAGTTTTGGATTTCAGATATTGACTTGCAGAGTTTAAAGTTGACCTTGATGCTCTCGTTGGACCGCCCCGAAGAATAGCAGAGGTCTACTGAATACGTATTAAAATAGTGTTCAGTGTTCATTATCATTGTTCTAAGTTAACAGATCTTAACTATTCTGCAAAAAGTATTCAAAAATACAGAGATCATTTGTGATATCACACAATGTAAGTTATCTATTCTGCACAAAGTAAGAGTACACAAAAAAGTCTAAAGATAATTAGGCAACGCCGCTGGCAGCCATACAGCCTCTATATTTAGTAATACGGCAGTTAGTTGGCCTATGAATTCTTAGCCGCCAGATAGGTACAGATTTTTGAGGATGCCATTTAGGACTTATTTTGATAATTCAGATTAGGAATATAACTGAACAAATCAGATAAACGGTATACCGATATTATAATTAAAACTTATTCATGGTAAAATTTACATATACACAAGGTGGCTTCCAAATTAGTTAATTATTCAAGGCAGCCAAAAGAGTTATTATATATATAATATATATTATATATATAAGGCAAAGCCCTCGCTGACTGACTCACTGACTCAACCATCACTTATTCTCCACCTTCTCATGTTGATAGAGAGCTGAATATTTGTACACTGATTCTTTAGGTCTTATATAGGACAAATAAGCAGTTTACACGCCGGTATCTCCATAGGGCAGCGCCCCACAGGCCTTTAAATTTACTATATTAGGCCATGAATGTGGTATAAAATTAATTGAAAGTACTAAATACAAAAATTAAACACCTGATGATAATAACAAACCACATTGTTGCACCAAAGATCTGTTTTTAATTATATCAAGGTTAACAAAAAGTAATCTTTAAATTAAAAGCCGGTAGTCTTATGAAATCATCTGTTTTTTATGTTTTTGCATTTCCTTGAAGCTTATTATGTATTGAAACAATTCGAATTGTTCCTTATTTAAAACAATTCGGAACGTATTCAAGAAAAATATATGAAGAACTGGTATTTAACGAATGCCATTCAAACGAGCAGCGACTTTCACGATATCTAGTGGACATTACAATCAACTCAATTTCAATATTCAACCATCAACTGGTAGGCGAAGAAATGCAAAACAAAGAAATGCATTTGGAATTTAAAATTATTTCCCGACATGTAAATAAAGATTATGTTTCCCATTTCAAAGTTATTCTACATAAAACAGTTCATATAGGAAAATTATCAAATAACCATGATTTGACCTCTGAAAAGAATTAACCAAATTTTAAAATATTATTTAGAAACTTTAGCATGAGAATCATAGGCAAGATACCGCAGAATCGCGAGAATTATAAGTAAACAAGAACTTATGGGAAGAAACTAATAGTTTTAACAGATAAAAGGGAAACTAGTACATCAAAAGGTTGCTTGGAAAAACATATAGTATTAACGAGTAATTCAGTATAAATTAAAAAGCAAAACCAAGTCCAAATAAACATGGCTAATTATATACGTCTTCTTAGAATATCGAATCAACAGACACGCCCACTTTTGAAATCGCGTTCCAGTTGACAGATGAAATTCTAAAAGATGTAACGTAGGATTTTAATTGCAATTTGTATTAATTAAAATATGTAAATTATATAGTATTATTTCAATGTATTGAAGGAGTTATTAGTTTGTTTTTGAAAAGAATTCAATTTATTTAGTGTCCTAGAGTCATATCATTCAAAATTAAATGGTAAAAAAAAGAAAAAAACAAACAAAAGAATAACTAATAATTGATTATGACAATTATTATTACACTATGATATACAAATATAAACACACACACAAAAACATGATTCAGAAGGCGGGCAACTCAAAGCTTGGGACTGCTATTGCTTCAAGATTGATGGTTGTTGGATCTTTCAGCTGGACGAGATCAGATATATTTTATCTTCGTGATAGAGAAATAAAAGATAGTTGCTATAAATCTAGCCTAATAATCATCTCACCCAGTATCCAAGATTAAAAACCAGAATAAACCGTGCGGTTTAGTTACATAGTTTGCTTTATTCTATCTTCTGCGAAATACGAAAGAAAACTGTGAATTAATATTTGAAAACTTATTGGTGACATCAATCCATTTTCATATTCTATGGCTGTCTGGTTGAGAAAGACGATTACAAAGTCTGAATCAGTAAGACTTTCTATATCATAGGGTTAGTCTTAATTAATATAACATTTAAATTCGATATATGCAATTGAATTCCAATTTCAAACTCCTGACATTATAGACATTTTCACTTTTACACTAAAATATATTTTGTTCCTCTTCATATTGTAATTTCACGTTGTAATATCGATTTAGTTTTGAATCAGTTATTTATCGATTTAGTTTTATATTAGTTAATTTGAAATGAATATTACATTTAGCGATCATGGGCAATCAAGAACAGAACTGCCCTTCGTGTAGTAAACATGCCTCCTGACAGATCATGCCTGTTTCACGCAATTGAATATTTTGTTCATGGACTAATTCGAATGATAGTAGTTTTTATGTGAGAAGAATAGTGATTGATTACGTTTTGGAAAACTGGGAAATACTTAAAGTATGGACCCACGATGTCACAGGTGACAACTTTACATCTCCTGATAACTATCGTCGTGAGATGACGAAACCCTCTACGAATAGTTCATCCTGTGAACTGATCGCCCTTTCAGAAACGTTTAATTGTGTATTTAAAGTATGCCGTGACTTCCAATTACTGTTTTAATTTGGTCCAGAAGGAGTCGCAGTTTATAATCTTAAGTTTACGTTGGGAATTTTAAAGTTTATGAAGCGGTAACTAACACAAAATACTCGATTAAGACACATGCAAGGTTATTAGTGGATGTGATAAAAAGCTCATTTCACAATTGGTTGTGAAAACCAATTGAGGTCGGTAAAATCATTAAAACCTCCGAGAAAAAAAGACCTAACTAAAGAAATAACAAAAGCAAAGGGCAATCGAAGGACAATAATTTCTCAACCAATTGTAAGTATTGTAAGTAAAACTTCTACTTTTTTGTCTAGTCATTTTCCTGAAAATCCAATCCACTGGAGCCGAAATTAAAATGGTCTAAGTGGATGACAACTTCTTGAGACATTGAGACTTCCAAATTTGCTATCATTCAGACTGAATGTGTTTCAGGAGCGCAAGTAGAGCTTCAAGTAATACAAAATGAAAAAAAAAACTCTCAACATGAAGATAAAGGCCCTAGGTAGTATTACAAGAAGTAATGATATTATTCAAGAGAAAAAAAGCAAAAAATAAAAGGGCTAAGCTCCGAGGAAAATTTAGTGATGTGCCACGTTTAAAACAACTGCGCGAGGCTTCAGCGAAATACAATAAAGCTCAGCCGGAAGTGAATAGAGCTGCTGTTGCAAAATTCACGCAGGAAAACCCCGAATTACACAGAGCTGCTGTTGCAAAATACACAAAGGAAAATCCCGAACTACACAGAGTTGTATGTTGCAAAATACACGCAGGAAAATCCAAAAGTACACAGAGCTTCTGTGTACAGAGTACACAAAGAATGATAAAACCCACCAAAAAACGGCTTCAGTGTAAAAAGAAAGTGTTGGCATCAAAAGAAAATTCTGGATACCAATATGATCTGACTATCTGCTATGAGGCAGATGAGAGTACTAAAATTGGACAAATGGATGTAGTTTGTAAGGCACTGAAATGGAAAGGAGAATTCTAAGGAATGTGTTGCAGCAGTGGAAAGGTTGATCTAAAATGCCTAGAAATACGGCCTGAACCTCTCTATTGTCTTATTGTTGGCGAATCACTCTGACAGAGAACATTTCTTGAACAATTCCAGAAATTATAATAGTGCCTTTCAGATGACTTCGTTTGGAGGAAAACAAATTGTTGAAGGAGGCTTAATGCCAACTTTTAAGGTGCAAAGTCAAGTGTACCATTTGATTGGTAGTTAACTTCCTCCATTTGACTATGATTACCAGTTTTTGAAGCTTTATTTCATTGGTGATGACTGAAAATAAATTGATTAACGCTGCATTAATGTCCCAGGCATCAAAGAAGAACTGGTCAATTTGTTACAAAGTATGCTTCACAAGTGTAACATTTATGTTTTGGATTTCAAGTGTGCAATAGAAAATATGTCTGGAGAAAATATGAAATTTCAGGTTATTATCCATGCCGAAAAAAAACCTGGTAACGCACACAGGGCCACATATAATGAACTAATCGCAGGAGAAGTTGGTGCAGTGATTGTTGGCCAAAATTTATTAAAAGGGACATTGTACTGAAAGGTAGAGACAGTAGGCTTCATCTGATATGTGAAGTATATAGTGCCTACGATGCTTTGCAGTATCCTCTGTTGTTCTATTATGGCGAGGATGGCTAATCAACCACTATTCCCCAAACTGACCCCAACACCATGTGTCCATTACAGAAGAACGTGTCCGCAGCAAGCTTTTACTCTTTCAGGTTACGATTCGTTGTAATGAGATCAACTATTTGCTTTACTTCCGTGGATTACTAAACCAGTTTTTGGTATACATGTACGCCAAAATTGAAAGAGTGAGGCTTAACTTTATAATAACAATAAAAAAAACTGAGAGTTGAAAGTTACATTCACCTGAAATATGCAGTCTTAAAAGCTGACATAAATCCAGAAGACCTCGGACAAATAGTGATATTGAATTCCACATTCACTGGAGGAGCACGGTACATGCAAGTGCGAACACAAGACGTCATGACTTACGTGCGACACTACGGAAGGCCAGATTTCTTCATAACTCTCACATGCGATCCAAAGTGGGATGAAATTTTCTTTGGCAAAATCACCAAGAGGGTTTATCAGAGGACTTAAGACGTCAAATGGAGAAGGGGTGTAAAGGCATAAACGTAAAGCACCTTACTGGATTTATAAGTAATCACTGTTTGACACTTATTGAGGACCTAGTCCTTTCATGGGCGGCTAACGTATTAATAACTACGGTCTGCCTGAGGTGTCTGGTAATGTATTAGACTACATCAACAGAAATGACGCCTGTGAGCTGGCTTATGACACTGCAGAACTTTCAAACACAGTGAAAACAAACGCAAGGAAACTGAATTATGACCAAAGAGATAGGTAATTCATCAATAGCTTCTACCACTGGTAAATTATTCTTTCTTGACGCACCCGGAGGAACTGCTAAAACCTTCATCCCAAACTTACTAGTTGCCAAAGTCAGATCAGAGAAGAATATTGCAGTTGCTGTTGCTTCATGTGAGACTTCATCCACACTTTTGGAAGGAGGGAAAACAGCACACTCTACCTTTAAACTTCCATTGAACCTCAATCACAACGAGTCTCTACTATGTAATATTTCGAAGCAAAGCGATATGGCTTCAGCTATACGATATTGTAGATTAATATTTCAAGACGAGAGTACCATGTCCCACAACGGTGCCGTTGAAGCTCTGGATAGAACGTTTAAAGATGTACGAAACAACGACAGTAACATGGGGGGTGCAACTGTTCTGCTCGACGGAGACTTCAGGCAAACTCTTCCTGCTGTGCCCCGTGGAACCCGAGCTGACGAAGTGAAAGCCTACATCAAATCTTCATACCTCTGGAAAAAGACTGATGTAATATCATTAAGAGTTAACATGAGGGTCCACTTGAAAGGAGATAGGAATGGAGGATTGTATGCATATCTCCTGCTAGCAAGAGGAGATTGAAATTTTGAAGAAAACAATGACAGAAAAATAGTAATACAAAAAAATTCTGTACAGTAGCCTCTAATTTAAAATGCCTAATTGAGTCGGTTTACCCTGATATCAAAAATATCTTAAACAAAGACGTGACTTGGTTTAGTGAGCGAGCCATTTTAACTCGTAAGAATTAAATTTCAGCTGAAGTCAAGAGCCTAAACAAATGTTTAGGTCAGTTTATGTGCCCCTCTCCCCTCACTTCCCCGTTCTGAGTTTGCACTAAGGTTTTTTCGGGATCAATGGTATGTGATTTCTGTTTCAAAACAGTTTGACGTTGAAACTGCAACCTACCGGTGGGCCGGTTACTTTTCGGAGTTTGACCCCTGTAAAATGTGTCTCACGGTAGTTAACGAACGGAAAGTTGTACAGATCTCAGACCTTCATTGTTTAGACAAGAACATCAATAAATTTGAATACAGTTCGCTTCCGGTTTGACTTGCAGTAGGCCCAATATGGTTACAATGCCGTGTTTGGTATCAATATATATGTTTTCGGGTAGGTGCAACACAGTGGTGAAAGTAAAGAGTTGCTATCTATCACTGTTTTCTGAATATCTATGGTCGTCCTATTGAAAAGTACCTAACGACATTTATTAAAAATCCTGTAACTCCATAAAGATATAAATACTTGTACGCGGTGCTTTGACGATGTGGTACATAATAATTTCCGTGTCTTTGTCTCTCTAAGAGTGACACATCCTAATAAACCCTACTGCTGTACACAGTTACAATTAAGTACAAATATTATTAACAAATGAACCATATATATTGAACTGATCCTGATTGGTACGTGATAAACATTTTTTTCAGGATAGAACGGCGGAACAGAGTAGCGGATTGGTGATTCTGCGGAGTCGATGTGTAGACCATTACATTAAACGTGAGAGTTTAAGTTTATGTCTTATAAGTTTATTCCTATAGGTCAGAGTCTAAACAGTAACTGCATGAGTTGTCCATTAAAGCGGAAACAGTCTTTCTATGGAAATTATATTTTATCACCATCGATTTGTTACATCCTATATCTGAAAGTAAGGAAATGTTCAAAGATAATCTCTGAAACTTTTGTAAATATAAGTGTGATAAATATGCAATATATTTTTCAAATATGCCATTCTTGAAAAAAAAAACTTGAAATGCCGTTTTTTAAAGGTTTTATTACAAAATATAAATATTTACTAATAACCTTTGTAATAAAAATTCTCAAACTGTTTTTTCCTCATCCAACACAATTATGGAACCAATATAAATGCTAATATATCTACAGTAATTGATTCATAAATATTGTTCCGTCAAAATAACAAGAATAACACTTATACCTTGATAAGACTACCTAGCAGAAACCAAGAATTTTAAAGGTTACATATTTATGGAAGGAATAATATTTTGTTATATTCAAAATGATTAAATTTAATGTTCTAAACTTTTGATGCAATTATTTTTAATAGTTTGTCCATTATTATCTATACATTTATAAGAGACGATCTTTGTTGTAACGATCTCAAAGTAGTACAAATATATTTTAAATGTATATTTAGTATCGTTCTAATAAATTGTGTACTATAATAAAATTTAAACTTAAGGAATGAATAATTTATACTTTTATTATTTTTGTTCCTGACTTTTGTATGCTTTGTCACCATAAACATCTAGCCAATGAAATTAAAAGACTAAACTAAAAAATGGACTTATATAAACGAACAACAAACTAACAAAATATGATTTGATTTTGCCTTTACAGATTATATGGCTTTCTTTGTACATTAAAACTTTATTTTAAATGGATTTTTTTTTCAAGAATAAAAGATTGTTTCAATAATAATAAATTATTAAAAATCTCAGTACAAAATACACTGAAAACGACACTAATTAAGTGAACTATTGTAAGGTGCATATAAATTAATTTAATATTTATGTTTGCAAGATGGTGGTACAGAATAAGAAGTTATTTTTTAATATTAAGAATGCAGAACTTTATAACATTAAACTTTGTAATAATTTTTTCTTTTATTCCTCATTATTAGTTTTTGTTTTATATCCGTTTTACAAAGATCATTTATATTCAAACTTTAGTTTTGTAAATATTATTAAGATTTGTAATAACTTTTATATTTGCTACAATCTAACATGTACAGATTTATAAATCACTAAAATAACTTGTACAGTGTAATGTATCAAACAGAGTAACTACAAACACAATCTTTACCATATGATATTAACCATACCATAAGTACAGAACGCAAGAAATCAAACCAATCAATCAATCAATGAACCTTCAATCAAGCTGATTGAACTAACGTACTTTCGTAAGTTATTACTCTAAACATCGAATATTGATTAAAATGTCGCGGTACAACCAATGTTACATTAATATAGTTACGCTTAGTCCAGATTTTATGTTATAAGTTACCAAATAAGTTGATAATAGTAAAAGTTAATTAGATTATAATACTAAGACCATTGTGAAATCTTAATGCTATATAAAAATCCATATTTATTTATAAACATATAGAAAAATCATATGTAAAATTGGGATTTTGGTAAGACATAAATATTATCTTATTCTTACAGAATAAATATCTGAAGTTACAATAAATTACGTCTGATGTGAAATTATTTAAAACAAATAATTAATTTTTGTTCTGTTCAGTGTTTATTCAAAATGAAAGTAATGTAGGTATATTTCATAATAACTAATTTTACAAAGAGTGTATGCGAGTGGATAGAGGACAGCGTAAGTTATATTGCCTATATAGTATCCTAATAAATTTTAGAGTATGTTATAAGATGGTAAATATTATGTGATATTAACATTCCTTTTTATGTCATTTTTCTCTTTAATAAAACCATCATATATATATATATATATATATATATATATATATATATATATATATATATGATATATAAAAAGCAATGGTGTGGTTTATTTATTTTGAATCCATTTGCTAATTCTTTCTTTATAAAGCATTTCTGTATATTTACAATCAGTATTGATTAACTGATAATACCGAGTTTGAAGGATGAAGAAAATTTTTCTGAATAAGTTATATAATTAATTAAATTAGGTTAGGATTTCTAAATGTAATGAACACATAATTGATATAAATTAAACCAATTTCATTTAAAAATTTACCTTTATTGAACGACATATATATGTCATCATTAGGAATTTCAACCTTAATGGAAAATCATACGATGTAGTCTCTTAATAGAGTTCATTTGTGGAATTATATATTGTTTTATTTATTTCCATTATTATGTAATTCCATCAAGCACATACTGTTGTCAAATTAAAATATTTAAAAAAAATTAACATATAAAGTGAAATTTTATCACATACTAAAATCGTAGTTACTAAAGTTTTGATAAGAAATTGAAAATAAAAATAAAAACACTATTTACTTGAATACACAATATTGTGTGGAAACTCCGTATATGAGCTGAGTTATTGTGTGTATCCACATATATTTTTTTGATGTTTGCAAAATGAAACATATACCTTCTGGCTGTGTCCATAGTACTTTATAACCAATACAATACGCGAAAAACAATTGATTGAAAAACGTGAGTCCTTCAGTTGTTTTATACAGCAATATACCACATAATTTAGTTGTAATCTAGACTATTTAAAAACTGTTAAAAGTGAATATTTTGCAAAAAGTATCTCCTTCCGTTACTAAATAGCAAATAAAATTTAATCAAATGAGTATATAAATGGATATTGTTCGCACTACGTCATTGTACACCCATATATAACAAGTCATCAAGGCAAACACGTTGTGAAATCAATTTCGTTGAAACAAGAAAGATATATATATATATACCCTTAGAAGATAAGACTAAATAATGAATTGTACTCTTTAAATTTAAACGTGTTGTATACATTACATCCTGTAGCTTGGAATATTTATCCCCGCGGATTTTTTACCACTTTATATTTCTAATACAGACAATTGTACAAATCGTTGCTTCTTTTTTGAAACTACAGCTAAATCGACTGGAATAGTTACGTCGGCCTCGTCAGTTTACATTGGAACAGTTAACGACTACGGGTACTATGGATTAATGGAACTTTTTTATTTGTTTACATTTATAAAGGTTAATGTTAAAAGTTTTTGTCTGTAGAACATAATACTAAAATTTACTTAATTTCTTTGAGTAATAGATAAAGCCCTATCCCGTCTATAGAAAAATCAAAATTTTTCGTATATACCACTTTCTGTTTCAACCGAAATTAGAAAATAAAAAATTTTGGTTTCTACCATTTTAGGTTTTCGCAATAATAAATATTTTTTAAAGATAATTTAAAAGATTTTCATTTGATTAATACAATACTAAAATTACGTTTGTAATAGATGTTACCCTAACCGGACTTAGAAAAATTCAACTTTTTCTGTTTGAAGCCCTTTTAATTTTTCACAAGTTAACATGAAAAAAAAAAGTTAACTCTAACTCAAAATCTGAAATCTTCTTAAGTACCCAAGTTGAAGTTTTTCCAATTTTTTTTTCCCAAATTTCTATCTTTTTCTAAAATAATATTAGAATGTACTTAGGTATATAAAGGAACTCTATGCTTCTAAAAAAATACAACTTTTATCGTTTGTATGAATTTAGGTTTATTAAAATTACAATATTCGATTTTTTTTTTTAAGTTTCCGTGTCTGTCGATAGTAATACTGAAATGTACTTAGGTGTATAAAGGACTAACTCTATGAAGAACGTAGACAAATAGTACATTTTAATTTCGTACCCTTATCGGTTTTACCCAAATTACAATTACTAAAAGAGTTAATTTTACATGTTTTTGTATAAATCGAAAGTAATAATGAAATGTACTTAAATTTTGCTTTGTTTCCAATTTATTATTTTACCGTATACTGTAGTATATTTTCAAACTATTAGAACTTTGTCATCGCCAATTTGTTTGACACTATTTACAGTAATATTTAAAGTCAAGAATTTTAATAAACAATTGTGAAGTGAACCGTAACTATGCAATAATATATTAAATATAAATGTATGAAACATTTTTTAGTTAAATTCATAGTTTATTAAATAAACGCGAACAACAAATTTTTATCTCTTTTATCCAATTCTTTAAAGAAGTGTTCAGTTATAATTAGAGTTAAATTCGTTTACCATCTGTAATACTAAATAAATATATGTTGTTTAGAAAGGTTTGAAGTAATTGATACCATATTAGCTTATCTAGTACAATTTAATTGCCTGTGTAAAGGGCTAATAATATCAAGTTGATTACATAATCGAGCAGATACATGAATCACAGATAAAAAAGTTCATATCAAGTCCATGTATGAGCTGCATGTCAAATTGCATTTTATTGCTTACGGATTTTTTTTTGTTAGAAATAAAAGCTTTAAATTTTAGTACAACAATTCGTTACATCATTGTACTCATTGTTTATACGTGAAGAAATATAATTGTTTGCTATTGTTCGAGGAAAATTCACCAAATGTTAAAAAATAGAAACTAATTTGTATAAGATATACTTTTTAGCTATTAAAATATTGTGTGTTCATATATTACTAAACAATTCTTGTTTGTTAAATCTGTGTAATATGGTTTTTGTGTTATGTTTATTATTTTTAATATTAGCATCGACCATCGAGTTTAGTAACTCAAGCTTCAAATCTTCACTCAACTTTAAATCATCATTTAATAAATTGTCTAAACATTCATCAAATCTATATGCTCTCAAAAATAGAGTAATTGGAGGAACACTTGTTGATGCAATTGAAAAGTATCCGTTCGTGGCAATGTTGCAGAGATATGTAAGTAAATTTTATAAATAAGTAGTTAAAAAATATGTAATGACTAAAATACGTATACTCAAAAAAAAACTGCAATAAAAAGTACACAAAAACAGAATAGCCCATGGGGGTGGTAAAGCATTCTCTATAAAAATGGATGGTAAAATTGTAGCTCATAAAATAAAGGGTTAACGGAATTAACATATCGGTTCCTAAAAATTTCAAATTCCACGCTATTTATTACAAATCTGTACTTCTATTTATTAAATATTATTGGGAATTAATAAATTATAAAAACAAACTCTAATATTCTCCAGAGACCTTTCTCTTCATGCTAATAATAGTAATCTACATTTTTATATACTGCAGGATTTCATTAGAGAAACTATGTACATTAATGACAATAATAAAAAAAATAATACAAAAATGTACATTTCCACGTTTAATTTTCATACTTTAAAATTTACGTAGAATTGAGAAAGTTATGATACAGTTAAAACAAACAATGTAAATTTTTTGAGGTTATGTACTACAACGGAAACTCGTTGTATGGGGTTATATTTTGGTCAAAAAAGAAAAATATCAAAAAATAATCCTAATGCAAGGCTTGGATGTTTTGTAGAGCTTTTTACTGATTATAGCCGGTGGGCAAGATTGAACTATGAAATGGTCCAAGGTCCACTCTTGCCGGCTTGTTCTAACAGTAAATTCCTATGTCGGCAGATTTTGAATTGAAAAATCATTTTTTATGAATTTTGAAAATGTAAAATAACAATGTATAGGTAGTTGTAATACAAGTTGTATGCAATACAGATCTAGTACTGTTATTTCATATTAACTAACAGGCGCTACGGCATATTCAAATGAAGAATTTAAAAATTCTCAAAATTAATAAAAAATAAAAAACCTTGTTATTTCTGGAAATAAATTTGTAATTTTAAGATATAAATATTCATGTTAAAATTTGAAAAAAGTTAATATTTAAAAAGATAGCAGAAAAGCATAAATATAAGAGTTAATAAAAGTAAATAAAAATGAATTTTGAGAAAAGGATTGTATAGAGTCAATTAAATAAATAAAGTTGTATCATAATTAGTAATTAAAAACTAAAAAGTAATTAAAACAAAAGAGTTATAGTTTTCACGCTTTCGTGTGAAAATGAAAAAATATGAGAAGTTGAAATTTTGGAAAAATGATTAAAAACATGGTATCTAAGAGATGTGTAAATTTCAGGAGAATCAGTAAGTAAATAACTCCCAAACCCAAAGGTGTGAAAAGACGTGCTGAATTACATCACTACGGAAAGTCGTAGAGTTCTGTTATCCTGGCTAGTGCGTTGAAATCACGGAATAAACAAAGTGACAAATTTTTAAAACAATAACTTTAAAGGTGTGAAAATTGAAAACTGTAAAATACGTAAATTCTTACGTAAACGATTAATGGCGAATGAATGGTCCGACAAATGTCATTCAAAGTGCGGGAAATTGCCGCGGTCGAGAGCTACAAAACACCGTTTACGTAAAAACTAAAAAATCATTAGGAAAAGTGTTATAAGACAATTAGGAGAAAAAATGAAGATTCTTACATCGGCCAGTTACGAGTTGCAGAGTCGAAATGTTCAAGGATAAGTGACGTAGCTGTGGGCGGAGCCTTCATACCAACCTCCAGCAGAAATAGATTAAAAGATTAATTAGAGCAAAGTAATTAAAAAAGGACAATTAAAAAACAGTAAACATAATAAATAAAGTAATAATAATTAACTAAATCACCTACACCAAAAATAATTAAGAAAATTGCATTAAAAGACACTATAAATGGAACTATCGTATCGGTCCAGTGTAATAAAAGTGTCAGCGAGAGTGATAGGAGGTGATAGAATCCAACAAACCAGCCAACCTTCTAAACTCCAAGGACGGGAAATGAGACATCTGTAATCTCTAACAACAACCAACCAGACACCAGAGGACCAACAGCATCCCAGGACTTAGGATATTCAACACGGCGGTCAAGGTCTGAGAATAATCCAAATTTCCTTTTTTAAAGGGCAAAATTGGCCCAACATTAAATAATTACTGATTTTCCTGAGATAATTTTTTTTTATATATATATAAATAAATTTGTTAAACTAAATAATGTAAAATTCATGTATAGATAGAAATCTTTATATATAAATAAATTTGGTAAACTAAATAATTGTAAATTCATGTATAGATAGAAATCTTTATA
The DNA here is from genome assembly GCA_963513935.1 of Aphrophora alni. Lineage (NCBI taxonomy): Eukaryota > Metazoa > Arthropoda > Insecta > Hemiptera > Aphrophoridae > Aphrophora > Aphrophora alni. The sequence goes on along the minus strand of OY740768.1, from coordinate 62,447,617 downwards.
TATATAAATTTCAATCAAGTTACAAAAGATTGCCTTCTGCTAGAAAAAGAGAAATATTTTTAGTTGTTACTAGTTAAATTTAATTACAGAAGTTGTTTTCGAATTTTGTTGTTGACGTGTGTCAAGAAAATTATTTCAATTTGTTTTTTCAAGTAATTAAAATAATTATTTTTTCAATATTAACTGAAACTGTGTCTTATTTAGAATTGGCCACACAATTATTGTCTGTTATATTTTCAGGTCTCATTATAATAATAAAGGTAAAATATAGTGTATCAAAGAGGTATTCTCAAGGACACGCACCTACGAGGTTCAAATTAGAAAAATAATGTAAATTCGTGTTCTCCCTGAGAAATAGGGTAATTGTAAATACAAATACTGGAAGTCATAAATAAAAAAGGGGGGTACCGGTAATTTGGGGCAACTCAAATTATCGAAGAAGTTATTCAATCCAGGCCAGAAAAGATAGTAAGCCAAAAACTTCCAGTGGATTGAATAATTTATTCTTTTTGTCACGCGAGAACGAATCCTGTAGGCGAAAAATCTCAGGATTCGAGACTATTACGTATAAGTAAAAGTTAGGGGGCGTAATTAGTCTGACTCTAAAAAAGGTAGAGTTTTTTCGTTGTAGTACATTTTCAGGTCTTCTCAGTCCAACTGTCAATATGTCGTCTTTCATATCTACAGTCCAATAACTGACTCAGTTTTTTAAAAAATATGGCAATTGACATAATCATTTTGGAGATACCTCAACACTTTTTTCTTATATTTTATTTTATATATATATAACAAATTCATTACTTCGATACGTAAAAAAAACAAAACATTATGATTTTTTTCGATATATGCTTAAAGGATATAGATCAAATTTTTCTCTCGAAACCCCCAAAACCCCCAAAAACTAAACTTTTTGGTCACTATAATTATAAAATGCCACTTCTTCAGTTATTAGTAAGAAATAAAATATCAATTACTGTGATGTTAGATAATACATATTTTCTCTAAATCGTCAAAATTTTAGTGAAATCTAAAGAGTAGTGATCCAAATCCGTATTTAAAATCACAAGTAAAAATATATAATGGTGCAAGAATTATTGTAAAGAAAACTAAAGTAAACCTTGACAGTCGTCATTAAAAAGCTTGATTTAAACGTTAGAGGACTCGTTTCCGACACATTAGAAGCAGGTGTAAGTTAGTGGTTCATTTTCACTTTGCAAATTTCAGAACTGACAATTTATGGGGACTTATAGTTTAATGGCTTTTTATTTGATTTAAGAGTGAGTGAGGAAGTTTGTGTAATGATTTACAGCGTTTTAAGTACATATCTTAAATTAATTTCTATTGTCTGAATATTATGGTAGTTGCTATACACCAGTAAATGAAATTGTTTGTAAATCCAATTAATTATAACATATCACTATAAATTGTAAGTTTTTAACCTTTCGATATTTACATGTATACATTTAAATTCTTTACAACTAGACATATTGTGTTTGAACTCAAAGATTTTCACAAAACTTAATTTAAATAAAATGTAATATTGCTTTTAAAATGTGAAAGAACAATAGAGATTGTTCCTGTATTACATAATATTTCATTAGCTACATGTTCAATAGATGTAACTTAGATAATGCAATTAATTTTAAACGTAAAAAACACACAATACAATATTGGCATCAAGCTGAAATGCAATAAATATTTTTTAACCAAAGTCCAAAATTGGTTTCGATTATTCAATTAAATGGTCATGTTAGATATTACAACTTGAGGTTTAACGATAACCGATTATATACATTCACTTAAATTTAAAATATCTTTCTAGGTTAAATAATTGTTTTTTTTTTACTATTGTAATTGTTTGTAAAGAACAATATTAAGGTAATAAACAGGAGGATGAGGGATATGCTTGATTTCATGTACTCCCTTTTATGATTTGAAAACGTCAAAATACACACAATACAATCATGTAGTATGTAGTTTATTTAAACTTTACTAATCTAATTTACTAGCCCTCTAGAAGTTTCACAGAAATATTTATATATTCTTTCAAAATGTTACTTACTAAATTCATTTTTAAACTATCTACAAATATAAAATTAGTATAATTTATATCAAATGGTACTTTAATTTTTTTGGTAAAATTCACGTTTTAATTTGGCCACAACGTTTGTCACAAACAAACATACAAATACTATCGGGAAAACAAGTAATTATTTAATAAATCAATCAATCCATCGATCAATATTTATTGCGTAATATTAGCTGAAAAACAACGTCAAGTGAATAATAGAATTTATTAAAGTAACAATTTCCCTAAAAACTATCAAATCTACAATACTACAAATAAAACTAGGCTATATAACGTAGATAATAGAAAAAAATTACACTATATCTCAATGAATAGTACTAAAATTATAACACTGCGCAAATAAATGTTCTAACTAACTTTTTTTGTAAGACTAAATAACCTATCTATCATTTGTCTCACCGTTATAATTTATTTCAATTGATTGTACAATTTCTAATAAATAGAAATTTCATGTGAAAAACTATCTATAAATGTCTCTATTATTTTTGGTAGGCTTTTAATTTTATTTTTATGGAGCATCGAGAGACTTAAAAAACTTAACTGAATTATTTTAAAAATAATTTATTCTCATCTGATTCAGACAATGAGTATTTCTCTAATAGAGTATTTTCTAGTCTTGTAACCAGGTACAGATGCATTAGATTAAAAGAATTTTTTTAATCGAAAATATAATAACTATTCACACAAAGTTTTATGTATGTAGTGCCCCTACGTCTCAAGGAGTTACTAGAAGGCTTCAGATAATTGTCATAAACTTATAACTAAAATTAAAATTCGTTGATGTTTTAAATTAATTGTTGTATTTTTTAAAATTATATTTTATAAATCCATTACTATCTCAACTTTCTATTTTAGAGTAAACTGTATATAAACGCTACTCATTATTTGGGAATAAATGGAAGTTGTACTGCCTCCATAATAAGTCCATCATATGTACTGACTGCGGCCCATTGTGTAACGCATTGTAACTGTGAGCCTGAAAATACCGTCGACGATGCAGATTGTAAATTTTGTAAAGACGTAAATGTTCAAGATTTAACGATATATGTTGGAGATTTAGTCATCACTTCAAATGTAGTGAATGTATCTGTATCAAGGTTATACATTCATCCTCAACACAAAACAGTAGATCTACTACATGGGTAAGTATCAGTTTAATTTATCATATCAATAATTTGCGACTTAGTGAAGGGGGTTGTTTTTATAAGGACTTTAAATGAATTACTCGCATAATTACTTACGTTAAAGTACAATAAAATGTTTAAACAATTAATAATATATAACAACAATAGTAAGCTCGTTTTGCCAGAATACTCTTTAGTTGGGTTAAACAACTATTTTTTAGCAAAAAATTTTCTCTAAGAAAAGTTCAGAAGATGTATATAATAATAACAGTAACAATACCAGAAACAGTTTACTTTTATTATTCTTTTTAAAAGAACTTAAAATTTGACTGATAAAAAACAAATCCCCTGAACATGAATATCATTTATTTACGGAATATTACGTCTTATTCAGCATATGACTAATTCATCTTAAATAGGGACTCTCCTCTTTTCGTATTTATTCACTTGGAGAAGTTATCAAACATGTACTATCAACCAGTATTCGGTATATTCTAAAACTAACCAGTAGTAGCCTATACGTTGATTTTTCGTACAAACTCACTGATGACATTACAACTTAAATAATTATACAAAAAAATTATCAAAATTAAACAACTTATTTAGAATATCAAATATCAAAATTATCAGAAGCATAATTCCATGGTAGCTAATATTTTCCGTTTAATTAACTGAATAATTATTACGATTATCAAGTATTATTTATTAAAAATTGTTTTATATTTATGTATAACTTATGTTTAAGTATTTATTTAATATTCTTGCTCAGTGGGAGAAGGAGTAAACGGTAGGGTCTATGGCTCCGAGCGAAGAGAGTCCTTCAGATACATTAATTACAACTACAAACGAGTGTATCTTACAAATAAAAATAAGAGTGCGTGTTTTAATTTCAAAGTTAAAAAATAATTTCGAATTTTATACAATGTCTTGTTTACATGGGTGTGGGATACATCTAAACAGTCATCCTTCAATGTAGTAGAATCATTCTTTTGTTTTGTAGCGTAGAACTTTGGGCTTAGTTCTTGTTTTTAGAAGTAAAAGGGGATTATATTCAGAAATCAAGCAATACTTTACAGAAATATAAAAACAAAAAATTGCTACGATGATTCAATGAACTTGAACGAAATAAATTTTGTAATATTATTCTTTGATCCTAATAACGTATTTTTTTTATTGAAAAAGGATTATACAATGTATAATACTGTTATACAAAGCATAACAATAGAATAGTTTAGAAAGTTACCTTAGAAACTATGATTGATGTCAACGTGTGTAACACCTTAACTAGTAATCGCAACACAAAAATATTAGATTTGTGCATCAAACAACTATGCAATGAACAGTTTGGATGAAATATCAAAAATAAAATGCAATGAAGAATATCAGTCATGGGTTATTATGATGTTGCGTCGCTATATAAGAAGTATGGAATGTCTACTACTTATTTGTTATAATTTAGAAATTATAAATGGCAGTCTCGTACCGGAGAGGGAAAGGAAAATGTTTTATCTAGAACGAAAGACAATGTTGACACATTAAGAAAAAGAAACTGGTATTCTAATTGACACTTCAAAGCAAGGTTAAGGCAATACAATCGATAGAAAGACGGCCAGAAGATATTTTAGTAATACATACGGTCTGAATAATAAAACTCTAACTGAATAAGTAAATATAAATCCCTGAACTAACCTACCTTAATTTGATCAACGTCATATAACTAAGATTAAAACCTAGAATAACCGTGAAATCCAAAAAGATTTGAATAGTTCTATATAGTCTTTTATTTTGTTCCATCTTTGTTGGTGATGAAATGAATGTCGTCGCTGAAATATCATAAATATACAGGATAATAAAAATGTAAAACTCAAATGAAAAAAAAAAAGTTATATTGTGAAGAACTCGACCAACATTAAAAAAGGTTTTAAGTTACAATTAAAGTTTAAACATTATACAATTTTCCCTATAACACACATATATTTTTTTCTGAAAACCTTTAAACCCCCTTACCTATCATCGACCCGAAACCGACCTAGACATCCCGGACAAGTAGGCTATAAAAAAAATTTTTTTTTCTTTTTACAATTCAACATTTCGTCCAGTTGGAATGGTCCTACCTCATTAAAAAAATAGTGTTGAAAAGCTAATTATCATGCAAACAAATACCACAAATGTTTTAATAAATATATTTAAAAAAATGCTAAATTTTCCGTGTTTTTATGCGTAATATCAAAGATTTCAACTGTGCGGTTGTAAGCAGAAATGACGCCATTATTTCTCAGATTTTCACTAATCTATTTTTGTGTCAAACAGATCGACTATAACACTGTTCTGTAGATCATAACTTTCTCTTTCGATCTGTGCTTTCCAAATCTTTTTATCTGTTATAGATCGCGAGATGTATCCAATCTACAAAGTAGTAACCAAACCGAACCAGACTCATTTTTCTTTTAGTGCAGTTTACTAAATAGGATATATCGATTACTTATATCGATTACTTACATTCATATTTTGTAAACGATCTTTACAATATTTGGAAGAAGGAGTTTAGATTTTTTAGTTGGCATCACCAATGACTACATAAATACTATAAGACACGACATTGCCATGTTAAATATTCTACGCTTATTCTTGAGTTGTCCATTACCCGCTAGGTTGTGGAGCTGTCGCTCTGCTAGAGAATCTGAAGTTGACGTGACTGGCGATAGGTGGCTCTACGGTCAAACAATGTTTCAGTTGCGTTGCGACGTTAAGTAAATAAATAATAATCTAACCTACTGCACTGGTCATTTATTTCTCTGCGCCCGGACTCGTCACTACTAACAGCACAAAAACATCCGCTTTTGCTGAAAACATTTTCTAAATACTCATACTATCATGCAATTCTATTTAAAAGAACAAAAACGTTAAAATAATACTTTCCCTAAGACGATCGTAATTATGAGTAAAATATCCATGTGATCTTATACATTTTAAAAATCTTAAACAAAAATTGTTACGGAAACACTGGTCGTTTTTAGTTTTATAAATATTTGAAATATATTGAAAATATTGTAATGAAATATTTTATAAACCTTTTCTCAACATTTTTCTAATATACGCCGAAAAATATTTTTTAAGAAGTTAAAAACATATTTGATTTAGGTTTATGGGAAAATGTTTTGCAATACTGTTTAATGTTTCGAAAATATTAATAAAATATTGTTTGGATACTATTGAAAACGTTTATAAAAAATGTTTTAATAATATTTGTTACAATATTTTACAAAAGAGATTTGAAAAATTTGTTTACATACGTAACAACATAAAATAACAACCTTAAGAAAAGCTTGATAAATTTATGGGGGGGGGGTGGGAAATAAAGACAATTTATAAAGTCACCGTAGAATTAAAACATAGTAAAATTTTAAAATATATTCTTACATAAAAATGTTACCAGGGGACTTAAATTTAAGAAAGGCGGAACCAAATGGTAACAATGTTTGAAAAGAAAAATAAAAAAAGACAAAGACAAATTTAGTAATTAACAAGGCTCAAGTTTATTTAAACAGAAAGAATTTTCGATGGTTCAGATTTTGTCATTTACAACTTAGAAAGACATCCTGACAAAAATCATCAGTAAAAAAAGCTTATGATTAACAAGATCATAATTAGAAAAGTTATACGCCCTTAATGTAACATATAATAATTTAAATAAAAAAAAATAATCAACAGATTCTAAAAATTTATCCCCCTTTTTAGTTTATATATATATAGTTACAAAATTTAACAATAAAAAAAAGACAATGAGCACAGCTTAATAATTAACAGGATTATAATTAATCCAAAAAAAAAAATTATACGCCCTTAATGTAAAATTAGAATAAAAAAAAGATGAAAAGATACTGATATTTATCCCCCCCCCTTTTTACTTTATGAGATGATAGTTTTTTTTTTTTAAAACAGTTACAGAATTTAACAAAGTAAAGATTTATAAAAAAGTTTGATGTTTTAAATACGAAAAATTCATATCTATTGTAAACAGGTTCATCACTAGACTAAAGTTACATAATATTACTGGTTTGATAAATTTCTTAAGTGCTATATTGGCCAATAAGTTTATATATTTTAAATACAAGAATTTATTATAAAATGAGAAGTTTATAAAAAAATAAAAAAAATATATAAATTTTGGATATTGAAATTTTTAAATTGACGTCAATTATGTTAATTTAGAAAATAACCTCTTGGAGGTTGTTAGGACCGAAAGTTTGCATGCAGGCTCCACCCAATGATTTGTTATATAATTTATAAATAACTACACAAGTCTACATCTAAAAGATAGTTTTAAGAAAAACATATTCGCTGAAGCAATTTAGACACATGTACAATGTAAGTTTAGTCAAGGTTCTGCAAAGTCAGTTTTAAAAAAAAAAAAAAAAAAACATCACTTTTGTGCACTTGAAACTCTGTAGATATATTAAACAAAACGTGTTTTGCAAACAGGTAGAAACATGTTAAGATCTTTCGCTGGTCTATGCAATGTGAGGCAAGAATTGCTAGGTTTCTCCAACCAGCGTATTAGCTGAAGCAAAAAACACGTTTTTTAGCGTCTGTGCAAAATCAGACATGTTGTAGCATTAAAGTTCTTTATTAAAGAAAATATCTGGTTATTTGTCAAAATTAAAGAACATTGATTGCATCACAGAAATTCGTTAAGATTATAATTAAAAGCTTCTTAGATGATTATAAAGCTATTTATATATATTTAGTTTTGTTTAAAACAAAGCTTGTATAAGACTTGCAAAATTCTGCAAAAGTCTGTAAAACGAAATTTTCTGATTTAGAAGAGATTTCTCTAATAGTTTTATATTTGACATGTTCAATAAGATATTCTGATTGTTTAATGTTCAACATTAGTTTGCACTAATTTCACATAATTGTTCAAAACTTAAAATGTGCCTTTGCAAGGTTTTGTAAAGTATGTTTTAAGAAATGAAAATTTTTATAATCATTCAGTTTCAAAAGAACATAGAATATTAAATAAAACATGAAATACATATTTTAAAGAATACATGATAATTAACAAATTATTTTAAAACATTAATAAAATTTATGATATGACAAAATCTGTAAATTTGAAATACCTGGAAAATCCTGTCGCGGAGCACGTGATCTTGTGCCGTGAAAATAAAAATTTATTTAACATTTTAGAACACTTGAGCGCACAAAACTGTAGACTAACATATTGAGACGAGGATGTAGTAAATTTTGAGACGAGAAGGTTGTAAGTTTTGAGACAAGAAGGAATGTGTCTCACGGAGCTATGAAAAGACGTTCACATGGCGAATAATTACAGGTGGACTAGACTAGAGTTTTAGATCCGATAGCCTGACCAGCGGATGGACTTTGCGCGTGCATGTCATGCGATGCTTAGTTTTGGAGAAGGTCGCCAGGTGCCAGCATCTGTCAAGGGACGGAAGTTGAATTTATGGAAGACGAGTGAATGAGATTTATTTGCAGATTTGGTTATGGAATTAGGATGTTACAGCTCTCCCCCCCCCCCGAAAGACGGAGTTAGAGTGGAAAAGAAGAGGGGCCAGAAGGGCCTCCCGCAAAATTTTGAAAAAGGAGAGAGTGTGCGTGAGGGGTGAAGAAAAAAATTTCTCTCAGACAGGTGTTTTAGACCTCGAGATAAACAAAAAAAAAAACCTAAGACTAACATGCGTAGCGAGTGCCACATTAGCTATATGTAGTTCGACAGAACCGGTCAGTATACCTTCACCAAGATAAACAACAAAGAACAAATACACCAAACTTAACTATTAAGGAAATGGACTCACTATGTCCTCGTCCGAAGACGTTATGGTGACGAAGAAACAGAAGAGTTCATGACGCTCTCTATATTCTCGTCGCATCGATTACACCCGCGGAGTGCTCGATGTTAAGATATGTCTAGATAGGGAAACATGTCAGGTACATGTAGCGTCCATTGCCGTAAAGTGGAAACTCATAGTTGATCAGACTATGGGTTGAAAAGCGTCAAGTCCGGGAAACAGTGAGATATATTACTGGACAAGGAAAATCAAGATCTCTTCGCCTGCAAACATCTATACAGATTACGGCACGGAGGGGCTCTAGGAGAGCTCAGCCCACCGATGCCCAAACATACAGATGTGCATTTAGCTTAGAGGAAATACGGCTTGGTTCCGTATTTTGTTATGTTCTGCAGTGCACAGAAAGAAGACTACCAGATGACAATTTGTGCGGGCCAAGAAAGATCAGAAAGAAGAATAAATCGTAAAGGAGAAGGTTATAGAAATTTTGTTAATATTTAATTTATATGATGAGGTTTGAGTTGCTCGACGTGTGCTTTTTTAATGAAGCGAGGTGAATTGGCGAAAGAAAGCGCAACGGTAACTGGAGTAAGAAAATCAATGATCCGGAAGGGACCGGACCATCGAGGCATCAATTTAGCAGCTTGCTTGTCTATGGCGGAGCTCAGAGGGTGTGTTTTACACCAGACAAGATCGTTGATTTTATACAGATGAGGCTTCCTGAATTTGTTATAGGTCTTTTCGGCCTTTTGGTGCGCTTTCATTATATTGTCTTTGGCCTGGCGCCAAACTTGTGATGGATTAGTATTAGGTTTTGGAAGGAGATCATGTATGTTCCAGCTGAGACTCAGCGGTGTATTGGGGAGAAAATTAAAAAGAATACTAAAAGGTGTTGCTTTAAGAGTCTCATGATGTGCGAAATTAAAGGCCAGCTGAAGCCAGCAAAGGGAGTCGTCCCAAGAGGATGGATTTTTGGAGTGATAGGCGATGAGGGCTGCCTTAAGGTTTCAGTTGAATCTTTAGGCATTATTAGGTTGGGGGTGATAAGGGGATAAAGTTGCATGTTTAATACCGCGAGAAAAACAAAAGTTGCGGAAGACATGTGATACAAAACATTGTGCATTGTCAGAGATTATTATCTTTGGAAAACCGAAATTTTGAAAATTGTTTTGGATTAAGGCCTTAATTGTACTGTGGGAAGTTGCATCTCTGACAGGCATGAGCCAGGTGAATTTTGAGAACTGGTCAACTGCGACCAGTATCATGTTATAGCCCTGTTTTGTCCTAGGAAGCTGTCCGACGTAGTAAATATGTAATTTTTCCATGGGACGATTGGGAACCGTTGAGGCAAGGTATCCTAATTTGGAGTTGTGAGCAGGTTTGCTTACAGCGCACACCGAACAAGCTCGCACTTTAGAGGTGACATCCTGTTTTAAAGTTGGCCAATAAAAATTCTCCTTTACCTTAAACAAAGTTTTAAGTATTCCAAGATGACCACCCACAACGGAGTCGTGATGGTAATTAATCACCAGGTCGACTAAGGACTGAGGTAAATAAATTCTGGTGGGCTTTTCCAAATGATTTTTCAGGCAAAGTACACCTTTACTTAAACAGTACTTCTCTGAAGAGATGTTCTGTTCAAGGTCGGCAATGATATTTTTTAAAATAGGGTCGGCTTTCTGATGCGTTTGGATGTCATGAAAAGCTAGAGGAAAATTTGTGAGGAGACTGGTACACGAAAAGGTGACATTTTCTTCGTTGAAATTTTCCGGTTCAAACATGCGCGAGAGGGAGTCTGCTATGATGTTCTGAGTTCCTCTTATGTGCGCTACCTTAAATTTCAATGAAGTCAATTTGGCAATCCATCGGCCTAATTTACCAAGTTGACGAGGACGTGCTAAAAGCCAAGAAAGGGCTTGGTTGTCGGTTTCTAATAGGAATTCCCGATGTTCTAGATATTGCCTAAATTTCTCCACTCCAAAAACTACTGCTAGGCATTCGGCTTCATATGCAGATGAGGCTTTTCTTTCTGCAGGTGTTAAAGTACGTGAAGCGTACGCTATGGGCTGTCGTGAGCCGTCAATTTCTTGGAGTAGAACTGCTCCAAGGGCCACCGAGCTCGCATCTGTTTGTAAGATGAAAGGTTTGGCGAAATCGGCCATCCGGAGAACCGGAGGCTGTGTTATTGCCTCTCTAAGATGTTTAAAAGCTTTCTCTTGTTCAGCTTGCCAAGAGAATTTTTGGCCCTTCCTCCGAAGCAGATTTAGAGGCGCAGCGTGCTCCGCGAAATTAGGAATGAATTTAGCAAAAAAGTTGACCATTCCAATAAATCTGGAAACGGCCTTAGGGTTCTTGGGTTGCGGAAAATTTCTAATTGCCTTTGTTCTAGATGGGTCGATTTGCACGCCACGAGAAGAAACTAGGTGTCCTAAAAAGCTTATCTCATTCACAGCGAAACGGACCTTATCTGGGTTAACAGTCAAGCCAGCCCGCCGCAAACGAGTAAGGACTTCCCGAAGATGTTTTTGATGCTCTTCCCAAGTTTTGGAGTAGATGACTAGGTCATCCAGATAATTAAAAATGAATTTAAATTTGATGTCATGGAAGACCTGATCCAAAAGTCTGGTAAGCACTTGGGCACCAGTACAGAGTCCGAAAGGGACTCGAGTAAATTGATAAAGCATCCAAGGAGTACAAAAGCTGGTAATTTGTTTGGACTTTTGAGACAAAGGGATTTGATGATAAGCTGAATTTAGATCGAATACTGTGAAATATTTGGCACCGACAAACCAGTTAAAACTTTGATGTAAATTAGGTAGCGGCACCGCTTCGACGACGATGTTTTGATTGAGCCTCCGATAATCAATCACCATCCTTGTTTTCTTTTCGGGATGTTGAACCAGAAAAACAGGGGATGCATATGCCGAACGGCTAGGTTCTACTACTCCTGAATCTAACAATTCGGTAATGTGTTCGCGGAGGTATTCCATTTTTGGAGGTGCCAATTGGTATGGAGAACACTTGACCGGAGTGTTGTCCTTCAGTTGAATATCGTATTCAACTAGATGTGTTAGACCTAACCTTTTTGTGAGTACCTGAGGAAAATCATTAATTATTTTTAAAATGGCGTTTTTATCATTCTTTTGAAGATGTCCTAAAGGATCAGGAGCAGTAGGTTCAGATGTTGAAGACACTATAGGTTTATAAGCAGAATTACTGAAATTACACAGAGGAAAAACAATAGACCTTGAAAATTTAAAATAGAAGTTTTTGCTGAAAGATCAAGTACCAGTCCCGTTTTAGATATGAAATCTGACCCGAGGATCAGAGGACACGACAACTTATGCGCCACCAGAAAATCCACATTCCAACTACAATGTTCCATTTTAAGATGAAGGCGACAAGAGTAGGAAATGGGCAACCTTTTTCCAGAAGCCGTGACACAATCAGCCTTCACCCTGGTTATGGATTTAAATGCCTTGGTGTTCTTTAATTTCTTAAAAAGGGCTTTAGAAATGACGCATCTTACTGAACCGGAGTCCAGCAGAGCCTTAACTTTAATTTGCCCAAAAGCTACTTCCACCAAAGGCAAAAACTGATCGTTCAGACCCCTAGATTTAAGAGAAATATTATTTTTTTTTGAAGTTTGTAGTTGGAAAGCTTGGAGCTGGAATAGGTCTGCCTGGGCCTATTCCGTAGAGAGAAGAATTTACAACCCCAGATATAATGACCGGGTATGCCACTGTAGCATTCATAAAATAAATCTGCATTTTGTTATCGACAGTCCACTCGCCGTCCCCCTTATCTTCCCTCTCTATCGCATGATTCATGCAAGCGCAAAGTCCATTCCCTGGTTAGCCCACCTGTTCTAAATCCGTTATCTAGTCTACCGGTAGTCACTCACAATGCCTGACTCTTCATCGTTACGTTAGATATAATAAATTTTCTTGATTCTCAAAAAATTCTGCTTCAATCTTCAACGATGCTTAATCTACAGTTTCTGTGCGTTTTAGTCTATAATGTTGGTTAAATTATTATTTTTTACGGCACAAGCTCACGTGATCTGCGACAGGATTTTCCAGGTACTGAACCTTACAGATTTTATCATACTTTAAATTTTTGTTAATGCTTTAAAATAATTTATTAATTATCATGTATTCTTTAAAATATGTATTACATGTTTTATTTAATATTCAATGTTCTTTTGAAACTGAGTGATTATAAAAATTTACTTTTAAAAACATACTTTACAAAACCTTGTAAAGGCACATTTTGAGTTTTGAACAATTATGTGAAATAAGTGCAAACTAATGTTGAACTTTAAATGATTAAAATATCTTATTGAAAATGTCAAATATAAAACAATTGGAGAAATCTGTTCTAAATCAGAAAATTTCGTTTTACAGACTTTGCAGACCTTGCAAGTCTTATACAAGCTTTGTTTCAAACAAAATTAAAATATATATAAATAGATTTATAATAATCTAAGAAGCTTTTAAGTACCATCTTAACGAATTTCTGTTATACCATCAATTTTCTTTAATTTTGACAAATAACCAGATATTTACTTTAATAATGAACTTTAATGCTACAACATGTCTGATTTTGTACAGACGCTAAAAAACACGTTTTTTGCTCATAGCTAATATGCTGGTAGAAGAAACACGGCTAAAGATCTGAACACGTTTCGCCCTGTTAACAAAACACGTTTTGTTTCAACATAGATTCAGAGTTTCACGTGCACAAAAGTGATGTTACAAAAAAACTAACTTTATAGAACTCTAATTAAACTCATATTGTATATGTGCCTAAATCTATTTCAGCGAATATGTTTTCTAAAAAAAAAACTATCTTTTAGATGTAGACTTGTGTAATTAATTATAAAATATATAAAAAATTATTGGGTGGAGCCTGCATGCAAACTTTCGGTCCTAACAACCTCCAAGAGGTTATTTTCTAAATTAAAATAATTGACGTCAATTAATAAAATTAAATATTCAAAATTTTCATGTCTTTTCTAAAATAAACTTCTCTTTTATAATAAATTCTTTTGTCTAAAATATATATATTTATTGGCCAATATAGCATTTAAGTAATTTATCAAATAAGTAATATTATGTAACTGTTTTAAAAACTTATCATTTCATAAAGTTAAAAAATGGGGGGAAATAAATATCAGTATCTTTTCATCTTTTTTTTATTTTTGGTAATTTTTACATTTAAGGGCGTATTATCTTTTTTTTTTTGGATTAATTATAATCCAGCTAATTGTTAAGCTGTGCTCATTGTCTTTTGTTAAATTTTGTAACTATAAAATATATAAACTAAAAAGGGGGGGGGAATAAATTTTCAGACTCTATTGATTAATTTTTTTTTTTTAATTATAATATTTCACTTTAAGGCCGTATAATCTTTTTTTAAATATAATATTGTTAATCATAAGGTGTTTATGATAATTTTGTCTCAGGATGTATTTCTCAGCTGTAAATGATAAAATCTGAAACGTCAAAATTTTGTTTCAATAAACTTGAGCCTTGTTAATCACTAAATTTGTTTTTGTCTTTTTATTTTTTTTTTAAATTTCTAAACATTGTTACCATTTTGGTTCCGCCTTTCTTAAATTTAAGTCCCCTGGTAACATGTTTCTGGTAGCAGAGCGTGGTTGATTTTCTATTCTAGCGTGGTTAGCTTTAAATTCTAGTTTTTTTTTTTTCTAAATTACAGAGCTTGGTTAATTTTAAATTCTGGAACCTTAGTTAATTTTCAAAATTTTGCATTGGAACCATCTAAATTTAAATTCAAAATTTTCTTTGTTAAACAAGGCTCATTTTTATGTTTTGCAGCTTTTTCAAATACTGCACAACTGTTGCTGATGAAATTTTTTTTTTATTTAGTTTAAATATTTAAATCTCTATAAATCTATAGTCTCTTTTTTATTATTTATTTATTTTTATAAACACTTACACAAAAACTTCTAAACCAATTTCGATAAAATTTTTTTTTATTATTATTTTGTCTGCTTAAATATTTTTTTTTATATATATATATTTACATACACTTCACTCTAGTCATTCACTGAATTTGATCCAGACAGCGGGGTCATTCGGGAATTCCAAAAAAAAATTTAAATAAATAATAAAACCCAAAAATAGTTAGAAACAAAAAAAACAAAAAAAAATATTCAAAAAAATTTCCTTCAAAATTTTCTCGAGTTTTCTTTCGCTTGACTGTATCAATTCATACTTACACACACACATATATACACAACAACTACACTACATATAATTCTTGAGTCTTTCTCTGGCTCTTTCTTTTTTTTGCATCATCTTAAAAGAAATTTTTTTTTATTAAATTACTTGGTTTATTTTTTTTTAATAATTTTTATCAGCAGCAGTTAAGATGGCAGTGGATTTGCTGCGATTAGTAGACTCGTTAAAGAACACTGAGCTTGCTTTGAATTTTTTTTTGTCATCTTGAAAGAAAATTATTTTTATTTATTTTTTTTTTTAATTTTATCATCATGAGCAGAAGGCAGGATGGCGGTGGACTGGTTGATGCAGATGGTGGCACTTTCTTAATAATTCATTGAAATGTTGAACACTTTTTTTAAAAAAATATATCATTGTGTGCAAAATTTTTTTCTTCTTCCAAATTATAGGGGCCCAGTTTTTGTATATAGGACGACATGGTTGGCCTGTTTGTCTTGATTAAATTATTCGGTTGTTTGTCTTTTTTATTAGCAGGTCAACATGTTTTTTCCTTAATTAGTTTTTTATTAGGGTTGAGAAAACCGGAGTTAGGTTTTCTCACATTGTGGGTCACCTTTTTATACTGTCTTTTGCCACACCTTTTTTGCTACACTTCTTTTACACCTTTTTTTTATAATCACTTAAATATTTTGATGAAATTTTTTTTTACACAATTTTTTTAATTAAATTAAATTCCTTTTTTTTTTTGGGGCACATGATACACATATAAGACCTTAAGTCAACTACAAGCCCTGCTTTGCGCAGCAGAAAATTTTTTTTGACTCCCTAACGTTTCATACTGCTTCTTTGTTTATTTTTCAAATGGATTATTTGTTTAGACCTTCAAAATTCTTTTTTCTCACGGAAATTGTTAAGAGCCGTGAATAGTTTAAATTTCTCTTCGTATGGGAGAAGAGGAATTTAAAAATAACGACGCTGAGCATGATCTGACCTAATTGGCTTCAGGAGTTTTTCATTTATTTTTATTTATTTTTATAATTTAATGTTAAGGTCGGCTCAGAGGATACTCCCCCCCGTCTGAGTCCGACCTTTCCTGTAAGTCCAATGTGCGATGCACATTCCCTCCCCAGTCCCCGGAGTGGTCACCTCCACTTGGTATTCCCGAGGTGCCACTCCACCCCTTTCCCCACGTACCTTAGAGTACAAAGTCAGTTCATGCACAGCAATGTCGACCTTTGCGTCACCCTTCAGCTCTTTCTGTCCTGGGCTTATCCCAATCATAGGTGGGAAGAGCTGAGACGCTATAGAAATTTCAAAATTTAATAAGTAAGTGCCGAAGGAGGCTACACCCTAGAGTGGTGATTATAAAAGCATTATGAAGCGTTGTTTCTATCAGGTGCCCCGTTTCAAAATTTTGTAGGAGGCCCTTCTGGCCCCTTTCTTCAGAAGCTTGTAGGAGGCCCTTCTGGCCCCTTTCTTCTATCTTTTCTTGGAGGCCCCTCTGGCCCTTTGTCCCTTTTTTTTTTTTTTAATTTTGTGGGAGGCCCTTCTGGCCTCTTTTCTGACTCCACCCTAACTCCGTCTTTCGGGGGGGGAGAGCTGTAGCATTCATAAAATAAATCTGCATTTTGTTATCGACAGTCCACTCGCCGTCCCCCTTATCTTCCCTCTCTATCGCATGATTCATGCAAGCGCAAAGTCCATTCCCTGGTTAGCCCACCTGTTCTAAATCCGTTATCTAGTCTACCGGTAGTCACTCACAATGCCTGACTCTTCATCGTTACGTTAGATATAATAAATTTTCTTGATTCTCAAAAAATTCTGCTTCAATCTTCAACGATGCTTAATCTACAGTTTCTGTGCGTTTTAGTCTATAATGTTGGTTAAATTATTATTTTTTACGGCACAAGCTCACGTGATCTGCGACAGGATTTTCCAGGTACTGAACCTTACAGATTTTATCATACTTTAAATTTTTGTTAATGCTTTAAAATAATTTATTAATTATCATGTATTCTTTAAAATATGTATTACATGTTTTATTTAATATTCAATGTTCTTTTGAAACTGAGTGATTATAAAAATTTACTTTTAAAAACATACTTTACAAAACCTTGTAAAGGCACATTTTGAGTTTTGAACAATTATGTGAAATAAGTGCAAACTAATGTTGAACTTTAAATGATTAAAATATCTTATTGAAAATGTCAAATATAAAACAATTGGAGAAATCTGTTCTAAATCAGAAAATTTCGTTTTACAGACTTTGCAGACCTTGCAAGTCTTATACAAGCTTTGTTTCAAACAAAATTAAAATATATATAAATAGATTTATAATAATCTAAGAAGCTTTTAAGTACCATCTTAACGAATTTCTGTTATACCATCAATTTTCTTTAATTTTGACAAATAACCAGATATTTACTTTAATAATGAACTTTAATGCTACAACATGTCTGATTTTGTACAGACGCTAAAAAACATGTTTTTTGCTCATAGCTAATATGCTGGTAGAAGAAACACGGCTAAAGATCTGAACACGTTTCGCCCTGTTAACAAAACACGTTTTGTTTCAACATAGATTCAGAGTTTCACGTGCACAAAAGTGATGTTACAAAAAAACTAACTTTATAGAACTCTAATTAAACTCATATTGTATATGTGCCTAAATCTATTTCAGCGAATATGTTTTCTAAAAAAAAAACTATCTTTTAGATGTAGACTTGTGTAATTAATTATAAAATATATAAAAAATTATTGGGTGGAGCCTGCATGCAAACTTTCGGTCCTAACAACCTCCAAGAGGTTATTTTCTAAATTAAAATAATTGACGTCAATTAATAAAATTAAATATTCAAAATTTTCATGTCTTTTCTAAAATAAACTTCTCTTTTATAATAAATTCTTTTGTCTAAAATATATATATTTATTGGCCAATATAGCATTTAAGTAATTTATCAAATAAGTAATATTATGTAACTGTTTTAAAAACTTATCATTTCATAAAGTTAAAAAATGGGGGGAAATAAATATCAGTATCTTTTCATCTTTTTTTTATTTTTGGTAATTTTTACATTTAAGGGCGTATTATCTTTTTTTTTTGGATTAATTATAATCCAGCTAATTGTTAAGCTGTGCTCATTGTCTTTTGTTAAATTTTGTAACTATAAAATATATAAACTAAAAAGGGGGGGAATAAATTTTCAGACTCTATTGATTAATTTTTTTTTTTAATTATAATATTTCACTTTAAGGGCGTATAATCTTTTTTTAAATATAATATTGTTAATCATAAGGTGTTTATGATAATTTTGTCTCAGGATGTATTTCTCAGCTGTAAATGATAAAATCTGAAACGTCAAAATTTTGTTTCAATAAACTTGAGCCTTGTTAATCACTAAATTTGTTTTTGTCTTTTTATTTTTTTTTTAAATTTCTAAACATTGTTACCATTTTGGTTCCGCCTTTCTTAAATTTAAGTCCCCTGGTAACACCACAATGATAACAAATGGGAGTTAAGTAATTTTGAATTTTATTGCCGAAATTGTTTCTTCTTTGATAGGAAATTGAATTTAAATTTTGAAAGGATTGTCTATTAGTGAAATGTGGGTTTAGGTTATATTTAAATCCGATGTGGTTGGTTTTAAAATGGGAGGCTGGCCTGCGCCTGTTTTTGGGAGGGTATTGCCTTGTTGGAGGCCGGTTCCGACATTCTGGGCTTCTATGTCCCGGCTGACCGCAACTGTAACAGACCACTGGTCTTGTAGGTCTTAAGTCAGGACTTCTAACTTCGGGTCTCGCTAATGGAGCCCTTTGCCTGTCAGTATACATGACATTGTTAACGTGAGCGCAGAGTCGATCTAAGTCTGCACAATTTTTTGGTTTGGCAACAAAAACTAAGCAGTTGCGGACCTCCGGAGACAGTCCCTCCAGAATGACGTCCGTGACCTCCAATTCGGACTTTTCTAAATTTAATGTTTCTTCAGCTTCTTTAATTTGATTTACAAAAATGTGCACCGCCTCGTTAGTCTTCTGGGGCCTATAGAATAACTCCTGCACTAGAGAAGCCAACCTTTTCGAAGGTATAAAGAGACGTAAGGCCTCTTTGTGAAATGTTTTAAATGTCTGATGTCTAATCAGACATGAATTTAAAGGGCCCTGTGCATAGGGCATCAGAACATTATTGATGTTTACAGCTACGTCCGGGTAAGTTTTCACTATTTTTAAGGCAATTTAAAAAAAATTTAATAATTTATCAAGGTCGAACCCATCTGTCTGAGGAATTGTTTTAATAATCTGTTCGGCAGGATGGCTTAGTTTTCCGTATAAAGAGATGTATGGACAGCCTTTTGAACTGCTGGGAGTCGGTTGATGAGCATCGGCCTGCGGCGTGTCCGCAAGGAGATTTGGCCCATTAGAGCGAGATGGCTCTGCAGAGCTAGCTTTAGTGGTTCCCCCAGAGGGCGTTAACGGGATGCTTACATTTAATTTTAGAGGAGCAATGGTTTGCTCAAAAGCTTTAAATTTTTCCTTGAGCGTGGCGAAATTGTTCTGTAGCTCGGCCAGATCCCGTGGCACGTTGTTATCTGCAACTTTTAGTTGTTCAGTATGCACCCGATTTAGGAACTCTAGACGTCTTCCGAATACGTTCATGCGCGCACGAACACGAATCATTTTGATTCCTCTTTCAGAATCGAGGTTCTCCAGGTCGTCTTGCAAGACAAACAAGGAGTTCCGGGCTAACGCTATCTGTTGTAAGAGGATGTCTTCGGTGAAGTTTCCCATTTCGGGCTCAACGCTATTCTGTAGAAGGGACCTAAGAGAGGTTCGCATTTTAGCTACAATGTCTTTCTCACCACCTCTAGCTACCACCTCAAAAGCAAGCTCAGTGTTCTTTAACGAGTCTACTAATCTCAGCAAATCCACTGCCATTTTAACTGTTGCTGATAATAAAAAAAAAAATAAACCAAGTGATTTAAAAAAAAAATTTCTTTTAAGATGATGCAAAAATGAAGTGAAAGGACCAGAGAATGACTCAAGAATTATATGTAGTGTAGTTGTTGTGTATATGTGTGTGTGTAAGTATGAATTAATACAGACAAGCGAAAGAAAACTCGAGAAAAATTTTGAAGGAAATTTTGAATATTTTTTTGTTTTTTTTTTGTTTTTAACTATTTTTGGGTTTTATTATTTTTTTTTTATTTTTTTTGGAATTCCCGAATGAGCCCGCTGTCTGGATGAAATTCAGTGAATGACTAGAGTGCAATGTATGTAAATATATATATATATAAAAAAAAATATTTAAGCAGACAAAATAATAAAAAAATTTTATCGAAATTGGTTTAGAAGTTTTTGTGTAAGTGTTTATATGTAAAATAAATAATAAAAAAAGAGACTATAGATTTATATAGATTTAAATATTTAAAATAAAAAAAAAATTCCATCAGCAACAGTTGTGCAGTATTTAAAAAAAAATGCAAACATAAAATTGAGCCTTGTTTGACAAAAGAATTTTTTTTGAATTTAAATTTAGATGGTTCCAATCCAAAATTTTGAAAATTAACTACGGTTCCAGAATTTAAAATTAACCACTCTATAATTTAGAGAATACCACGCTAGAATTTAAAGCAAACCACGCTCTGCTACCAGAAATATGTTACCAGGGGACTTAAATTTAAGAAAGGCGGAACCAAATGGTAACAATGTTTGAAAAGAAAAATAAAAAAAGACAAAGACAAATTTAGTAATTAACAAGGCTCAAGTTTATTTAAACAGAAAGAATTTTCGATGGTTCAGATTTTGTCATTTACAACTTAGAACGACATCCTGACACAAATCATCAGTAAAAAAAGCTTATGATTAACAAGATCATAATTAGAAAAGTTATACGCCCTTAATGTAACATATAATAATTTAAATAAAAAAAAATTAATCAACAGATTCTAAAAATTTATCCCCCCTTTTTAGTTTATATATATATATAGTTACAAAATTTAACAATAAAAAAAAGACAATGAGCACAGCTTAATAATTAACAGGATTATAATTAATCCAAAAAAAAAATTATACGCCCTTAATGTAAAATTAGAATAAAAAAAAGATGAAAAGATACTGATATTTATCCCCCCCCCCTTTTTACTTTATGAGATGATAGTTTTTTTTTTTTAAAACAGTTACAGAATTTAACAAAGTAAAGATTTATAAAAAAGTTTGATGTTTTAAATACGAAAAATTCATATCTATTGTAAACAGGTTCATCACTAGACTAAAGTTACATAATATTACTGGTTTGATAAATTTCTTAAGTGCTATATTGGCCAATAAGTTTATATATTTTAAATACAAGAATTTATTATAAAATGAGAAGTTTATAAAAAAATAAAAAAAATATATAAAATTTGGATATTGAAATTTTTAAATTGACGTCAATTATGTTAATTTAGAAAATAACCTCTTGGAGGTTGTTAGGACCGAAAGTTTGCATGCAGGCTCCACCCAATGATTTGTTATATAATTTATAAATAACTACACAAGTCTACATCTAAAAGATAGTTTTAAGAAAAACATATTCGCTGAAGCAATTTAGACACATGTACAATGTAAGTTTAGTCAAGGTTCTGCAAAGTCAGTTTTTAAAAAAAAAAAAAAAAAACATCACTTTTGTGCACTTGAAACTCTGTAGATATATTAAACAAAACGTGTTTTGCAAACAGGTAGAAACATGTTAAGATCTATCGCTGGTCTATGCAATGTGAGGCAAGAATTGCTAGGTTTCTCCAACCAGCGTATTAGCTGAAGCAAAAAACACGTTTTTTAGCGTCTGTGCAAAATCAGACATGTTGTAGCATTAAAGTTCTTTATTAAAGAAAATATCTGGTTATTTGTCAAAATTAAAGAACATTGATTGCATCACAGAAATTCGTTAAGATTATAATTAAAAGCTTCTTAGATGATTATAAAGCTATTTATATATATTTAGTTTTGTTTAAAACAAAGCTTGTATAAGACTTGCAAAATTCTGCAAAAGTCTGTAAAACGAAATTTTCTGATTTAGAAGAGATTTCTCTAATAGTTTTATATTTGACATGTTCAATAAGATATTCTGATTGTTTAATGTTCAACATTAGTTTGCACTAATTTCACATAATTGTTCAAAACTTAAAATGTGCCTTTGCAAGGTTTTGTAAAGTATGTTTTAAGAAATGAAAATTTTTATAATCATTCAGTTTCAAAAGAACATAGAATATTAAATAAAACATGAAATACATATTTTAAAGAATACATGATAATTAACAAATTATTTTAAAACATTAATAAAATTTATGATATGACAAAATCTGTAAATTTGAAATACCTGGAAAATCCTGTCGCGGAGCACGTGATCTTGTGCCGTGAAAATAAAAATTTATTTAACATTTTAGAACACTTGAGCGCACAAAACTGTAGACTAACATATTGAGACGAGGATGTAGTAAATTTTGAGACGAGAAGGTTGTAAGTTTTGAGACAAGAAGGAATGTGTCTCACGGAGCTATGAAAAGACGTTCACATGGCGAATAATTACAGGTGGACTAGACTAGAGTTTTAGATCCGATAGCCTGACCAGCGGATGGACTTTGCGCGTGCATGTCATGCGATGCTTAGTTTTGGAGAAGGTCGCCAGGTGCCAGCATCTGTCAAGGGACGGAAGTTGAATTTATGGAAGACGAGTGAATGAGATTTATTTGCAGATTCGGTTATGGAATTAGGATGTTACAAAAATATGACAAGAAATAACATCATAGGACTAAGAAAATTATTTAAATTGTAAAAATCATAAATATTACAGATAAAATTCATTTGTAGTCAAAATAATAAAATAAAAACCTTAATAATAGCTTGATAAATTTGTGAAAAAAAGTGAAACTAATAACTAAATACAAATTTATAAAGTCAACATAGAACTAAAATATCGCAAAATTATAAAATATATTATTACATAAAAATTTGACAAGAAATAACATCATAGGACTAAGGAAATGATTTAAATTGTAAAAATCATAAATATTACAGATAAAATTCATTTGTAGTCAAAATAATAAAATAAAAACCTTAATAATAGCTTGATAAATTTGTGAAAAAAAGTGAAACTAATAACTAAATACTAATTTATAAAGTCAACATAGAACTATAATATCGCAAAATTATAAAATATATTATTACATAAAAAATATGATAAGAAATAACATCATAGAACTAAGGAATATGAATAGAACATGAATATTATTAAACAAAAATGTTTATCCATCACAAATGATTGAGTTTCACTACAGTCTGTATGAAGTAACCTGTCTCCTAACCCTTCGACTACCTGGGACAGGCCCAGGTCATTCATTGCACTCTGAGACATCCACAGCTGTTTTCCTAAATAGTCACCTTTTAGTTTCTCCACTAGCTTAAGTAACTTTTTTAGCCGAATCTTAATTTCCGAAATTTTATCAAAAATTTGAGAAGTACATAAAAAAATAAGATCAACGATACTAAACAAGGGCAAATTTGATAAAAAACAAACAATAGATTATAGAGGGAATAAGAAATATAGAAGTAGTCTGTTTAAAGCTTTTAATAATAAAGTTGGTTTTATGTAACAATATGACAATGAAATTACGTATCAAATTTGCCCTTGTTTAGTATCGTTGATCTTATTTTTTTATGTACTTTGCAAATATTTGATAACATTTCGGAAATTATGATTTAGGTAAAAAAGTTACTTAAGCTAGTGGGGAAGCTTATAGGGGACTAATTAGGTAAACAACTGCGGGCGACGCCGAGTGCCGGTGAATGGCCCCGGGCCTGTCCCAGGTAGCTGGAGGGTCAGGAGACAGGTTACTTCATACAGAGTATAGTTTGCTGTTTCGTTTTATTTTCTCTTCTATTCTTTTTCCGATGCTGTCTACCATTTTCCGTTTGGGTCGAAGATTTGTCCCGTCCCTAAGATCTTGAGAATGCCATTTCACTGTATACATTATTTTCATAAAAACTATTTTTTTTTAAATAAAGTTACGGTGCTCTTTACATTCTTAACTGAACCAACTCGGATGATGTGTTGCAGTATTTCGTTTTATAATTGTAGTGAGTGTTTTAAGGATTTTTGGCTTGGACTTTACAATAGGGAAATATTTCGAAAATGTCGTAACAAAGTTCTTCATTACCGAAAACACTTCATTTGAAGGTGTTTGGAGGCAAGCTTCTACTCTGCCATCGGGAAAGTGCTTCATAAAGTCCTTGAATCTAATTAAAGAGTCTGTAAGGACATCCGTAGTATTATTTTTTGACAGTCTGGTTTGACAGATTTTACACGAAAACTTGTCATTACACCTTTTGACTATCCAACCTGCCAAATAGCTTATTACTGCGTCCTCTAAAAGAATATTTACGTTATTTATTTGGGATAGCATAAAGCTACTTGGAGGAGATGAAATTGGTGATGTATCTGTGAAATTTGTTTCACTGATAACAGTAGTTGATACTGTTTGTAATTGTTCAGGATCAGCACAATCATTTTGCAGCTCATCATGAATGTTTAAATCTATTGTTATGTCGTTGTCCGGTTCACAATTTGCCGTACTTGGAGGGTTCAACAGCCTAACAGATATAGCATGCTGTAAATTTTTCCGAAATTGTCCCGCTGTTGGATTACTATTGTAACCTCCACGATGCCTGATGTTGCCAAACATATTTTCTATAGGGTCTTGGTTGAGTCTTGAGGTTAATAAGAACTCATTTCCCTCGGCTTTAAGATCTTCACTTAGCGATAGTACAGCATTAATTAATTGTAGTTTTAAGACCTGCGAAACATTGAGGGTTTCTTGCACGTCTCAGAACTCCTTTCTTTGTTTTTTTATACTTGTTTAATTTCCACGTGTCTATGTATTTCAATGCTTCTTTCAGACATTTCTCCACTAGGATGTTTTTGCTTGAAAGAGGTCTTCTCATGGGGCATTTGTCTTCTGGTGAGCGACTGTTTAAAGCATCCAGTATGTCATTCATCCTACCTAAGAAATCGGCAGTATTTTCAGCGGTTTCGATTTTTATCACCCCTAAGTGATAAGCCGCCTTTAATCCTCGAGAGACAGACTGACTGAAAACTTGAGTGGCAAGGTTCACTTTCTTTTTTTGAAAGCTGTTGGGGTGAACGTGCCTCTAACTCAACTTTGGTGCAGCCCTACAATCATTAGGTTGACTTTTATCAACTTTGTATAATTCTTCGATGTCACTCCATTTGACAATGCGATTGTCTACTTCAATATCGCTACCAATAAGAGTATTTCTGATATTCTTTATTAAGTGAGGAGCATCGAAGAAACAATAAATCTTGTAGTTCTTAAAATAAAAAATGGACTTTTCTCATTTACTCCGTTCATGGCCATACTTGCAGCATTTGAGCTTCCTAGATCACACACCACACCACGAACAACCAGTCCTACATCAAAAACTTTCTCTAAACATAAGTCTATTAAAATAGATATCACACTATTTGTTGTTGAATTTTGTGAAAGCACATAACCAATAGGCAATTTCCAACAATATTTCAGTCCCCGCAGCATGAAGAGCATAGCGTGAGTAGCAATTTGATCAGTCCTACCCAGAGGTCCGTGATCTTCAAAGCCTTCAATAAGGTCATTTTTTACGTTGTACTGCAGGCCTTTTTTTATGGACATTTCGTCAAATAAAACTACACATTGCTTTTCATGCTCTGTCATGTTTTTACTTTCATGGCCAGCTTTCTCAGCACTTCTTCACCAAATCCCGTTTGCAGGTTGTAAATATTCTAAAATTTTGTACATCTTGAAAATAATTATAAAAATTATTCTGCTATGTTATATTACTTTGTTAATCAAAAAGTTTTGTAACGGTAAGACATATTTTTGTGTTCATGGCTTTCTTTCCCCAAAATATATTACTATACCATCAAGCTTATAGTTCATACCGCTGCTTCTTTTTGTATGATGTGGTATATTTGAAATTAATTTTAGGGTAAGGATTTCTTTTTATTTTTATATATTTTTTATATTTCTATTTAGACTAAATTACTAAACTTTTAAATATCTTTTAAAAAATTATAAAAATGTTGTAGTATTTTTATGTACCCATAAACATTGACAATTTTTGAAAAATTAAGATTTTTTAAGTTTTTAGGGGTTTTGGGGGAGGCCATAAACCCCTAAAATATAAATATAAACTAACGTCTGGAATTGTGGTGAAATTGGTTTTCAATTGAATAGATACAAAATTTCATCTGAATCTAAAGCTGGATATTTCTGACACACACAGACATACATAACCGTGAAACCTATTTTTTGTATTCTGAGAGTAAGAAAACGATTTTTTATTTTTTTAAAAAGGCATTAGGCCTATAAATACTAAATTATATGTGCAAATTAAAAATTATCTTATCAAAATAAAAACATGTACAAGCTCAAGACTATAGAAATAATAATAAACCTCCAAACCACACAGCTTTGGGCGAAGCCGGGTAAAACAACTAGTTTAAATTTTTAGAAAAAACTCACTTCATTTAAAGAAAAAAGTAACAAGTCTTTTATAATAATAAACTTCATTAACAGTTAATCTGAAAACTGACATTTTAATAAACTTAATTAAAAATTTTATTTTAATTATCAATAATTCTTCTGACAATGAAGGTTAACTGCTGCAATTTTTCAATTAAAAATCTTAGAAAGATGATTAGTGAAACCGTTACCTTGATTGATCTGAAGATGGAAATGTGAAGAAGTGAAGATCATAACTGTTCTTATTATTTCTTTGGCAGTCCGCGTAATAACACTTATATATTCCAGGCATGTTTTTGTAATAGATTGACACTATTGGCAGATACTGAATAAGTGAAACAGCTTGCGAGGGAAGGAAGCAATACGAGACGGGGTATTTTGCTGACGGAAGTAAGTGAGAAGGTTTGTGAGAGAGAGGTCAACAGTTGTACAGTCTCAACCAAGTGGGATGCGTACAGTCAAGCACCTGCTGCTAGCGCTTTCTGATAGCTGTGAGTCAAACTTGTGATGAACAGCACCCGTAAAGCGTAGACTATTTCCCTATCCTATGTCGTGTCTTATAGTATTTATGTAGTCATTGGCATTACTTATTACGTTCTAGAGTTTGTTTTAGGTTATTATTTCTGACTTGCAATTTACCGTTTTACTCAGGCTTGTTTTTGTACTAAAATGACGTTATTGTGATATGCGTTGTGCATGACTTGGGGTTTTTTCTGTTATTGTGAACTTGTTTTGTTAGGAATGTTTTTTATTTATTATAATTTGTGTATTTATTATAATTTTAATATCTGTATTATTGTTTGTAGAATTTATTGTTTTAAGTGAATATTATTGTCAGACATCTAATACTGAGGCTGTCTAGAGATAGGTTATGTTATATCTGGTCTAACCTTTTTAGTGAATTTCCATGTGTTTACATATAAAATTTTTTTGTCTAATGAAAATTTTATAAATTGATTATGTTTTTACCAAAATGTATATAAATTTATATAGACCTATCTATAAATTCTTTGAAAAAATGCTGTTTTATGTAAATAAAAAATTTGGCATTTTGCCTTTGGTTTTTGTAAGAATTTTTGATTTCTGAGATACTAACTAATGAAAATTTTATAAATTGATATTTCTTTTTAGCAACTTTTACCAACAAATATATTACAAATCTCTAGTAATACAAAAAATTACAAAGCTAAATTCTATACACCTTTCTGAATATAATGATAGAAGTTGTGGTTTTCAAATTATTACTATTTTTAATGATTTTTTTAAAATAGGCCTAACAATTTTAATTTTTTGGTAAAACTTATTTTTTTAATTAATTTTTTTTCTAAATATATTCACAAATATTATACAAAACCTTTGTATATCATGTATATCATGAAAAAAGGTAGTAGGCTATAAATTTTGGATGATACAGGTTATATATATATATATATATATATATATATTGTAACGGCAGTCAAAATTATCAACAAACTGTAGAGCATAAATTACCTACAGTACAGATTAATTTTAGACTGCTCTGATAAGATCACCTGCAGAGTGCTGCAGTCTGGTTGTCAACTCTCAAAGCAATGTCGGACGATGTGTCACGCAACTTTCTCCTTTTAACCTTGACTCACTTTCGTAGATAGTCTAATAACGTGCTCATCTAAAACTCAGGCACTATCACATCATGTGAAACGCAAAATTGTTTTTTCTCAATTTCTTTCGGCTCGTCATCAAAATTTAGATTTGAAAACTTGATTTTAAATAATGTACTGATTGTAAAAGTACGTTAAGTGCATAAATGTGCAGTTTCATCGAATATTCATCGATGACGTTCCTTCAAGTTAAAACCTCGGAAGCGTTCTTGTCGACAAATTCCAGGTAACAATTTTAAGTTAACCATATTAAATTATATGTATATCTTTTAAATTTATTTATAGCTATGTACAGTTTAGAAGTAATTCAATCATAATAAAATTTTTGAATTATCAATAAGTTCTTTTGAAAAACATAAATTCACATAATTCTTATAAAAGTAAAGTAATCATTCTTCATTTTAAAATTAGAATAAAATCAAATTGTAATCTTTAAGATAATTATAAAATCAAAGTATTAATTAATCAATCTTTCATTTTTAATTAAAATCTTTTATTTTTTTTACTTCAAATTTGTACTAGTTTAGATATCAGACAAAAACCAACTATCTTTGTTACTTTATTTATGAAAACTCATTTTCTAATTTCTCTGTGAAAACATTTTTGTAATTTGTGAAAATATTTTAATTACTTTTGAAAGTAACTTCATTACATGGAAATATCTTGTCAAAGAACCTGTCTAAGATTGTCTAAACCTTTCTTAACAAATCACATGTATTTTTGTGCAGCAATAGCAGGTTCAAGGTTGAGAGAACAATAAAACTTTAACAGTATTTAGCAGTATTTCAAGTTTAAAAAGAACTCAGGACTTTTTAACTCCTGTTATGAACAACCTTTTTGAAAGTGTGAGTATAAAGCAGGGCACCTGATCCCAGCCAAAAACGTAGGGCACCTCATCCCAAAACCCCCAAGCCCCCTGACGTCACTTCCGGCGACGTCATTGTGACGTCTCAAAAAGACGTCACAACGCCGACACTGGAGATGACGTCGTTAGGGCACTTGAGACCTAAGAATGAGGTGCCCCACGATTAAACCAGAACCAAATGCCCCTACACAAAGTTAACTTAGACCCCGAGATCCATCCTCCTCGCCAGCTCGACCGATACTAACTAAACTTAAGATATAACCGAACCTATAAAGCAAATACTACGTCACATAATACCATGGGGCACCTCAGCCCAGATCGACGTCACACAATATCATAGGGCACTTGATCCAAAAAGTCGTCATTTCTGACGACGTTATGACATCTTTTTGAGACGACATAACGACGTCACTAGAAATGACTTCGTTGAGGAAAGTACCCCTATGGTATTGTGCTACAACATTCACCCCAGATTGACGTCAAATAATACCACAGGACACTTGATCCCAAAAACCGTCATTTCTGGCGACGTCAATATGACGTCTCAAAAAAGACGTCACAAAGCCATCACTAGAAAAGACGTCACAAAGCCATCACTAGAAATGAAGTCGTTGGGAGAAGTACCCTATGTTATTATGCTACTTCACCTAGGCCCCACATTGCACAATATTACATCAAACAATATTTGTAACTTACCAGAGATCCGTTCTCCTCGGCAGTTCGACTGATACTAACTAAACTTAAGATATAACCTAACCTATAAAGCATACACTACTCTGCATGTAATTTCTTCTGCGAAGAAGGCCACGTTCTTTCACAGAAGAAATTACTAGACAGTTATAAGAAAATAGAAAGTTTAAAGCACTGTCTATCAAATTTGTTTAACGCCCTCTCACCACGACAAGGAGATAGACATCTAAGAGGGGAATTTTGAAAAAAATTAAAAATAAATATTGCCATAAGTTGTGCTTCAAATTGAATTTAATTATGAATAATAATAAAAATAAATATTGCCAAAAGTTGAAAATAGATTTTAAATAAAAATTTGGAGACGTATGAGTACAGGGCTTCTACACATAGGACATGTATCAACCCTGTACGCACAGTATCCACACAAAAGATGGCCACAGGGTCTCAAAGTGAATGAAACTCTCTCTACCAGACAAACCGGACATGCATTATTCAGTCCGTCTGCAGTCCGGTTCGTCCGTTTAGGTGAGGACCCTGTGGCTGACACCATATTTGTCCCACTAGCAGCGATGGTATTTATGTATTCGCCCGTTATTTGGTGCAGAAGCAGCACCAATGACTCCCATGGACGCTGTAAAAAAACCCCTAATGTCAGTATATCATATTTATTTCATAATCTATATAGTATATGTAAATAAAAGAACGCACCTTTGCACGTGGAACGTATTCCACTATTGCCTCTTCTTCTCTTTCATCCTCCGCCTCCTCCTACTCCTACTCCCCCTCCTCCAGGTATCTGACCCAAAAGGTAAAGCTTGCGCCAACCCCCACCTATCCCAGAGAATAGGTGATCTGGATGAGCGGGAGGTGGAGCCCCCGTCAGCGACACTGTTGTTCCTTATAGGTGTCACTCCTGGAAAAACTGTGCTGGTGGATACCCTGGTAGCTGTTACCTCAGGCGTTAACTATAAACAAACCCTATATTATATATAGAACTATATAAAATAGAATAGAGATACACACACACACACACACACACACATACACACACACACACACACACACACACACACACACACACACACACACACACACACACACACACACACACATACACACACACCTTGCCGCGTACGCTCCCCGTTCGCGAATTTTAAAATTCGTTCCCTATCCTTGGAACGCTACTTACCGCGTACTCTTAAACTCGCTGTACTCTCACCACCGTAAGGCGAAAAACCTTTCAGCTCGGAACTAGCGCGGGCAAGGCCAAGATGCTCACTTTTACCCTTTTTGCAATCAAAGATATTGCAAAACTTGGCTCTAGTAAGTATGAGCTTGTCCTCATAAACTTACCAATTTTTAATCTACGCAAAATTCCCTGAATTTTATCTCCATGCTCGATTATTTGACTCTTTATCTAAAGTAAGACTCTCTCTCTCTGGGGAAGTGCCTTTTGGGAGAAATCGGCTCTTAAGTTCTGATAATAACTTTTTAAAAATTTCAAATTATATTTCTAGAGCACACATAAAATATTTATCTTAGACAAGGTTATTTGCATGTACAGAATGGATATATAGAAAACACAACAAATTTTAGAAATGAATTACGTATATAATCTTTCTATTCAACACAGTTAAAATAGCAATTTCAAAATTTATCTGACAACAAAGTTGATTAAACATCAACAAAACAATTTAAATATTTCACAAAATACAAATAGGATATTTCCTATATTCTAAACAAAATAAAAAACGCTAGACTTTTCAGACAGAACCACAGACAGTTTTTCCTGTACTTAAAAAGTCGTATTTAATTATTAATTATCTACCACACCAAAGCAGAAATTTATAAAAATGAATTTAATTTTTGTTTATTCCCCAAATGACGTTATAATTGAAATGAAGTTAATATTTGCGAATTATTCCTTAAGTATATGACACCTTCACACTTTATTAGAAGTTCTTGTTGATATTGGAATTTGTTGTTTAATTTAGCTGATGCTGATGCGATGTCTTCAATCCAGATCCTATAGACTATGAGTTTGTTGAATGCTGGTCTCGAATTCGATCTGCTAAGTTGCCTTGAAGTTCGAAATGAGTAGAAATTTTTCTAAGTCCAATTTAGTAGAGTGACAATTGTAGTGTCCTCTCAGCTCGGAGTCTGTTGCCAAAGATACGTCTTCCTTGCGTCGATTCCAAAACAAGTGTACCCGTCTTTCGACGGATAAATTGTGGTCTCCCTTTCTGTGGGAAAATTCCCACTACCTGGAACCAATTTTTCTCCCTTTTGAAGAGAAAAGTTTTTTCTTCCCTTTAAGTTTTTTCAGGCCCTTTTGGTCTGAAATTTTTACACTATATATTTTACTAATCATAGTTTTTATCTACTGAATAGTTTTCTTCCTTTGTTCTTTATTAAAACACCTTTTAATTAATAATTTATTGTATTTATTATTCAGTGTTATTTGTGATCCAAGTTGGCATTGCAAAGTCCAACCGCTGAACTCTCACTGAGGGATGCGTGCGTCTCTCGACAAGATTTTTCCTGAAAAAAACAACTTCTGACATTTTTTCGTTCAACTCGCTATAACTGTCGAACGCCCGGTCCGATTATCAAGTTCCTTTCGGATTCTTCTTCCTCTCCATCTTGTGGGTCTTGTGGTACTTGATTCGTCGTCCTAGTACGCTTCGTTCGCGAGTTATCGCCCTTTTTCCGAAAGTCGGATTTTCTTTTTTTGAACTTTTGAGATAAGTCCTTTTTCAAAATTGTTTTGACGAAATTTTGTTCCTCTTCTTCTATGACGAAAACATCTGTTTGTACTTTTTACGTAGCTCGCTTGGTTCTCGAGTTATACGTCCTTGAAGTTCCAAAGTTTCTATCGTCTTGTTTATAGTTCATAACCCCCCCCCCCCATATTATATTATTATCTCTGCTTTGATGTTTTACACTTCTACATACTAGACATATATAATTACATAGTTGTTTCTCCCGTTTAACTTTAAATTTAACCGCTTTTGGGCTTTAAAGTTTTACTTTTTGTAATTATTATATCTCCCTTATTTTAATTTGAAATTTGAATCTAAGTACATATTATTGTGCCCTATAGTGGTCTCTTCAATTGTACTTATTATTATTTTTTAATAAATCCCCCCTTCAACTCAAAAATTCCAAAAAACTCCCCAAGAATGACTTTCTAAGTCCATTCTCACCTGTTTATTATTATTATTTCATATTTTTTATTTGTAATTATTGTTAGTTCTCCTCTTAGTTATGACTCTACGTTTTTTGAATTTTGAATTTAACTTTTTTCCAAATTTTAGGTTTTTGAGCCCCTATAAAAACTTGAATAACTTTTTTATTTTATATGATTTAAAATTTATTTGTTGATATTATTGATCGGTTGATTCTATTGAATATTTATTTATATTAATAATTTATTTTTTTAATAGACTAATAAACGAGGCAAATTGACATTTCCTGTTCTAGCACGCAGTTTTGCACCTGAGCTGGCGTGACGTCATCGCCCCATCTCGTCTCCTCTCTACATGGTTTTAGCGCGGGAATTTAACTTGCTTTAAATTGACTTGAGACTTTTGACTCCATGTCAAACCGTCTCAACACACACACACACACACACACACACACACACACACACACACACATATATATATTCTAACGGTAATCCTTTTCTTGGTTAAGTTGAATGATGTTTACGGTCCCCACCTTTTTTGGGACGCCGATTTATTCAACGGTTTTTCGTTTGAGAATAAGTTATTTCCACCTACTGGCAGTTTATAGGCAATCTCGCTTTGTTTGGCCTAGGTGAAATAACTATGTGTCGAATATTCAGTTTTCTGAATATCCTGACTAAAAAAAAAAAAAAAAAACTTCTACGTTATACTTCCAGTACTTTATATTTGATTCTAGCTCAGTTAGGACACAAGTGAATGATTTTACTTTTTGTAAACCTCTGAGTAGTGAGTACACTGAAACTAACCTTGTAAATTGTTTATTTGTGCTTGCAAATATTTTATGAAATTTCACTGTATCAATTCTTAATCTATAACTCGTAAACTATTGGGATATTTGAATACTAGGTGTTTTTTGTAAATAATAAATTTTTTTAATAGGCAAATAAAATTTTAATAATTCTTTTTTTTTTAATTTCAAACATAAAATAAAACTTTTTGGATTTTACTTTCTCCAACAAATACAAAATAATAACTTTCCTTTCAAGTTAATAATAATTTCTTAAACTACAAGGCAGAACCAATTATTTACCTAACTATAATTTATTCTAATATTTTATACCCAATTAGATTTAATTAATATTTTAATAAAAGATTTAATTCGAATATACGATTTAATGAATTTAATTTTAATTAATAATACAAATATTTTATCTAACCTAACATCCTAAGTAACCCATTATTTTAAAATAAATTTATTTGAATTTATTTCAGGCAAATTTAATCAGGGACTAAAGTATTTACGTTTCTACCGACCTTTTCACAACTGTCCAGGCGTCGCGACGTTTGATATGAAGTCCGCGAGCGTTGTTTAGCGATGGCAGGCTACAGATGCTCTGCGTGTTGGTTAAGTTGTCTCGTTGATGAAGGTTGATCGCTGTAGGGTTGTCTGGAAGAATGTTGGATGAATTTTTAAAGAAGGTTGTGGTGATGTCGTGTCTGAAGTCCCGGTTCGGCTATTCTCTCGACGTTAAAGTTGCATGTCCAAGTGGTCGCCTGGTGATGTCCTGGAGTCCTATCCGGAAGCTATACGAATCACTCCATGTATCAGCTGCTATGTAGGTTATGTTACTTCTCCAGAATAGTCCAAGTTAAGCCAACTTTGTAATGACTAAGTTGCCACTGACGTTCTTGTAGATTATAGTTGTGTCTATTGCTGCATTCCAAATTAATATCGCAATGACGTATGTTCACACTTGTTATACAAATTATTAGGTTAACTAAGAAAATACTTAGCTTTTTGCATACTATGGTATGTTATTAAAAACGAGATCTATGCTCGATGTGTTCACTTACATCGTAGAAACATCAAGGGTTTCGAGTTTAACCGAGCAATCGTTTATATAGACTCATCTTCAGCCAGCTCCTTCTACCGTTCCTCTCTTATCTCGCTCCGTGCAGTTTTGGCCATTTAAAATCCTTTTCCTTTGTAACTCCTCCAGGGTTTTCCCTATTTTATTGAGAGTGACATTTTTGAATTCAGCTCATGGTCTTCTTTACACACGAACTCGAGTGATGTTCGTACGATTCTTGGTTCGCGTACACGACCCGCGCCCGTTTTTCCGCGACGATTTCTCCCAGAAAAGTCTTTGTTTTTTGTTTTTCCCGGTTTTTTGTTTTCACTTCTTTATGTCCTTTTGGTTTGTGTTAACTAGCCGGATTTTCTCTTTTTTGTGCCTCTGGTTGTCTTGCTGTAGGGTTAGGGAGTTAAACGATTTTCTACAAACTTGGGCTTTCCTTTACCCCCGAAACATATTTTAAATACTGGATTATTTTTACTTAACTACGTTATCAGCATACTATTTAGCGTTTTGAGTTAATAAAAATTTAAGTTTAACTTTTTATCTGGCTGTAAAGGTGCGAATTCTGTCACCTTTTTCCTTTAATAAAATTTCAAGTTTTTCTTTTTAATTATACATTTTCTTTATCATTACTAAAATTTGTTTTAGTTAGAATTTAAAAAACCTTCTTTTTTATATACTTTTTTATCATTTGAACTTAGTGGATTAACAATAACTTTTTCATTTAACGAAATTTCGCAAAAATCTATTTAACCTTTATTTAAGGCCTTCTTATGAAAAGTATGAAAAATCTTTTCTTTTTCAATTTAGAGGAATTTTGAATTTCTCCCTATACTTTAATAGTCTGTATTTTACGTAACTTTGTGACTTTATATTATCTAATCTTGCAGTAAATACACCCGCGGTTAGCGTAATGCATTTCCTGAAGATATTTGTTTTTATTTAATTTATATATATATATAAATAAAATAAAAACAAATATTGCATATAAAGACACTCACTCTCCAGATTTGTCGCTGTGACGTTCCCGTCTGCTGTGAGGTGGAGGAAGTCATGGACTGAAAAAAAGTTTAACTTTAGATTGATCCACCCTCTGTTCACCCTCTCAATTCACTTTACGTCAACAAACATACCTGGAGTCTTCTCTCCAATCTCAAGGTGAGATTGCCTGCCATACCCTGTAGATATCTCTGAATGATATCTCTTTTCCCCCAATACAAACTGTTACAGATGAAATTTTAAAGAGTAAAATAAATTTGTAAAAAAAAAATTTATTTATTGAAATTAAATTTAAGTTCAAAGTGTATCATAAATCTAACAAGTTTTCATCATTAAATTGCTTATAAATTATTACAATTTTATTTATTAAATTTCTTAAATACTAAGTTGTCCAACTAATAAAAAAAATAACCAAGAGATTATTTTATTATATAAATAGAAAATTAAATTTTTATTGACGTCAATATATTTTTTTAATTTTGAAAAATAACCCTTTTCGGGTCGTGGGGCCAAAAAATTTGCATGCTGTCCCATCCTATAATTAATTTAAAATTTGTACATATTGTTTCACCAAGAATAGTCAACAAGATGAAGTCACTTAATTACGCCTTATTTTTTTATTAAAGTTTTTTTTTTTAAGAGACACAGGTAAAGTTTATTTTTGATACCATGAGGCACATTTCAAAAAGATTTTTTTTTATAAGTTGAGCTCTTATGAGCTAGGATTGAATACTTCTCTACCTTGTTTAACACTTGCTCTCGTGCAATGCAGATTAGTTATGCGCAGCCGTATGTGCTTGATTCTTTGCTTGACGAAAAATTTGCAATTTCAGAAATAAAATCGTGCTAGCGAAAGCAAAAAAATAATAAAGCTCCTGGATTTGACGGTATACCATATGAGTTTATTAAGAACTCGCCAGACAGTGTTTTGATAAGGATTCTGGACACTTTCAATCATATATTTGAAAGGGGAAAAGTGCCGGTTTCGTTCAAAAAAGTATTATATTCCCTTTGTATAAAAAGGGTGATGTGAATATGGCAGAAAACTATCGTGGCATTTCGTTTATGAACACCCTAACAAAGGTTTTTACTGGGATGATTTTGAATAGGCTTACAAATTGGGAACAAAAACATAAAATTTCACTTACATTCCTGCAGTTAAAACATGTAGTTGTTAAATTGAATAAATCGCATCTTGGACATCTTTCTTCACAAGTGTCAGTTCTAAGTCATGTTTTATGTCACATTCTAATTGTAATGAGTGCCTTTTAAATTAGTGATGTTCTTTTACAAAAGTAAAGATAAAAGTAGGTGAGTTTTTGTTTTATAAAACACGGCATGTGCTTCGATTCTAAAAAATTCTCAGCACTTCTAAACGAGTCCAGGTATTTTGTTTTTCAGATTTCACTATACTATAAAATTTGTTAATATTTTTTAAGCTTCGTTTATTGAAATATGTGTTTCGTATTTTCTTTTAGTATTCAAAATTTTTACTGAAACTTAATAACTTATAAAAGGACTTCTTTTGTTTGAAAGATACTTTTAAAAATCTAAATCTAAACTTTAAACAGTCAAACATTAAGTATTCAACAGTCATGTAATAAATATTAAGCAGTCAAAATATTAAGTATTTAATCACATCAAAATACTAACTAGAAAAATGTTTTTTCTGAACTATAGTCCTTGTCTTTAGAAAATTTCTAACTCTTGTTATAAGTCTTTTATTTCAAACAGAAATCAAGATATTCATATACCATTAGTATTAACAACAAAGAAGGACTTAATTATAATCTTTTCTGGATTTCTGTAATTCCGATAATTTTCTTGATTTTGATGAAATAACAAAGCATTTTAATAAGAGAAACTTGTGCTATAACATGTATAAGATTGCATAAATTTCTATTCGACCTGTGTTTTTTTTAACAGCAAAAGCTGGTTCAAGTTTGCTGGATTTTGTTCTGGATTTTGCAAGTCCATGCAGCAAAATTGGATACCTGTTTGAAAGACTCTACCTAACTGTTTAAGACATGTTTATAACAAGGAA
This sequence comes from Aphrophora alni, assembly GCA_963513935.1. Taxonomy (NCBI): domain Eukaryota; kingdom Metazoa; phylum Arthropoda; class Insecta; order Hemiptera; family Aphrophoridae; genus Aphrophora; species Aphrophora alni. The sequence continues at coordinate 62,409,545 of OY740768.1, read as the reverse complement.
AAATTTTGAATGTCACTAAGTGCACTATAAAATGACATTCCTCTAAAAATTCTAACTCGAATTGTGAACCTGTTCTTATATATATTTTTGGAACTGAAATCTGTTTAATAATATGTCCTTTACTGTTTATATGTAATGATGTGTAATTATTTATAAGATAATATATATTTTGGGTGGTGCTGCATGCAAACTCTTCGGTCCTCACAACCCCAAAGAAGTTATTTCAAAATTAATAAAACAAAAAAAAATATTGACGTCAATCTTTAAAAATTTCACTATTTAAAAATTTCAATATTTAAAAATTTCACTATTTAAAAAATTTCCTTTTTATTCTAATATTTCACTTAATTTTAAATTTAAGTTTTCTCTATAATTTTTTTATATATAAATGGAGATTAATATATATATATATAATGAATTGTTCTTTTATAATGAGAATGGAGTCACATCCTTTCTTTCATAAGATGTCTTCTTATATATAGATATTTGTTTATTTATATGTATGTTTAGACTAAGTTGGTATAACCCCAAACTTGTTAAAATAATTTACCATCTTCACCTTTTGTATATGTATATGTTTCTGAAAACTTAAACTTTTTTTTTAAGAAAACTTTGTAAATTTTTTTTTTTAAATTTTATAACAAAATATAACTGTAAATAGTAAAATCTGATTATTCGAAATTTCCGTTTAAATTAAATAAATCTTTGAGTTTGTTAATTATAAAATTTGTCTTTCTTTTTTAAACATTGTTACCAGTTGGTTCCACCTTTTGATAATTTAAGTCGCCTGGTAACAATGAGTATCAGGCCGGCTTTAGAAGAGGTTATTCAACCATGGACAATATATTTAATGTTGTAAGTGTGAATAATTTACGATTAGCTAAAAAGAAGGGTAAACTTTATTGTTTTTTTGTAGACTTCTCGGCAGCGTTTGACACAATAGATAGGAATACATTGTTTTATAAACTATCATGTTTAGGAGTTTCAACAAAGATATTGAAAGTGCTTCAAAATTTATACAAAGAAACTGTAGCTGGGGTATGGTGAAGGACTGGTGTGTCAGATTGTTTTGAAACGAAAATTGGAGTAAGGCAGGGATGTTTATTGAGTCTATTATTGTTTTCTCTTTTTTTGAATGATCTACATGAGGCATTGGGGGGAGGCGGTTGTGTTGATGGGGTTTGTATTCGGGTGCTGCTTTATGCAGACGATATAGTTATTATGTCCTCCTCACCAGAAGGTCTTCAGGCTATGGTGGATAAATTAAATATATATTGCAACATGTGGAATTTAACGGTAAACTTAATAAAATCGAAAGTGATGGTTTTTAGAAACGGTGGGAAATTGGCAACTAATGAAAGTTGTACCTTTGACGAAAAACAGATCGAAATTGTAAACAGTTATAGATATTTAGGGCTTGACCTAACTCCGAATTTGTCTTACGAGAACCATCATAAGTCTAAGTTAGTAATGGCTAAGGCTAGTATTAACTGTGTTTGGTCTAAATTAATTGGATGTAAAAACGTTCCACTAACTGTAAAATTATCAGGTTTTCAAGCAGTTCAGAGAGCAACAGTAAGTTATGCAGCTCAAGTTTGGGGTTATAGGGAATATAATAGTGTTGAAAAAGTATTTAGGTTTTTTATAAAAAAATTGCTAGGCTTACCTTTAAACACGCCAACTTATGCCATTTATCTAGAAACGGGACTATATAAGCTGTATTTGTATACATTGAAGTTAAATTTCAGATATTTGTTTAAAGTGTTCGCTATGCCGGAAGACAGGTTGCCTAAAATGTTAGCCAAAAGAATAGTGAGCTGTAATATTTCATGGTTTAAAGAATGGAAACGTTTGGGGTCTAAGTACGAAGTGGGGTTGGTTAATAATTTGTAACTGTGGGATAAAAATAACTGTAAATTAAAAAATAGAGAATTAAAATATTTATTGAATAAAATCAGCTTGGAACAGAGGGAACAGTTTTCACTATCAGCGACAAATTGGAAATATCATAAAATTTACTTCAGTCTAGATTTTAACCTAGGGGAAAAACATTATTTTAATAATAAAAAAAATAAGTATAAGTTGCAGGAAATAAAATGGGCATTTAAGTGTAGAGCTGAATTAATTCATTTAAATTTTAAACGAAGGGAGAAATTATATATGCTCGTTGTGTAATATGGGGGTGAACGAAGATGTTTACCATTTTGTGGCAGATTGCCTGATATTAGTGCAATATAGAAAATCTTATCTGGGTAATGAAAGATTATTGATGTCAGAGTTCAAGGACTTGATGAATGGTAAGGATTGGGTTGTATTGTTTAGATATCTTGAACAAGCATGGCATTACAGATGGACATTAATAAAATAATTTAACTTTTGAAAATACTTTTGGGTTGTGCTGATCTTTGTTATTGGTAATTTTGTTTGTTTGTCTAAGTAGGAGTAAGTTTATAATTCTGTTTCTTTTAAAATAATTATTGTTTCTCTAAGAATGAATGAATATAAGTTGCTAACCTAGCAGACGGCTGCAAGCCATGCTATATATATATATGTTATGAAACTTTGTAATTCTGAAGAAGTATAAATAAAGCATATATTATTATTATTATTATGAGCTAGGATGTCCTGAGTTGTGTTTCAACTTGCTTTTTGTCCTGACCTTGAACCAGCATTTGCTGCACAAAAAGTGACTTGTTAAAAGAGGTTTAGGCAATCTTATACAGGTTCTTTAACAAGATTTTTTTATATGTAATAAAGTTAGGTTGAAAGTAGTTAAAAGAAAAAATATTTCCACAATTACAAAATGTCTTCAAAATGAAATTAGAAAATAGGGTATTATTAATAAAGAAACCAAGATAGCAAGGTCTTTGTCTGAAATCCAAAACTGGTAAAAATTGCAAGAAAAATAGAAAATAAAAGATTTTAATTAAGTTGAAAGATTGATTAAATAATTCTTTGATTTTATGATTATCTTAAAGATTATAATTTGATTTTTTTTTAAGTTAGTTTTTTAAATGAAAAATGATTACTTTACTTTTATAAGAAATTATGTTTTTCAAAAGAAAATACTGACAATTCAAAGAAAATTATTTATGATTAAACTATTTCTAGACAATACATAGCTGCAATTAAAATTAAAAGATATAGACATAAATAAATTACCATGGTCAATTTAATCTTGTTACCCGGAGTTGTGTTTCAAAAGCTTACGAGCCTTTTGCGTGAAAGGAAATCATCCAAGAAGACCAATCGGCGAGTTAGGCATTATGCACTTACGAGCCTTTAAATTTTTGTACATATTCAGACTGATTTTCACAAATGAATTTTGAAGAAAAGCCGATATTTTTTTAAATAAAGAAAAGTTAAGTTGAAGTTTTACATTATGTAACTACATTGAGATACGACTATACAGCCTTAGCGCTATGAACTGTTTTGAATAATTCATGGTTGTCCGGGGTAAAGGTCTAATTGGCAGATCGCGCGACACCGCTTCCAGAGCTGCCCACCAGATGGTAGCATGATGCAGGGGAAGTTTACTAAACATTTTAATTAAGTCTGCCTTATTGGCAAGTTATGTTTTATAATTATTTGCTGAATTTAGCGGGCGTTACAACATCCTGTTGATTTATTGGGATACGAATTTCATCGTTGTTGGCATAAGTAGAGGACGCATATGGTCTGTGAGAATGGTATTAAAGACCAGTGATGACGTCATTGTAATTTGCAGCACTATCTATTGCCAGTAGTTCCATTTTAAACCTTGAATCCTATCGATCTAAGGAACAGAATATTCCGTCGTGTTAACTCGGCTAGGGGTCGACTTATACTGACGTCATTTTTATACTGACGGTCGTTAAATACGAGACCCATTCCGTCGTAAGTGTAATCTGACAGACACAGTCATCCCCTCTGAAATCTACAGGAGCACCGATCTGATCTGTTAAACTTACTGTGATATTATGAATAGTTTTTACTTTGACAGGTAAATATATTATTGTCGGTGGAATGTCCACAATCTTGTACCCTAGAAGTACTTGTGGGTAAAACTCGTGTATAACATGACACATGACGGTTCAAGTAAAGACCCTTCCCCTTTAACTGTTTTAATAGTTGTTGTACTGTACGTTTTCTCCTTTTCCTCTTTCCACCCCCTAATTTTGTTTTATCCTTCAATGCAACTGTTACAGCCATAGCGGCGGCACGTTCACCCAAAGATGCGTTCCCTGCTTTAACTCCACCCCAAGCCTTTCCGGCAAGTATTTTATCGGCTTCCCTACGTCTCTATGAATCACCGTATCTACTGTATGCTATATCGTGTTCCTTACAAGTTTCGTCCAGCGATTTCACACCTTTATCTCCACGAGCTAAACACGGTTACGTTTGATACTAAAACTATATCGTTATTGGGCGCCTGATAAACAGAGGTTACACCGTCAAAATTTGTTAGTAAATAATCCAACCACTCCGTTATCAATAAGGGTGTTATGTTCAGGTCTCTTTTAGCTTTGTCCAAATGTATTATCTATACATATTTCTCATAAAACAGATATATGTGATTATTGGCTATTAAAACTGTATTTACTTTACGTCTTATACTACATAGATCAGGAAGAGCCGACTCTGTAGTAATGGTATTTTTTGACCGCTTTGTTGTTGTGGTAGTGGTAGTGGTAGTAGTAGTGGCTGCTGTTGTTGTTGTAGTGGTAGTGGTTCTCCTAGGACCGTATAGATGTTAAATACTGTTAATTTTATCTGAGGAGAGATCTAATTGATACATGTCTACAATGTTTCTCGGTATAATAGAATAGCGATACATTGTGGAATTTGAAATAGGGGAATGGTGTAGGCCAAGAGCGTGTCCGATTTCGTCTAAAAGTACTGTATAGAAAGATTGATGGCTATCCAAAAGTCGATTCATGCTAAAGTCCAAATTTTCATCCGTACCGAAATGAATTTCTGTTTGCATAGTGGTCAGTGTAGGTAGAGTTGCGTGCGCAAGAATCGAACCTGCACCGTCAAAATCACTAAAACACTTTTTAGCACCAATAACCAAATTCAAATAATCCCTTTCACCAATGAAATGACTATATTGGCTGCACCGATAAAACTTTAAATTGGAATGCCTACACCACAAATTGAAAGCGTACTGAACAGTTTTCAATAGTTCACGGTTAACACCACCGTACAGGTACCAGGAAAGCGTAGTATTACTCCATTTAAACTGCCCTGAGGCATCAAGCGGGTTAACACTATCGTTATAACCTCAGCGTCCATATAGTGTCACGTCTAGCGTTTCAGGTGTTGTACTGTAGCTGTCACTGCTGAATTCTTCAGCGAGACATGTACAGCAACAAAACTCAAAGAAGACAAACGCACTGTTCAAAGTCATATTTACGAATGAGTTTAATCAACTAAATGTTTAGATATTTATTCTACATCCTTATCCTCTGCACCGCATAGCCGTCTCCAGTTCTTTATCCCTTCTTTAGGAATAGTACCTTTACTTGTATTTTGTTTTAATGGTACGTGCAAGGTCAATCAATTCCAAGTTAATGAATCTTTTCAAGCTAGCTTCTGTAAGGTCAATACCTGAAGAAAGTTGAATTCTGCAACCCTAATAGCTTCAGCTAATTGATAGAGTGTAATATCATCCGTTTCAGTAGTACCACGCGCGACATTACAAATACGTTTTGCCTCGGCATTAAAACAGTCGTCTTTTTGATTTTTGAGTAATACATTTGTATTTAAACATTCATGCATGTCGTGACTATATTTTTTAACTGTCGCAAATAATTGACCGCAACTATATCAGACGTACCGTCAAGTAAATTACTTATTTTCTTACCGTCAGCACTGAATATCTCTCCAAACGGAAGTATATACACAGTATTTTTTATGAGAAAAGCTAAATTGACAGCATCATCCATGAACAATGGAGAGCCGATTTTTGCTACTTTTTGTTGATCACAATTACATGATTTACCGTCACTCAGGGGTAGTCTATTGTCAACATACAGTTTGTTGACAGCATCCTCTTTACCACTAGGTGCTTTTACATTAGTGATTCTAGAGTTACTGGCATCAAATGAGCCCTCTCCGTTCTTTACGATAAAATTATCCTTCGCGTGTATAACATTGACAGCATCACCATTTTCCACAGGATTGCCTACATCTTGTATCCTACTATGATTAACAGAATAGTCAGTCATAAGTTTGATTGGAATTAGGGACTCGAGATATCCTTTTGTTACAGCATCATCAACGTTTTTGGCCACACCCAGACCTCCTAATGGTACACCCTTTGTATGGTACTTTTTTATGGTTTTGTTAAAAGTTAGACAATTTTTCTCTAGAGTTTCTAGGTTAACGGAATCTTTTTTAGTTTTAGGATTGGCTACATTACTTAATATTTTACCCCTTATATCGTAGTTTCCCTCTGGTGTAAGGTCATATCCTGTAACTCTAGGCCCCGACACTGAACGAAACTTACTAAGCTCCAAGTTACGTCCAAACTTGTCGACGCTCATTTTATTAATGATCTAATTTTTCTATTTCCAGAACCTTTTATAATCCCGACTCCCGTAGTTCTTCAAAGATGGAGGCTATTTCGTTAGCATGCCCTGTATGGCCAGCATCTAGAAAGGTCATTAAGAGTCTTAGTCGGTAACAAAGATCATTGGGGTTGTCCCAATATGAGTGAATGTTTTAGAAGGGAATAACTGCTCTATATTGTTTCTATATTTTATAGATCTGTTACGATTAACTTGCCCGTTAGGATCGTATAATCTATTGTGTGCACTGGATCTCAAACAGATATCTCTATACGCTCGTAAATCGGCCTCGGCATATATTTCATAATCGGGTATACGCTTAAACACCAACTCGTACAATCCGGGCGTCCCTTTACAGTGTACACCGTCAATTATAATTTCACAATCGTCCGACAACTGAAGAGTCTTGTTACCGATCGTCATAGACTTGTCTTCGATTTTCGGTCCGTAACTGTGATCTATAATTCGACTATTGGCGGTATCTTTCATCATTATGAGCATATATTTTCGTGCCAGCGGATGTGTGAAATTACTGTTTACCCATTTTTCAGATACACTTTGCCCTTCATGTGTGGACAATAGTTCCCTTACACTGGGCTGCGGTTGGTCCGGAGTCTCTGCAATTATTTCGGTATCCATAAAACTAGGGACTACTACACATCCCCCTCCCCCTCATCCACCTCCTCCTCCCCTCTCCTCTCCTCTCCTCAGGGGTGTTCTCGTTCTTTACCTCGCCTTTGACATCGGGTGTAGACGTTGACCCCTTTATTTTGGACAACTCTTTCAGTATGGGGCTGTATTGTTTATTCAGCAGCAGCTCTATATAAGCTTCACCTTGACGTATATCCCGATATTTTTTTTAATAACGTCCCCTAACCGTGATATCTCCGCTGTAAGGTTAGATGACGTCATGGCAGTTCTATAAATCTGAAGAAACACGGATATTTTTTTCTAATCAAGAGGAACTTTATTATATCACCAGCTGATGCTTTCAGTACGTTAGCACTCCACTGCAACCGTTTCGGGTATCCTTACTTGTCCTTGTCAAAACGAGGAATGTGCTCGATTTTGTCGGGACTTTTAAATATAAAGGTTCGATTTAGATAATCACGCCACTGAGCTATTTCGGCTAAAGAGATAATTATCCTTTGGTGTGTCCTCCGTAAACTTTTTTAGTTTAGCTATAGGCTGAACACTTTCCTCACTAAGAAGATACGAGTTTAATAATAAGAATTCGTCCAGATTTGAGCACGTATATTTCATCCAGGACTGTAACAGTTTTTGGTTAGTTACAGTATAATTGACACCGTCAAAGGATAGCCCGAAATGAACACATTGTTGAGGTACTGTAGGTAAGGCTTCCCTAAGAAACTCAACAGTGAACAGGCCTTGAGCCTTATTGTTTACGGCTTCAAACTGTTTACCTCTGGTTAGTTTAGGCAGGTTAGGTGCAGGACCAAACTTTGCATTGTAACTAATATCGATACAGCCTTTGCCTTTAGGGCCATTCTATATAGAGCTATAGGCCCTCGTATAGGTATAGTTCTCTCCGTGACAAGTACACATTTGGAGGTGAAGGTTAAGGAGATTCCGTACCGTAACATATCCAAATACGCGTTCATATAACCCACTCCCCCATGGGAAGGAGTAACTGTTGTGGTGAACAAATCAGGGAACGGTCTAAGCCTCGAAATAATATTTTGAGGGTGTCTCACCGTACCTTTCAACATATGTTCGTTATATATGACAAGAAAATCAACAAGGTTAGTTACAGTTTTACACTCACTTAGAAATTTCAACCATATTTCCCTATTGTAAATCCTATCAGCTGAGGTAATCATAAGAATAACCAGAGGGGTAAACTTTTACTGTGGCCGCCCCGCCTTTTATGTCTCTAACATCTTCTGTTGAATATATCACCGTGTCTACCCGATCTACTACAATAGTTTCCACAAAACTGTTTTCTGTCCGTATAATACCATGAACATAAATTCGATTTAGGATTATGCAATTTACAAATGTTGGCAAAAGGCCGTATATCATTATACGTGAACATACGCACTATATATATTTAATGAAATGATCAAAACCAATTCTGTACCGACTTTCTTCTTTCTCGCAATCTTTATCTATCACAATTAACCCGAGTTTATCTCCCCAGGCAATAGCACAAATATTTCTAAACTCGTCATATAGAACGTCTGTATTGACGTGATCTTTGTAAATGTGACGTAAGTTCAGATCATCTTGTTTAAATACTATCAAAAGGTTTGCATTACTACGAATCAAGCGTTTTGGGATATTGCTGTAGGATTGGCCTAAATAGAACGAGTCAATATTATTGTGACGGCCCATAGTAAAATAAGCACGTATATTGTTGTGTTTTTCGCAAGCGATATCATCGAATATCATTATAGAATTGTGTTCAGCCTCGTTAGGAGGGATTACGAATTCATTATCGGTGAATGGATAGTAATCGACGTCAGAGTTTTCAAGTATCTTTTCTAGGAACTTGTACTTTGGTTGGTGAAGGTATTTTGAAAATATGTAAACATTACCAAATTTTAACCCATTAGGTTCAAAAAGCAAGTTAAATATAACGTTAGTCTTTCCACAATTGGATGGTCCACAGAGTAATGCTCTGTTGTATTTGGGAGTAATGAGCCATGTCTTTTATTTAAAGCCCTTTTCTTGAGAAAAGTGTCGAAATTCGTCATGCTATCGAATGCAAGGAGTGTTCGATTCTCATGATGACGTAATACTGAAGTTAAATTGATTTGTATAATCAATATATACATTTTTTTAATACTCTACAGTAAACGTAAGCTCGGATGATTACATCAGCCACTTTGTATTAACAACAAGCACCAAACCTTGAACTAATGTTTCCGATTAACCTATTTGGCAATTTCCTTTTCACTTACCCATGAAATATGTGTACTATCAAACCCCAAACATTTCAATAGAACTATATATCACCTCTTTTTTATTACTTTTTCAACAAGATATACATCACCTATTTTTGATCTATTTAATTCTTCACCATATTACCTATCTTTTAAAATTTCCCCCTTCGAGTCTTTGTAGAATATAGGTTATAAGTTTAGATGGTACAATAGCCTAAACTGAGAAAACCTCGTTTGTCCAATTTGGTAAATAACCTTTAACGAACGTCTTTTTAAATTTGGAAATTCTAACTTATCATCTAGATTGAATTTTGGTACAGGTATTGTGGTTTTACGATCTAGTTTTTGTAATAAAAGTTTTTCGTGTTTTTTCAATACTTGAGACGGTTTCATACCAGTGGTACTATGCACAGTATTATTATATGATTTTGATATTTCTTTTAAAAGGACCAGCCACTCATAACTACCTCGAGCTGTAAATTCTCGCCACATACGATTTTTTAAGGTGCGATTTAGCCTTTCGACTATGGAGGCTTTCTTGTCAGAGTATGTATGGTAATGATTAATGTTATATTTTTTCATTAACTGTTTCACACGAGTGTTGAAAAACTCTTTCCCTTTAACGGTCTGAAAATGTTTCATAAGGTGTTTTTTAAGTATAGGGTATAAACTTTTAGCTACTTCAAAGCCTGATTTTGTTTTTAATGGTACAGCAAAAGCAAATTTTGTTAAACAGTTTATCATTGCCAATACATACTTGAACCCTTTATTTTCTCTCGCGTAAGGGATCATTCCGACCAAATCAGCCTGATAGATGTCATTTACTCCCTTTAATGTCACATTTCTGGTTGGGAAAAGTCTACGAGCCGATTTGTGGAGTTCCGTAGCAATAGCCCGTCTCACATTCATCATGCAAGTGATAGAATTTAGAGTTAGCACAGTAATTTATATAATACGAGCGATCTTGTATCCAAATGGAACCGTATCATACTCATCAAATCTCTTTCTTTTAGCACCTGTTATACTAATTTTTTTTCTTTTCACTTATCGCGAATAACGGATCTCCTAATTTGATTACCACTTACATAAATTGGTTCGCTAGCGCCCTCATCATCATTGTCAACCAATCTTTTTAAACAATCAAAGTTTAGTATTTTTGAATTTCTAAAATTTAGTGTAAAGCCTTTAATTTTACAAACCGTACTCGTTTGACCTGTATTTGTGGATACTTTGTAACCGTATGTTTTTGGACCTCCAGAGACAAACTCACTGATATATGACCCTAGTCCGTACTCTGACAGTTCATCAGTAATATCCCCTAAATAGTCACCTGTAACTACTTTATGTTTACCCTCCTTGTATAAATAAATAACACTGTCTGTGTCAAAATATAGTACTTGGTCTCCTAAAACGTCAAAGAGTTTAAGTCGCGCCTGACTATTCGTGAACGCAGCCAAAACGACATTTACAGTAGGTAATATATAGGCGGATTCCTCTATATATTCTCAAGATACAACTAATACGTCGTCATTAATTTCTTGGACGTTTTTTTTTTTTTTTTTTTTTTTTTTTTTTTTTTTTTTTTTTTTTTAACTGGGCTGTGATAACCTCCATCAGAGGCATCACCGGCGTCGACCTAATGGTCTTTTGCCGCCCCAATTTCCTTCCTACACCCAATCAGTAATACCCGTCATCCTTATGAAGGAACAGATACTACCGATAGGGTTGTCTAGGATGGTTTCCATCTCTTTCCCCGGAGGGCCTAGAGAGTACAGCCTGGCTCGTCCTAGCGCCTCACACTCCAAAAGAATGTGTTCTGCAGACTCTTCAGCCAAACCACATTTCCTGCATGTATTAACTGCAGCAATTCCTATCCTGTGTAGGTGTTTTCTGAGGTGACAGTGGCTCGTTAAGAGACCAACCACCCACCTCAAGTTATCCCTTCTAAGAGAGATGAGTTGTTCCGCATGTTTCTTGCTTGGTCTAATTAACCTTTTAGCAAGTCTACTAGTGGTTGAATTCGTCCAGACCCTGTTCATCCCCTCCCGCATCCACGTATCAACCGCTGCCCTGGCATGTCCATAAGAGATTCCGAGCACCGGTTCCGGGCCAACGAAAGGGGATTCAGAGCCTGACCTGGCTAGTTCATCTGCTCTCTCATTACCATCAATACCTGAGTGGCCAGGAACCCAGCCAACAGTGACCGTGTTCATCTGACCAAGCTTTATCAATGATGAGATGCAGTCCCATACCTGCTTCGACTTTACCTTTGTCGTGTTAAGTGCCTTAATGGCAGCTTGACTATCTGTGAAAATCAGAATGTTCTTACCCATGTATTTCATTCTTTGATTCTCCTTGATGCATTCAGAGATAGCACCTACTTCTGCTTGGAAAACAGTAGCATGCTTACCTAGGCTCAGTACGATGGACCTCTCTGGGTTAAACCCATTAATGCCACCGCCTGTACCCGTCTCTGTTTTCGAGCCATCTGTGAACCAGACTATATCTTGCTCGTTGTATAGCTTCCTTCCAGACTCCCATTCTTCCCTAGAGAAGATCTTCGTCTTAAAAGGCTTGTCTAATGAAACCTTAGGTATCATGTGATCAGAGGGCATGTCTAACACTTCCCTGTTGACCACTTGATTTATCCTGCAGTGACCGATTGCAGGCCATCTCTTTCTCCAGCAACCCGTTTGCTGTAGTCTGTATGCACTCATCCTGGCCTGTCCCTGAATATAAACCCCTAGGGGAGGGAGATCCAGAAGTGCATTCAAGGTAACGGTTGGTGTAGACCCCATGGCCCCCGTGATAGCCAAACAGGCCACCCTTTGGAGACCATCCATTCTACTTCCAACCCCACCTTGTAGCGTCTTAGTCCACCAAACCACCGCAGCATAGGAGATTAGTGGTCTAATCTTGGACGTTTGTAACTACAACGAACGGGCTACATAACAATTGAAAAAGATCAATGGATCTTCTTACAATTTTAACTTTAAATTGATTCTCCTTTTGTCCAAATTTGCCCCAAAATGAATTTAACATTTATTTTGCTAGCGTCCATAGACCGCTGTTTTTTTTTCAATTTTAGTAGAGTCAAGTCTAATACTTTCATGTGTGAAATAGTCTTCGATATATTTACATTTATCTTGTTCTGTAAGACACCATGAAGGGTAACCTGAAGCCTCCTGTTTTATTTTTAAAAAAGTGTTTATAAAATCTGTAAACAGTCCTCCTTTGACAAAAGTAGCCAACTTGTACACCCAAAGCTCTTACATTGTCATTATCGCGTAACCTTTTTCTATCGCTTTACGAATTTCACTCATTTCCCAAGTACCTGTTAGAACACGTTCTTCAACACTACGAGAACATTCATCTACATTAACATTTTCTCCACAGAAACGACACAGCACAAACATTAATTTGTTGTTCATTCTTACAGGTAAAACCGGTAAATATAAATTATTTGGAGGTAGTATTTTACATTTTTAGGAGCCCTTCAGAGTTTAACCCTTGGACCGTATAAGCCTCATTACCGATGAAAATCTCAGGGTGTCCTACAGGATATTTACCGTACTTACGTACCCAAGGATATAATGAACAAACGTCTACGTAATGTATGGATTCTCTATCTTTACATACGTGATATGATTAGGTATTACCCGTTCTACCTCCAAAAAATGCATCGCGAGGGTTTAGGGGTAACATATTTAGAATAAGGTGTTTTTTCTAGGTAGGCTGTTTCGAGAGGTTTGTCTTTCATTAGCTGTCTAAATCTACACTCCCACATTTTAACTACAGTGTAGCCGATTGTTGCAAGTCTTTGCGTTTTTAATTGTGTTCTCTTGTATATCAAATTGAATGTATCGGATGAATCGTTATGTAACTCTTCATCACAATTTAGAGGGAAACATTTGGGCCATCCGTGGTAGTAACAGCCGTGAAATTCAAATATTATAGTGTTATTTGAGATTCCGTCAACACTCATTCCGATAGTTTTGACCTCACGACCTCTACCTGGATGTTCAATCTGTGTTCCTAACTGGTCTTCTTTCCATGTAAGCCATTGTTAGGCTATAGATGACTGATTATCAATCATTATGTATCCCTTTCTAGGTACAATTCCGATTGTATCCTTTTTTAAAAAATTTCGTCTAAACGCGAGATTACATGCACTAGCTATTGTGACGGCTTCTAAAAAGGGGCCCACATTGCACTGGTCCAAGAACATTTGTCTAAATTTGAGACACGCTTGAGCTAAAATATCAACGTCTGAGATACAATAGGCTACGAGTTCTACTTGAAGATTAAAAACGTAATTGCTCTGAATTTGTATATTATACCATTTAAGAAAATCTCTTCGAGCCACGTCAAACATGGAATCAGGGTTGTAAAACTCAATAGACGGCATAGGCCCTATATAGTTTTGATTATCATTCTGTTGTATTGAAAAGGTGGGGAAAGTAACCCTTTTTTTCAGGGGGTAGATCAAAAGCTTTGGGTAATTTTGATAACGCCATAGGCATGTAATTAATGGAGTCAATAAAACGAACATTGTCTAATTCTAATAATATTGTTTTGCTACTTCTAGTTATCAATTCAGGTGTGAATTGTGTCTCCTCTAGAATATATTTTAGGATAAATTGTATATCAAACCCTGAGCCGTAATGCGATAAAATGCATACATGTGCAAAACTTTTCCGAACATTCATGATATACTCCATAAACTGATTAACAGGATTGGTTTTGAAAATGTGTAGCTTATCGTGCTCAGTGGGGCAATTATGTGGACAAGAATTACCGAATTGTTGTGAAACACAGAGATTGACTTTTTTAACTCTAGCTTCAGGATTGGAGGGTAAAGGCGTATCCTGAGTTGTTTCTACATCGAAAAAATCAATAAATATCCGTCTTTATTGGGTTTTCTGGTGTCTACCCTCATATAACAGTGATGTCCGAGGCCTATATTTAAACAAACACTACAGTACTCCCTATAACATACATGCTTCGGGTGGTGTTTTGTTTTTTTTAAATTACGATTACATTTCAGACAATATTTTAGTATGTTACACAGTGTTGTTTTGTGCTGGTTAAAGCAGGTCTGATTAAGGAAATTTCTGTTACATTGGTCACAGGTTATACCCATACCATCTTCTTCCCAAGGTGGTGAACGTTTACAAGACTTGCAAACGATAGAACAAACATGATAACCTATAGTGTTGTACGGTATGTGACAGTTTTCGCAAAGGGAACTACAATCAAATGCTGAAGTTAGACTGGTTATCAGATTGAAATGATTTTGGTTGTACAATAGATTAATTTTATATTTAGCATTAGGTATATGATGTTCAAATAGTATATCACGACCTCTCGTCCCGTACTGGTAAAAAGTTATTTTGTAGTGTTTTAAGTGATTCTGAAATTTTTACAATTCAGGAATACCCCCACCACTTTCAGGAGTGGTTACATTAGCATTGTTCAATAGTTTTTGAGCCTCAGTAATTTGTCTTTTACCTCTGTCTTGTAAGATAGCCTTTTAATAGGGATCTTTTTTAGCATGAGCGATCCCTACAACTAATGCTCTAGGTAAACATAAATTGTCTGTTTTGTTTATAACCACAACTCCCATCCTGGATCTACACTCTTCAGTAAAATCATTATAAAAAGACCTCGTCTACGACCAAGCCCTACTGTTAAGATAACTTTTGTGCATGTTAATTGGAATGTATCAGTCCATGATCCAGATTGCGATCCACTTTGAATTATGCTACCAATAACACCACAATGTGTATCTACTGAAATCTCAGTTAAGGGTCTAAATGCAATATAACCTGGTGTTTGGATTCTCTCGTTTTGAAACATAAAACCGAGTATATCATTTTCTGTACCGTCTTTTTTCATCTCGTTAACTAGTTTTTGTAATCCCAGTTTTAACCAATCAACAGTAATAACATGTTCAGGAGGGGTATTAAATTTGAAAAGAGTTTTTGTATCTGTAAGTCGAAATTTTCGAACATGGGATGTCGTTGTGTTTATACGGTTTATGGGTTCCATTATAACTTGTAGACAAAATATGTGAATATATAGAAATATATCAATCCCCCCGATAACACAACACACAGAAATAATATCGAACTTATATATAATAAATAAAATGTGAATAAATAACCCGATAAAACAACACACAGAAATAATATAAAACTTATATATAATTAAAAAAAAGTGAATGAATGATATAACATATGTGATATAATATATATAAAAGTATAAACGAAAAGATTTGAACTTTTTAAGAATATCGATTGATATAATTATGAATAGTTGTAATATTCAAAAGTCAAATATAGACAAGATAATCGTGTACTGACTCAGATCAAACTTGGAAGCGGACTGACTACTGCGAATCAAAAAAGGGCGGTTTTATACTGGTGTGGTGTAACGTTCGCTGTAAGTGTGAAGGATAACGCTATGGTTTCTGTTTCCCCCTATAACAATAAATGGATGTAATGGTCAGGGTTAGGAACGTTATGCATACGTGAACATGTTGGTAATCTTATACGATCTTGAGCATTCGCACACTCTCTCCATTACCAAACTGAAATTAAAGGTGCATGACCTTGCAAACTAAATAATTGTGAGTACATGAATTTGAACACGTTCGCAAACGGATGACAGCCCAAAAAGAAATAACTGCGTGTACGTGGATTTGCACACGTTCGTAAACAGACGACCTTGTAAACTAAATAGGTGAATGTCCGCGAATTTCCATACGTACGCAAATGGATATATCCTGCTAATTGTTCAACTGAAAGTTTTAGGACCGTGAAATTAATACGTGTTCACAAGTACGCATACCCTACTCTTTGATCGAATACATGAGTATAGTGTGTTTCAAAAACAATGTATCCTAAATAATTCGGGTACTTGGTATAGATCAAATCTAAGCTAATAGGAATAATAATAATAATTATTATTATTTTACTTACGTAATAACTCAGATCAAACTTGGAACTGACTGGCATCTAGAATCAAAACAGAGGGCATTTATAGCAGGGGTGGGGGGAGTTATGTGAACTAGGGCTGGGAACACGGATCTTATAAATGTCATGGTCGTTATTTTTGTCAGACCTCCGCTATGCAACCTCCCACATGCGAACAGATGTGCTTGTGTGTGGGAATTAGCCAACACCATATGTTCTTTGCTAAACAAATAAATTTATATGACTGTGGGATTATTACATATCCCCAGACTTGAAAATGTGTCCGGCTAAATACGTAAAGGGTGTTTCAAGAACAATTTATCCTAAATAAATCTTGTTGTTGGTATAGATTAAAAAGATAAATTAACAAATTATTGATTGTACTTACTATTAGTCTTCGTCGCTATCTGATGATGAGTCGATGAGAGATGTTCCTGCTAACCCTGAAGTAGGTGGTACATCGGGGTCAAATATAGGAGGCTCCGGAGAAGGTGTTGGTATAATCTCATCACATAACAGATCTGGGGTCGTTGAGGAGCTGAGCTGTGCCTGAGATTCGGGCTCCGGTTCAGGTTGGGGCTGAGGGTCCATTGGTTCCTCTAGGGGGGGTTCCTGAGGCTCTAAGGGTTGCGGGTCTCCTGGATCGACCCATGGGCATCCGCACCTCTGGAAGGTGTTATATTCCACATCTATGTTGAAGCCCCAGCTTATACTAGGGCATCCACGCCTAAACAATTGTCTCTGCGTCCTCTCCACAGTTCTGAAAAAAGTATTTCTTATTATTGTTTTTATATTGTATTTTTACGATTTATGATTCTTTTTATGAACAACTCACCTTTCAGCATGCCTACAACAATTATCCAACGCGTCTCTGATTGTCTCGTGGAAAACTTCTTCTTCTTTGTCTGAAATTTCTGTATTATATCCAGATTCGTCACTCATATTTGTAGTTTAAACGATATAGATCGGTTTAAGCACTCTACAGAAATGTAGAAATATTACGAGTAATCGGAAGCCTGATGGGGGTAATGTATGCTTTATTGGTTACACAGAAGACGTTAGCTGTAGAGGTGGGGATAGCGTGTGTGCTTTATAGATAGGTTAGTCTAGTTTGAGCTACCGTGGAGAGCAGTGTTGATATTACGATGTCCGACTGTATCGACGATTTTAAAAGGACGGAGCTTCCCAATCTGTTTTATGTAAGTAGATTATTATTGTTATTAATATATTTACAGGTGTATTTTCAACTATCGTTGTAGGGGTTTATAGATTCGGTAATTTTTATTTCAGATAAATGATGAACAGGCAGAACATCCTCCTAGGAATCCTCGGGAGTCATTTGAATTTATGATCGAAGTTATGGATTGGGGATGCTGGGGAGGGGATGAGGGACCTCCCCGAATTATCGCATATAGAATATAGTGTTTATGTATATTTTCTTGAATAGAATTATTATAATTAGTAAATGTGTTGTAGTACGTTATTTCCCACCCTCAATCAGTGTGAGTTTTATAGTGTATTATTATATAATCATTGTGTCACTAAATTTTGATTTAGTCTTCACCGAGCTGTTGAAGAGGTCGGGTCAGGGGTGTGTTTACTGTCTAGTAATTTCTTCTGTGAAAGAACGTGGCCTTCTTCGCAGAAGAAATTACATGCAGAGTAGTGTATGCTTTATAGGTTAGGTTATATCTTAAGTTTAGTTACTATCAGTCAAACTGCCGAGGAGAACGGATCTCTGGTAAGTTACAAATATTGTTTGATGTAATATTGTGCAATGTAGGGCCTAGGTGAAGTAGCATAATACCATAGGGTACTTCCCAAAACGACGTCATTTCTAGTGATGATTTGTGACGTCTTTTTGAGACGTCATAATGACGTTGCCAGAAATGACGGTTTTTGGGATCAAGTGCCCTATGGTATTATGTGACGTCAATCTGGGGTGAATGACGTAGCACAATACCATAGGGGTAGTTTCCTCAACGACGTCATTTTTACTGACGTCGTTATGACGTCTCAAAAAGACGTCATAACGTCGTCAGAAATGACGACTTTTGGGATCAAGTGCCCTGTGGTATTATGTGACGTCAATCTGGGCTGAAGTGCCCCATGGTATTATGTGACGTTTATCTTAAGTTTAGTTAGTATCGGTCGAGCTGGCGAGGAGGATGGATCTCGGGGGTAAGTTAACTTGGTGTAGGGGCATTTGGTTCTAGTTTAATCGTAGGGTACCTCATTCATAGGTCTCAAGTGCCCTAACGACGTCATCTCCAGTGACGGCGTTGTGACGTCTTTTTTAGACGTCACAATGACGTCGCCGGAAGTGACGTCCTGAGGCTTGGGGGTTTTGGGATGAGGTGCCCCACGTTTTAGTTGGGATCAGGTGCCCTGCTTCCTACTAGTGTGCCTTCTTAAGGTAGAATATGAACTCGAACTGTGTCTGTTAAAAAAAACTTAAGAGTGAAGTGAACTAACTTTGGTGATTATTCTTTGTAAATCAAAAAAATATGTACAAAACTTTAAATTAAAAAATTGATGGGATAGCATGCACATTTTTCGGCTTCACGACCTCAAAGGTGTTATTTGTTCTAAATTAGATATTGAATTCAATAAAAATTCTTTTTTTCTTTTTTTTTAAACATGATCTAAATAAATAAAACCTTTTTTTTTTAAAACATACATGTTCAAAACTAATCTCTTTCTTTTCAGTTGGCCAACTTTGTATTAAGAAATTTGATAAATAAAATTGTAATATTTTATATGTAATTTTGTAATTGTAATTTTGTTATTTTTAATATACCTTTTTGAAATTAAATTTCTTTTTCAATAATATTTTACAGGAAATGTTTCTTGTCTTTAAAATTTCAATAGTAACTATTTGTATGGGGGAATTTAAATTTAATGTAAAATTTTTTGGGGCTTATAACTATATAAATTTTAATCCTTTTTTGTTCATTTCATAAACTTGTTTTGTTAGAAAAATTAAATAAGTGAGTTGCTAACTTATATTTACAGTTTTTTTGTAAATTGTTTTTTTATTGTTACGTAATAAATTACTGGTCTATTAAAAAAATCTCTTCGTTTCTTTCAAACATGTTACCAGCCTGGTTCCTAAAATTCATAAAATAAAATTGTTGGTAACATGTTTTTGGTAGCAGAGCGTGGTTGGTAAAATTTTGATTTTTGGAACCATAAAATTTTATAAATTTAAATTGATTTTGTGCTAGATAAACTTCACCTTTTTTTAATTACAGTATATTTCATAAAGAGAACAGAAGTTGTTGATGAAACAATTTTTTTTATTAACTCATACGTCTTAAAGTAAATTACATAAACACTTTTATCAAGAACATTTAGACAGATTTTGATAAATTTTTTTTTACATTATTTTTTTTATTTAAGTAAATTTCTAAACTTAACTCGAGCAAACAAGGTCTTAACGAAAATCCAAAAAAAATAAAATATTATAATAATGAAATAATAAAAATCCAAAAATAGATAAAAACATTTTAAAAAAACAAAAAAACTTTTGTTTGTTTGAACTTAGGTTAAAAGAATTTTTTATTATATACATACAACATCTTACTCTACAATTCAGTACCATTACACTTCAAATAAAATTTTGCTTTTGGTATTACTTAGTAGCTCATTAACTAGCACAAAACCAGTTATTAGCAATTTAATCTCGTCTGACGCCGTTTTCAGAGTTTTGACTTTTGATGTTGATTATTTAAAAAAATTTAATATTGTTAATTGTTAATTCTTATAATATTTATGCATATAAAAACTTGCTTTTCTAATATAGGTACCCAGTTTGTTAAATTAGTCAATATGGGAGAATTATTTAAAATAATTGATAGTTGAAAAAAACCTGAACTCACATTCGAGGTTGTGGGTCGGGGAGGCCCCGTCGACACGGTGGCCAACATGCGTAAAACGTTAAGGCAGTTGCTACTTCAAAACAAAGAGCTTAATGTACAGAACTTTTCTGAAAATATTATTTCTGAACATTTAAAATTAGCTACCGATACTTTAACTTATCTTAGTGATAATATTGAAAGTCTAGACTCAGTAAACCCGGAAATTTCTCTAAAATACGATACTAGACTTACTTTAGTCACAAATAGAATGAATATGTTAAATAAAATTACCGCAGTAGTTGAAAATGATGCCAATACCACTAAATTCTCAGAACAAATCACCGTACTAAATAAAAACTTAGAGACGTGTAAACAAATCTTTCTTAAATTTAAAAAGGATTATTCCAAACCTGCTCAGCTCTTAGCTTTGCCCGTGCCGCCTGCTCCTCTCGCTGCAACTTCTCGAGTGCCAGACTGTATTAATCAACAAGGTTTCTTTTAATGGATTGACTCTTTGGGGCAAACGCCCGTGCCCGCTGGTTCCTCGAACTCAGCAAATAATTTTGGGATGGGGTTATACGGCAAACTCAGCCACCCAGCCTAGAAATTTTTATCCACTCTGCCGAGCACAGATAGATTTGATTTAGATAAATTATTGAAATAGCTGAGAATTTCCTTGAGCCTTTGCAGCATGTTTCCTGACATCAGGACTAACATAATTGCTGTATTGTTGCCCTACGCCAAAGGGCCTTTAAATTCATGTCTGCTCAGGAACACAACCTTTGGCGATTTCCACAGGGAGGCCTTAAAGCTCTTCATCCCGGCTAAGAGACAAAGCATTTTGGAACGGGATCTCTTCTATCGTCGTCAAGGACATAGAGAGACCTTGCACCAATATGTGCACGATATTAAATTACCCGCACAACTCCTTCTGATTGAGAAATCAGAGAGAGATGTCACTGGGGTGATAGTCGAGGGGTGTTCCCCTGAAGTTCGCAATTGCTTGGTTTTTGAGCAGCGACCTACCAGCTTTGGTGACCTTGACCGAATCTGTGGCAGGGTAAAAAACATCCTTTACACCAACGATGAAAGAACCCGTCTAGGGTCTAATCACGAAATAAATAGGAACTCCAGCCATTCCGGAGAAATTAGAAATCTGGTCACCTGCCATAAGTGTGAGCAAAAAGGACACATTAGTCCACATTGTCCCTCTAGGAAACTCACTAAGGGCAATCAAGGTCATAAACAAGCATCCTGGTCGAAAAACGGGTCAAGGAGGTAAACTTCGTTGGCGGTTTACGTTGTCCTCCCAAAGTCCAACTCCGAAAATTTAAACCAAAAAATAATCTTAGTCCTGGCACAACCAGTACTCCTAAGGTAGTCGAGGGTCACATTGGGAACATCAAGAGGTGCACCAAAACTTTTTGCAGGGGGAGCTCTCAGCGCTCAAAATTTTCTAATTTGTCACCCATATGTATTTTGTGTAACCGGTCTGGTCACTACATCTGGGACTGTGCTAAATTTGTTAAAGCTAAGGGGAGACGTTGTGCATCTTCGAACCGGATAAGCGTGGGTTGCACTCGCAAGAGTTATAGAAAATTAAAGTCAAAGACCGTCAGTGATCGAACCTTGCCTCTCGTTGAGGTTAGAATCAAAAAACTTTTGGTTCAAGTTCTCTTGGACTCTGGTTCAGTGAGAAGTATAATGTCAGATGATCTCTTTAAAAACTTAAAATCTTTAGGTCTCGTCAAGGATTTCGAGAAAGTAAATTTCGACTGCGTCACGGCTTCCAGGGAGAAGATGCACATAGCCTCTACCTGTCGCGTTCATTTTCAAATTGAACATTTTAGCTGGACTTTCGATGTTTTAGTAGCACCCCAGCTTTCTTGTAAGCTCATTTTTTTTCCGACTTCATTTCGAAAACCCTGATGTATCTGGACGTTTCTAAACAAATTTTTAATCTTAATTTTTATAAAGGAAAACCCTTTAAGTTGTTGGGTTTTAATAGTAAGCTTGCAGTGTCTAAAACTTCACCCTCTAATGGAACAATTCCTTTCAAACCCATTTATTCCCTGCAACATTTAGACCCAGTAAAGCAAAAAACTCTTGGAAGTCTCTTGAAGCAGTTTCCTGAAGTGCTAACTAAGGATTTAGTGCTGACCAACTTGATTCAATACGATATCATCCTAAAAGACCAAACCCCAGTTAAAAGTCAACCATATCAGTTAGCACCACCTAAAATTGAATATCTAAAGGAACATGTACAAGATCTTTTAGATATAGGAGTGGTAGAGAGAATTATTTCAAATTATTCTTTTCCAGTCTTCCTGGTTCAGTATCCAGAGAAGAAACGACGCATGGTCGTTGACTATCGCAAGTTAAATCAACGAATAGAAATTGAAGCAGTTCCTCTTCCAAATCTGCATCAGTCCTTCAATTGGTTCGTAGGTGCCAGATGTTTTACAGTTTTTGACTTAAATTCTGCCTATCACCAGATACCCCTCATTTCTAGGTCCAAACATCTAACTGGTTTCTGTACCTCTTGGTTGCTCTACCAGTTCACGCGAGTTCCTTTCGGACTCAGTACTGGTGCCCAAGTTCTCACCCGACTTTTGGACCAAGTCTTTTCCGACATTATATTCAAATTCGTTTTTAATTAGTTGGATGACTTAGTCATTTATTCCAAGACTTGGGAAGAGCATGTCGCGCATCTAAAGGAAGTGCTTTCTCCCTTGCGACAGGCGAACTTGACGGTTAACTCTAAAAAGGTTCGTTTTGCTGTGGAGGATATAAGTTTCCTGGGCTATCTGGTCTCTTCCAAAGGCGTGCAGATAGATCCTGAAAGGACAAAGGCAATCAGAAATTATCCGACTCCTACCAATCCTAAAGCCGAGTCACGGTTTTTAGGGCTTGTTAATTTCTTTTCAAAATTCATACCCAACTTTGCCGAGCACGTCGCTCCCTTAAATCTGCTTCGGCGCAAAGTACAAAATTCTGCTGGAAACAAGATCAGCTAAAGGCCTTTGAACATCTGCGAACTGCCTTCGCACAACCACCAGTACTTCGAATGGCAGATTTCAACAAACCCTTTGTCCTCAAAACGGACGCAAGTTCGTGAGCCTTGGGAGCAGTCCTGCTCCAAGAAATAGACGGCTGCCGACAGCCCATTGCCTATACCTCCCGCACCTTAACACCTGCGGAACGAAAGGCCTCTTCAGCCTATGAGTCCGAGTGCCTAGCAGTCGTTTTCAGAGTAGAGAAGTTTCGTCAATATCTCGAGCATAGGGAGTTCCTCTTGGAGACAGACAACCAAACCTTGTCATCGCTTCTGGCTCGTCCTAGACAACTAGGAAAAATGGGACGCTGGATCGCCAAGCTCACTTCGTTCAAATTTCAAGTTTCTCACATCCGTGGTACCCAAAACATTGTGGCCGACTATCTCTCTCTAGGATGTTTGAACCAGAGAAGGATCTGACTTTAGACTCTGTACCTCCACTTCAAATCAACTGCAATAGCTTGCTTACATCTTTTCCTCTCGCTTTTCACGACATAGGAGCCAAGCAACGACAAGATAAATTTCTGAGTCCGATAATCTCTGACCTTGAATCTGGAAATACTTCTGAGCGTTATTGTATCAATAAAGGAGCCTTATGTTTAAAAAACCGAAAAGGTTTACCTATAAAAATTTATGCCCCTTAATATTTGATCGACCTCATTCTATCTTATTATCATGATTCTCCTATAGGAGGACATTTGGGAATCTCCATAACCACTCTAAAAATTAGAGAATCTTTCTTTTGGCTTACCTTGAACAAGGATGTGTACAATAAGGTTAAGAGTTGCTCTACATGCGCCATCAGCAAACCGGCCAGAAATAGTAATTTATGTTGTCTGTCTTCCACCATTCCAACACGTCCCATGGAGAAAATACACACCGATTACGTGGGAAAATTACCACGAACCCAAAAAGGAAATACTATGATCCTAGTAACCTTGGATCAATTTTCTAAATTTACATGGTTGTGCCCTGTACGGGAAGCCACGACTTCTAGCACCATCAAAGCTCTCGAGCAAAACATCTTCCAACATTTCGGCTTTCCAAAAATTATTATCTCGGACAATTCCACGTTTTTCACATTTCACGTGTTTCGTAACTTCTGCTTCGCTCGAGGAATCAAGTCTGCCACCCTTTCACCCTATCATCCTCAGCCATCAAATGCAGAAAGAATCAACCGAAATTTAAAGGCAGCATTGATCGCGTATCACTCAAAAGATCAAACCACCTGGGACACATCACTTTCATAGCTGCAGCTAGCCTTCTACTTCGCTCAAAATGAGTCAATAAAAACCTTTCCTTTTAAAATCATATTTAATTTCTTACCGAATACACCTCTTAGCTTATCCTGGCACATCAACGATCTTTTACCTCGTGAAAGCTTTGACTCTAAAGAAATTTGGAGTCAAGCAAAGCACCACTTGCTTCAAGCACATCAGAAGTCCGAAAAGGTTTTCAACAAGAATAGGAAACCTCACACCTTCAGGTTAGGCGAAATAGTTTGGTGTAAAACACACGATCTGAGTTCCGTGGCTGACAAAAGGACAGCCAAACTCATGCCTCGATGGTCTGGCCCTTTTCGAATACTAGATTTTCTCACTCCAGTCACAGTTGCGCTTTCTTTCAAAAACTCCAACCGTTTCGTCAAAAAGGCTCATGTTGAGCAGCTAAAGCCGCACTACACTGCTCCTGAGGAAAACTCTTCACCCGAAATTAACTTCAATCAACATTTAGGTGGCCACGAGCTAAGGAATCCCACCTGAATATTCTTCGCCACTTGTGTGGTTATTCTCGGTTTTAATACCGACTCATGCTTGCAAGCAAACCCACCGGACTTGTCTTTAGCCCGATACTGGCCATCTCGTGAGCATCTTATTTTTTTCTTTTCTAATGAGAGACTGATCACCTCTCACTTAGGGAAACCTTAAACTCGATTTCAATATCCTCCAAAACTTTGGACATAGTGAGTCCAGCTTGAATGAAATAATTTTGTGTATGTAATTGTCTGTATTTAAATTGTCATTTGTTTGTATTTTGTCTTATATTTTTTGTGTGCTTGTACCTGTTCTAGATATTTTGGTAAAGGTATATTGACCAGATTACGGTCATCGTTAGGAATTCTTTAGTTAAGTTAGGTACTTGTTTAGCTTAAGTTTTGTGAGATATCCTTTGCATGAAGTCTTGCCACCTGCCTTCTACCGGGGACTCCGTCTTTTGTAGGGGGAGATCTGTAACGCCAGTCTAAATTATCAACAAACTGTAGAGCATAAATTACCTACAGTACAGATTTATTTTAGACTGCTCTGATAAGATCACCTGTAGAGTGCTGCAATCGGGTTGTCAACTCTCAAAGCAATGTCGGACGATGTGTCACGCGACTTTCTCCTTTTAACCTTGACTCACTTCCGTAGATAGTCTAATAACGTGCTCATCTAAAACTCAGGCACTATCACATCATGTGAAACACAAAATGCTTTTTCTTCAATTTCTTTCGGCTCGTCATCAAAAATTGATTTGAAAACTAGATTTTAAATAATGTACCGTTTGTAAAAGTACGTTAAGTGCATAAATGTGCAGTTTCATCGAATATTCATCGATGACGGTCCTTCATGTTAAAACCTCGTAAGCGTTCTGGTCGACAAATTTCAGGTAACAATTTTAAGTTAACCATATTAAATTATATGTATATCTTTTAATTTTAATTACAGCTATGTACAGTTTAGAAGTAATTCAATCTTCAATAAATTTTTGAATTATCAGTAAGTTCTTTTGAAAAACATAAATTCACATAATTCTTATAAAAGTAAAGTAATCACTATTCATTTTAAAATTAGCTTAAAATCAAATTATAATCTTCAAGATATTTAATTATAAAATCAAAGTATTAATTTATCAATCTTTCATTTTTAATTAAAATATTTTCTTTTTTTTTTTACTTGCAATTTGTACCAGTTTAGATTTCAGACAAAAACAAGCTATCTTTGTTTCTTTATTTATGAAAACTCATTTTCTAATTTCTTTGTGAAAACATTTTTGTAATTTGTGAAAATATTTTAATTACTTATGAAAGTAACTTCATTACATGGACATATCTTGTCAAAAAACCTGTCTAAGATTGCCTAAACCTTTCTTAACAAATCACAAGCAGTATTTCAAGTTTAAACAGAACTCAGGGCTTCCTAACTCTCAAAATTCAAGTTATAAACAACCTTTTTGAAAGTGTGCCTTTTGAAGGTAGAATATGAACTCGAACTGTGTCTGTTAAAAAAACTTAAGAACGAAGTGAACTACCTTTGGTGATTATTCTTTGTAAGTCAAAAAAATATGTACAAAACTTTAAATTAAAAAATGGATGGGATAGCATGCAAATTTTTTGGCTTCACGACCCCAAAGGGGTTATTGTTCTAAATTAGATATTGACGTCAATAAAAATTTATTTTTTCTTTTTTTTAAAAAAAAAAACATGATGTAAATAAATAAAAACTTTTTTTAAAAAAACATACATGTTCAAAACTAATCTCTTTCTTTTCAGTTGGCCAACTTTGTATTAAGAAATTTAATAAATAAAATTGTAATAGTTTATATGTAATTTAGTAATTGAAATTTTTTTAGTTTTAATATACCTTTTTGAACTTAAATTTCTTTTTCAATAATATTTTACAGGAAATGTTTCTTTTTTTTTAAATTTCAATAGTAACTATTTGTATGGGGGAATTCAAATTTAATTTAAAATTTTTTGGGGCGTATAACTATATAAAATTTAATCCTTTTTTTGTTAATTTCATAAACTTGTTTTGTTCGAAAAATTAAATAAGTGTGTTGTTAATTTATATTTACAGTTTTTTTGTAAATGGTTAATTTATTGTTACGTAATAAATTACTGGTCTATTAAAAAAATCTCTTCGTTTCTTTCAAACATGTTACCAGCCTTGTTTGTAAAATTCATAAAATAAAATCCTTGGTAACAATATATATATATATATATATATATATATATATATATATATATATATACATAGATACATTTTACATATTTTTCCGAGAAAAATGATATCCTACAAGTTAGGTTGTGCATAAAATTATTATTTTTTAAGAAAACAAAACCTTTAACAGGCACCAGTTGCAGGGTTGGAAATGTAAAATAAATCAGAATATGTAAATATCTAGTTTTTATTAGCAAAATAATTATTGTTCTGGAACCAATCCACCGATTTCAAATATGTTTTCATTTACAATAAGTATAAAATTATATTCCAATTTGTCACTGATCATATATGTGTATTGTCACTGAGAGATTTAAGAAGAAATTTAATTGTGTCGGGAAAATGGATTTCCTCCATTTCAGAAGTAAAAATTGGAATAACTCGGAAACAAAGGTTTAAAAATAAATTCCTGTAAAATTATCAATCTCGTCACAATTAATTTTCACCAAAATCTTTTTCGTAAAACCTTTCTCGGAAATGATGACGAGATAAAAGAGTTTAATTAGTTCATTTACTATTATAGTGATATTAGAGTGAATGAGATACATGTTTTGTTAGTGATTACAAATAGTAATTTTTGCACATTTACACTAGCTTATACCATTCAGTCAGATAAGTTTTGATTTACAACACGTACAATAATTTATAGAACTTAGATGATGTGTATGAAACATACAAAGTCATTTGAATCACAATGATTGAAAAAGTGTGAGTATTGTTGATTGTAATATTTAAAAAATATATATATTCCTAGAAAGGAAGAATAGTATAAATTTACACATAATTTTTTGGCCTAAAAGTAAATTTCATAAAAATCCCATAAAAAAAGTAATTAGTAACTAAAGTGAATTGTTTTATTCCCTAAAAGACAAAACTAAACAAAATGACTACATTATCTATTTCTAAATATTGGTAATCCTCTTTTAGTTAGTAAAATAAAAAATATCAAAATCCTGTGTTAACTCTGTTATGTCATTTAAGAAACGTGTACTGCCGTCATTTTGATATTTATAGACTAAGATAATTACTTTATAAACTTAGGAATGGTGATATTTCCTGTGTGTCAGTTATTTATTTATTATAATATTGTAAAGGTTATAGAATAGTATACAGGACAAATAGATTGTCATAAAAACTACAATTTTGCACTAATATTGTTTTATTTACGAGAATATTACACGTGAGTTTATTGTGGGTGTATCAGTTTTAAGATCCCGTGTCCAAAAAAGTCGGACTGCCATCTATCCAATTTACAACAAAAGCGTGGTTCTCTGCAGCACAATCGCTAAGGGCCTATTTTAATTCAATATGGTACGTGAGCGTACTTTGGCCATAACTCGAGACACTTGCGATTACAAATTGTATTTTATAAAAATCCGTTCCAATGATTTTAAACAAATTTGGGTCGATTGTAACCTCTAAGGACACAGACGTAGCGTTTAGGTCACTATAAAACAAAAATTCCGGTTCGTGGGTCATGGATTAAAAATAGACAACATTGGGCAAGCGGCTGGTATAAAAGACGTGCATTCTCAAAATGCACGTTCAAACAACCATGAATTCAATTATTAGTGAAACAATATTCCAAAACAAAGTATGGAAATTATCTAAAGAGCATTAAAGACTAACCTAAACACATTTCCAAATTCGGAAATAACATAAAATATATTATTCTACAAAAAAAACGCAATAAAAATTAGTCTCGACCGGCGTCATAAAAGGTCGATTTTAATCAAATAGGATATACGTCTAGTTTAAGTCCTACCTTTAAATGAGTAAGTTTATTTTAATAGTGTCCGTATTTCGTTTTGACTAACAACAACTGTTATATCATTTTTGAAGAGGAGTACTCTGCATTGCTTTTGCACCATTTATATTATTATATGAGATAAGGCAACACTGTAGATAAAGTGTTTTAAATGTTATGTTAGTTATTTGTAGAATATAGTTTCAATTAGGATGAAGAATCAATTATAAATAATCTGGTTTTTATTTTTATATAGATGCATGCAGAGATTTGATGTTGCAGTTTTAAAATTATCTAAACCACTTCAGTTCAGTAAAAGAATATCCAGTGTCAAACTACCGAAGCCAGTTACGTTAGGTAAAGATAATTTACTATATACGAAGACAAACAAATATACTATGATGAAAAAGCACTGTGTTATTTTAGGCTGGGGCATGACCAGTGATCCTACACTGGTTACTACAGAAAATAATAAACCAGTATTAAAAGTTGCTAAAGTGTCATTACTTGAAATACAAATGTGCTTAAATGATTTAGAGAGATCTTTGAAAAAAAATAATGATGCAGAATCTTTGTGTACCGATACTCATCTGTGTTCCAAATCTTCTCATTATAAAGACGGAATTTGCAAAGGGGATAGTGGGGGTCCAATTATTTGTGGAGGTGTTCAAGTCGGCGTGACTTCTGTTGCTTTTGGAGGATGTGTTGGTCCGCATTTGCCAAATATGTATAGCAGGGTAGATATAAATGTAGATTGGATAAAGAAAGTCATGTCAGGAACAGAATAAAAGTGAGAGTTGATTATATAATTTAACATTATATTAGGCAGGTTATTATATTACATTTATTACCATTATATTATATTAAGCAGTTTGTTACACGTATAAATCAGAATAAAAAGTTTAACTAACATATGTGTATTAGTGAGATCGATACATTCCTCATCAGTGAATGATGTGGGTTTTTAAACTGCCGTTAATATAACAAACAAATTTAATAATCTCATTACTGTACTTTTATTTGACCTTTTTTTATAGTTTTTACTTATTACCTGGCACATATGTACACGGCCCCAGTAATATACTTTCTTTGTAAAATATATGTTCTTCCTTAACTACGTACTGAGCATAGTTAAAGAATCGTAAGACCTTATAGCGTCAAATTTATTAGTCATAAATAACCAAAATTAGATTTTTAAAATAAAAATATTTAATAAAAATAAATGGTAAAACTGCACTGAAATTAGTAATATTCATGTTATGGCCCTTTAATAATATTATAGTGCGAATGCGTTCACTGCTTAGGGACTTTTCGATCGTACTATGTTCTATGATATTCAAATTAAACCTAATTGCTTATGTTTTATCTAAGCCTTAACCTTTGTAAGATACTTCCTTTCCTCCGTCCACTAATCAAATGTCTGTATCTATCTGGCGCATAAGAATTCATAGGCCAACTAACTGCCGTATTACCAAATACAAAGGCTATATGGCTGCCAGCGGCGTTTCCAAATTTTTTTAGCCTTTTTGTGTAGAATATATAACTTAAATTGAGTGATATGCTTACAAGTGATCTCAGTAATTTTGAAGACTTTTGCAGAATAGTTAAGATCTGGTCTCTTAGAACAATGATAATAAAAACTGAACACTACTTTAATACCTACTTATTCAGTAGACCGCTGCTATTCCTCGGGGCGGTCCAACATGAGCAATAAGGTCAATTTTAAATTGTGCCAATCAATATCTGAAATCTAAAACTTTTTAAAAGTACTCAATACCTCTTTAACTTTAGTTAGGGACGTCACACAAGAAGTCAGAAGAAAATTCTAAAAGTAGTATAGGTGAAATTGCAAATTTGGAATAAAGATAGTTATTGGTAGAACACATTTCCGCAAAAGGTTGTAACGTCCTTCAGACAACAAATAAAATCTGCCTTATCAACATACCATTTCCTTTATCGCCTCCGTTTCAGGCTTCCACCGTGTGCTAAGACCTGGCGGGGAACATCGTAATCTACCAACACCTGACCCTTGCACCCCGGAACCCGTTCAACCGCTTAGCAACCCAGTCGTTTCTCAATCACATTATTACACAGAAGTTTTTTTTAATCATGAAATCTCCAAATTAGTAAATGTACATCATGTCAGTAATCTACAGTCTTCATTCTTCTAAATTCATGTGTTACAGTTTAATTTAATCTTCAATAAAAATGTGTTACAGTTCAATCATACTAGTTTTTTGTGAGTTTTGTTTTCTACTTGTAAATTTTCATCAATGAACTTCAGGCACACGTTACTCTTCTAAGCATCTTACAATAATTTCCAGGTATTCTAAATTAAAGTTGACCATACTATAAACCTGTTAATATTTTAAGTTTTAATTACTGATGTATGTTTTGTTCAAAATGATTTAACTACGATTATTTTCCTTTTAATTGTTTAGTAATTTTATTGAAAGCTAATGTCTTGTAAAAAAAAAAAAATAGAATAACCTTTTTTTATTTAAAAAACAATTTACAAAATCTAATTATAAATTTAAATAGTCACAAAATCAAAGAATTAACTAGTCAAATGTTTTTCTTAATTAGAATCTTTTGCTTTAAAATTTTCCCAGCAATTGTTACAATTCTTTATCTCAAACAAAGATCAAGATATATTAGATTCTTTATTAATATGAAAGAAAAACTTATTTATAATGTTTTTTGGACATTTTGTATTTCTGATAATTTTCCTTTTCATTTTTAATTAAATTTAAAGAATCATTTTTCATTACAAAGACTTGTCGAACAACCTGTATGAGTTTGTCTAAATCTCTATTCGACTTGCTTTTTTGCTTAGCAAAAGCTGGTCCGAGATAGTTTCGAGATTGTTCCGAGTTTGCTTTGAGATTGCAATCGCAGACAGGTTCAAACTCTGTTTCAATATCCTCTAAGTGCACCATATCATCACGTGCATTTGGATAAAAGGAAATATAAATCCTTTTGAAAAATGACAGTTGTCAATAAAAGGAACTTTGGTTGTGAAATTATTCTTTAGTAAAAAAAATAACTTTTTAGAAACAAAACTCTGCATGATAATGTGTCTTTACCTTTTTTTTCTGTAAAATAATGTGTATTAATTTATAATCAAAATAATATTGGGTGGTGCTGCATGCAAAATATTTCGGCCTTCACGATCCCAAAGGGGTTATTTTTCAAAATTAAAAAAATATTGACGTCAATAGTTTAAAACAAAATAATCTTTATATATAATAAATTTGTCTTTTTTTAAATGGAAAATAGTATATGATAAATCTAGTTTTTAAAATGTATTTCTCTCTCTCTCTCTCTCTCTCTCTCTCTCTATATATATATATATATATATATATATATATATATATATATATATATATATATATATATATATATATATATATATATATATATATATATATATATGTAAACTAAGTATTGGATGATACAAAAAATTTGTTAACTGTAATACACAATTTTGATCTTTATATATATATATATATATTCAAAAACTTAAATTCTTTATATAATTTTTTTTTTTTTAAGCTGAAATCTAAACCTTTGTAATAATTTTCTTTTTATTTATCAAAAACCAAAAACTATGAAATTGTTGTTATAAGGAATTATTTGTAAATGGTCAAATTTAATTCAGCAAATTTAACCTAAATAAATTTTAGCACTTGTTAATGAAATTTGTTTTCCTTTTTTTTTTAAACATGTTTACCAGTAGGTTCCACAATCTTTAATTTTCAATCGCCTGGTAACAAGGTTTGTGCTCAACAAAATAACAGCAGATTATTGTTGCGTAGATTTACAATATTGACTTCTTTAGATAACAACTAACATTGGCAACTAATACTTCACTAATATCTCTTATATCTAATAAAACTAACAAGAGTGTGGCCTAAGTAGATATGTTTTTTCCGGTTCTACGACAGGGTCAAAGGTCTTGTCACATACCCCCACCCCGGGGTCAATTGGGGTAATTGCGGTCAAAAAGCCTAAAACGTGACAAATTGAGCGTGAAATTATCGCTTGACCCAAATTAACCCCAATTAAAGGTCACAAAGGTCGCAAAATTAGGCAATTTTTTTCCCCTTTTGACCCCCCAAAATACTTGATGACACTTGTCGTAGAACCGGCACGAAATACGCGTAAAATTTAACTTTCGTTCTTCCAAAAGAGCGAATCGTAAAATTTTACTTTCGTATTTAACTTTCTTCTAAAAGATACTTCGTGTTTCGATTATCGGGAGATTAGATTTGGGAAAGAGGTTATTAGATACATTAATCAGTACTTGTGGTCATAGGTTAAAATGATACCCAAACTAATTAGTGTTGTTGTATTTAAAACTTGCTGATCTGTTAAGAAATTGTTATATAAATAGCTTTAGTGTCTTACTCTGAACTTTTTATACTTTAAAAGGTCAGAGAGTGCTCTTTATAATGAACAATCTGATCTGATTTTTTCTACTACTTATTTGTAAATTCATTTGTGATATAAATCTTGTACAGTGTGTAGTTCTGATAATATAGTTTATCTAAAAATGAATATACAATTTCCTTTTCAAATATTAGTCTCATTGTGGCTGCTGCTAGTAGTAGAGAGTCAACAGCTTTATAATGAAAATAAAACCACATGTGTAATTGAATATTTAAAAACTTATTGTTTTTTGGAAGCGAACATGAAACAATAACTGATATTGAATCGTCTACAAGTATCAATGCCTTGACAGTTTTTCAAGAATATTATAATCTCACTGTGGATGGACAACGGAATTTAGAAACTTTAGATTTGATGAATTCGAGGAGGTGTGGTGTATCCGACGATGTATCTAGTTTTTCTGCGTCTACAGTCAAATGGCGAAGAACAAATTTAAAGTGGCATTATGCTTATGCTAATGAAATTATTTTAAATCTAACAAAATTAGCTTTTAGAATGTGGGAAGATTATTCAAACCTTAAATTTGAACATAATATGTATAGTCCAGATATTCTGATTTCTAATAAATATGGTGTACATAGATTTCACAAAGTACCACGAAAATTATGTTCAAACGCTTTAGACGGAATGGGTTCTATATTAGCTCATGCTTTTTTCCCAGCAGTAGACGGTTCAACTACTGAAATTCATATTGACAATGCCGAAAATTGGTGTTTTGAGAAGAATTCAAATAATTGTTTACCCGATCAATCGAGTTTATTACATGTTTTAGTTCATGAAATTGGACATACATTAGGCCTAAGACATTCTAACGATCGTTCATCAGTTATGTTTCCTTAATATAAAAATATAAATAAAAATAGTGATCTAGGTGTAGACGATATTTTATGTATACAAAGTATGTATGGCTCTCCCGTCACTATTATGTCTACATCATCAATAACAACTACAAGTATTGAATCAACTACACGATTAGTTCCATCATTATTACCTACTACAGTTACACCATTAGCACCAAACTTATGCAATATAAAAAACATTAACACGTTTTTAATTGTGAATCAACATATGTATACGTTTTACAAAACGTGGGTTTGGGTAATGAAACTAGGCGAAAATACCTATAACTGAGTGTAATCTATCTACGATTGGTTACCCCTTTTCCCTAAACACTTTGAAAATGTATATCATGTTTATCAACGACCGTCCGGTGAAATAGTGTTTTTTGTTGATATTTACATATATATGATTGAATTTCCTTCTTTAAAACTTTTAGACGGCTATCCGAAAAAAGTTTCAGACATTGCTATCACTACAGGTAAAATAATGGAATAGTTAATAATTATAATGGTCGAACGTTTATCTTGTACAACAATATATATTACGCCGAAATTGATGAATGTTCGTTTACTGCTAAATACTATGGTGTGATATATGACAAGTTTCCAGGTGTGCCGCCTAGTGTGGATACAATTTTCAGATACAGAAATGGTTTGTTATACTTTTTTAAAAACGAAACCTATTTTAAATTCGATGAATTTTCTCAACAGTTGAACAAAGCAGAACCATTTGATTTGTATATTTTTGAAATTAGGTGTTCAAAAATATCATTCACTGAAATATTGGATCGTTTCAAAAAACTTGAATCCAAATTGGACGTTATGTCTTCATCAATAGACAAAAATAGTCTACTATTAGGAGAAGAGGGGATGTGACTATCATAGTGTGTGCACACTAATTGTCTTAATTGCTTTTTCTTTTCTTTTTTTTACTCATTTAGGTTTGTATGTTACAATCATTAGAAACAAAATCAGAGTTGTTGTATATATACAAAAATATTCAGCTACGAGATTCGGTCTAGTAAAGTATATCGATAAGTGTCAGTTGTGTAAAAGAGTATTGTACTATGTCTGACCAGCCATTAGATTTAACAACAAAAAAATCATCAAATAAAGAGACGACATGTCCTTCAATGGAGGACAACGTATCATAATATGAAAGAATTGTTCATGATTGTGGTCGAAAGGTAACTTTAAGGAGAATTCCTCCACTATCTAAAGTTTCTGTTTAGAGGTCTAAAGATGATTTGAGAGAAAATCCCCCGCGAAAAAATGATGATTGTAGTCAAAAGGTTACTTTAAGGAGAAGTCAGCGACTATCTGTGGATCCTATTTATTGGACAAAAGATTATTTAAGAACAAATTTTCACAAAAAGTAGAAAGTCATGTTGAAAAGATAAACGATAACCGTGTAGTCAGTTTGTTTTGTGAAGAAAAGGTGATAATGTCATCACCAAATAGTTTATTTAATTTGTGTTCCATAAAAGTGTGTGCTCAACTTGAAAAAGTAAATGTTAATAATTTACTTGAAATAACAGTGACTGTGCAAAATTATTTGAAAAATATTTACAAAAAATATGTATGAATACTAAATGTGATATTGATAATGATTTTCATTTTTCATCCGTTAATTTTGAAAATGTTTTGCATAAAGATTTCATAAAACTAATGAACCATCCTTTGGGGCTAAATGAAATAGTTCAAGTAGTAACAAGAAAAAAATTTTATGGTAATCAAGCTGAATTTTTATGTCAAGAATATTTCGGTGAACTTGTTTTAGAAGAAAACTTTAATATAGGTGATGTTGGTTTTGTATTTTTACATGATTATGTATCTGGCGATGGAATATTAAGTAACGTATTTTGGCATGAGGATAATTGGTGTGATAGATGTATTTTATCACCGTTGTTTCAAATATATACTATAACAACAACTTGTACTTACTTTCCATTGTCTGACTTTTGCGACGAAGATAATTGTTTAGATTATCTTCTAAAGAAAAATCTAATAAGAAAAGGTGAATCAGTAACATACTTTTAGACTAATCACACTGATAAGAAGTAGTCCAATCAGAATTATTGAAAAAAACTGATAAGAAGTGCTGTAAAGACAAATATGTAATCAGAGTTCAAAGTATAGTTTCACGATCTTCATCCTAAAAAATGGAGTTTATCGTTGATTTTCAAGGTTTTAAAAACATCAATAATACCATCATTGTTAAAGAGTTAGCTATAGTGTCAACAGATGAGCAAGTATATGAACTTCAGCTGTTTCAACCACCATTCAATTTTAACCAATTGCATGAAGATTTACAAAAACAAGTAATTTGGCTTGAAAAACAATACCATGGACTCCGTTGGGGCTTGGGTATTAAACCGTATTGTGATTTGAAACAAAGTATCAGTCAGATTAATATTAGTGGTACTGTTTATGTAAAAGGTAGTGAAAAACAAAAATGTTTGACTGATTTGTTAAAAGAATTCAATGTAATAGTTGTTAATTTAGGTGATTTAAAATGTCCCAATTAAAATTTTTTTAAAAAACAGTTTTGGAATCGATTACAAAGATCATGTATGTTCGATCATATATCTAGTAATTGTGCTTATATTAATATACATGTCATACTTGAATGGTGGAAGGCAGAACAGATGATTTTAGATAGAATACGAAGTGTTAATTTTGCAATAAAAGAAAGTTACATTAAAGGTTACTCTCACATGTCAGAATAAATTATAAATGATTTACGGAAATAATTTTTAATCAATCATTTTGAAGATATTGAAAACATTTACAATAAACTACCATTTCATTTAAAGAATGATGCAGACATTTTGAACAGTTTTAAGTGTGAAGAACATAAGTCATTAAATCTGTTTAATATCGGTCAGTTGAAGAAAAGGGACTGTATTAATTGTACAGAAAAGCTATAAACTCGTTAGTTCAAAGTCAGTCACAATGTCTATCACATCTAGAGATAGTTGCTGTTGCATGAATAGACTAAGTTTTTTAGAATGTATTTACAAGAAACTTGGTTTAAACTGTGTATCTCATCATTATGTGAATTGTAAAACAACAGTTTGTGATATTGAAAATATAATGAAAGAGACATATTCAAAATGGTATAAATCTTATCCTAAAATCAACGATATGGTTCAAACTGGATTGTACTATACTGGGCAAAATGATAGCGTAAAGTGTATATACTGTGGAATTGTGATTCATAATTGGATAGAAGAAGATGTTCCGAAAATAGAACATAAAAAGTGGTCACCAAATTGTATTTTAGCAAATATAAAGCAATGATGTAACTTGTCTTCTTATTTGTCACCCATTAAATATTTATGTAACTATATAGTGTACATTGTCTTCTTATTTGTTAACCATCTCCTTATTAGTTATTAAACAATGAGCATGAATGTGAGAAGAGAGATTGCTAAAGAATTGCATAAGCAAGTTCGTAGGAATTTTCCAAGTCGTTATGTGGAAATAAAAGGTTTGAATGATTTGTATCAAGCTGACCTTGTGGATATGATACAATTTTCTAAGGTCAATAAAGGTTACAAATATATTCTAGTGATAATAGATTGTTTTAGCAAGTATGCAATAGCAGTTCCAGTAAAGAATAAGAGTGCTTATGAAATAGAAAAAGCGTTGAAACCTGTTTTAGAAAAACACCCAATGCGACATATACAAACAGATAAAGGCACGGAATTTTATAATGCTCGAGTAAAGTCATTATTAGATAAATATAATATAAACCACTATTCGACTTTTTCCGATAAAAAAGCTTTTATTGTAGAAAGACTTAATAGAACTTTAAAGGGCCAGATGTGGCAGCTTTTAGTGACTAAGGAAGTTATAAGTGGATAGATTTACTTCAAAATATAGTTAACAATTACAATAACACGCGTCATAGAACAATTGGTATGAAACCAATTGAAGTTAACAAAAATAACGAATTTTAAATTTTAAAAAGATTAATCAAAAACCGAAAATTTAAAGTTACAAAACGTGCTAAGTTCAATCAAGGAGATAAAGTCAGAATAAGTAGATATAAGAAGCAGTTTACGAAAGGTTATTTACTTAATTGGAGTAATGAAGTGATTCGAAAAAAGGAAATAAATTGTTAGTGCGTTGGCATGGTTTTGATAAATCTAGTGACACGTGGATACATAAAAAAGATTTAAAATGAAAGTGACAAAACAAAAGGAAACATTATTAATTACAAATTTTGATTTGTATTTGAATGATAATATTAACGGTATTAAAAAAGATGGACCCTTCTTGCCCAATTCAATTAGATGTATTATTTGTGGCCCATCTAATTGTGGAAAAACACATTTAATGTTTAATTTAATTTTATTTCAAAGGCTTTGTTTTTGAAAATATTTTATATTTTTTCCAAATCAATAAATCAACCGAAATATAAATTTCTTACTCGTATATTCTTAAAAATACCTGATATAGGCTATTTTATATTTACTGAAAATGATGATGTGTTTCATCCGAATGAAGTAAAATCTAATTTTATTATAATATTTGATGATGTAGCTTGTGAGCGACAGAATAATATAGGGAATTATTTTGTTATGGGTCGTCATAATGATATTGATTCTTTTTATCTTTGTCAAACTTACAGTCACATTCCAAAACAATTAATACGTGACAATGCAAATTTCTTAGTTTTATTCAAACAGGATGACAAAAGCTTGTGTCATGTATATAATGATCACGTAAATACAGACATGAAATATGATATGTTTAAAGAAGTATGTTCGTTTGCATGGACAAAAAGTAAAAATAGTTTTTTCGTTATAGACAAAGACAGTCCTGTTAATAAAGGGAGATATAGAATTGGAATTGACGAATTCATAACAATATAGGTTCGTTATCAACAAAAAATATGTCATTTCATCTTCAATCGTGTTGGGTGAGAGTATTGACGTTAATGAGCTAGATAAAAGAGAAAAAATTATATTGGAAATAAAAGAATTAAGAAAACGAATTAAAGAAAAACATAGTGCTTTGAAAAGAGGTTATTTTGATATACAAACTCATATTGAACAAAATATTAAACCAATTATGGAACCATTAATGAAACCGTTTTTAGAGAAACAGTCAAAAGAAAATTTGAAAAAAATTGATGAACGAGCAATGAAGTTAGAAAATGAAAACAGAAATTGGAAGAAACTAAATGAAAAAAAAACACTGTTAGCAACTAAGTTGGAAAAACAAATGAAAGAAGCTATAGAAATAGATATCAAAAGGAAAGGTAATGATGATTCAGAAGAAGAAGAACTTGTTTTTAAAAGATTGGCCCCCTCTAAAGGTGAAAAACGAAAAGATCATTTAGACGTTGGTTTCTCAAAAAGACGACCAGTATTTTCTGATTTCTCTAGAATTGAAAAAAGAAAGAAAGCAGTTGATGAAACAGAAAGACCGTTAAAAAAGATAGTTCTAGATCCAGAATTGCAAATGCATTACAGTGACATTTCAGATAACGAAATGGAAACGAGCAGCGAAGACGAACCCACGAATGAAGAGCCTATTGAATATAAATTAAAAAATGAGGATGTTTATGAAACACCTACAACAGCTGAAGAATATTTAAACTCACCTCAGGGAAAACGTGAAGCAGAATTAATTATAAAAAATACTTTCAAAGGAAGATTATCAACAAAATATTTTCTTAGCTATATTAAACATCCTAAAAAAAATCATAATATTTATGGAATTCGTATAGATAACAATAGGTAGATGATTTGAGACAAAGAAATTGATATCGATGAAAATGATCTTATTATAAACGGTGTAAGGTACACTGGTACGCGAGGAATATACGAATTATTGTTTATGATACTACCCGATGATTACACTGAAGAAGATCTTTTAAAATACCGTGATATTCTTTTAGCAACTAACGCGCATAGAGTTGATTATTTACCGAATGGAAAAATAAAAAGTAACAAGAGTAGTAAATATAGGAAAATAATTTCAATATTATTTCCACCACGTGCTCCTCGTAGTTATATGGATTGGAGTGGGAGTGGAATAGTGATGAAAGAATATGAAAGATAAACCATCATATATTTATTGGAATGATCCTAATGAATTGTGTGAAAGATTAAAATTACATATAGCATCACAGTCCGCTGGAAACACTGGTAACAATAATGAAATTATTTCAATAATCGAAGAACTTCAAGAAGCTGGTATAATTATAAGAAAAAAGTGATTTTTTATCAGTATTACAATGAGCGTTGACAAATTTCGACGTCATTCACATGCTAAACGTTTACGAATATTATAAGAGGACCAGGTGTAGGTTTTAATTTAACAGCTGATGGAAATTATGATATGAAACAAAAACGAATAAGTAATGTGAATTCTGCTAAAGATAATAATGCTGCTGTTAATTTATTTACTCTTAAGATAAAATGTTTGTTTTTAGATAATAAAGCGTTCAACGCTAATGGTTATACTTTGTACAATTTTAAATTACCTGAAAAGGAAACAGATGTAACGTCAAAAAAATACGTTGATGATATTGTGAAAAAACAATTAATGGAAATAAATAATAAAATTGAAATTTTAAAAGTGTATATTGAAGAGTTAAATTATATGTGTTATCTTGAATATTCTAAAGATAAGCCTCTGAAATCGATAAAAGAATGGTATTCCAGTGGCATAAAAAACGTGTTTGAAAGTGTAGAAGCTTTAAATAAACAGTTAATAGACTAATAACAGTTAGTTTAAGATGAAAGTCGTACGAAGAAAATCGTACAGTGCGTATTGAGATGGTGGTTTGTTAGGTTCTATTTCAGCTCTACCTGGGAAAATTTTAAATCGTGGCATTGCATTACCCGGATATCAATATTGTGGGCCAGGTACACGGTTACAGCAAAGATTAAATAGAAACGATCCAGGCATTAATAAATTAGATAAAGCTTGTAAAGAACATGATATAGCATATTCAAAATATTCAGATTCAAATCAAAGAACTATTGCTGTTAAAGCTTGGCAACGAGTTACATCATCAGACGCTAGTCTTGGAGAAAGAGCAGCCGCTTATGCGGTTTCAAATATTATGAAAGTTAAAAGCAAATTAGGAGGTGGTAAAACTAGTAGAAAGAAAGAAGGGAAACAAAGGAAAACAGCTTGTAAAACTAAGAAAGCTCTCGTAAAAGCAATTCGCCATTTAAAAAATAAATGTAGTAAAAAGAAGA
Organism: Aphrophora alni; assembly: GCA_963513935.1. Taxonomy (NCBI): domain Eukaryota; kingdom Metazoa; phylum Arthropoda; class Insecta; order Hemiptera; family Aphrophoridae; genus Aphrophora; species Aphrophora alni. The sequence goes on along the minus strand of OY740768.1, from coordinate 62,367,949 downwards.
AGAAAGATACAGGTTATTATTTAAAACCATACAAAGGCGGAGGAAGTAAAAAAAATAAAATAAAACTACCCAATCGAGCGCTATCAAATACTGATTTAGCGAAGTATGTTCTAGAATTAAAAGTACCTAATTTCAGAGGAATATTAATTTATGCGTGATGATCTTCCGTTTAAAATTTTCCAAATTGAAAACGGTATTGTAAATTTAGACAGTTTCCGAGGAAATGGAACTCATTGGGTATGCTATCGTAAATTAAATGACAACATATTTTATTTCGATAGTTAACGGAATTTACGACCTCCACAAGAACTAATCGATTATTTCAAGTCATCTTCGGATGATGTAAACATTTATTATAATTATACAGAAAAACAGAAAATGAATTCAATTAATTGTGGTCATTTATGTTTAGCATTTCTAACAGGAAGCATCTAATAACATGTTATCTCTAAATGGAAGAGGTTCACAAATATATTGAGATATTTTCCCTCCCATAGATTTATATACTCATGAATATGAAATTGGATTAATTGATCTCATGACATATAATACAATACCAAATATTGTAAAAGATGTTAACGATACATTTTATTATGGCGATGATTATTTTATTCAACTGCCAGAAGGATCTTATGAAATAGAAAATACAATTTCTTTTTTAAAAGAAGCTATTTATGAAAAACATTTAAAAAAACCAAAACACAAGTTGTGATAGATATAAAAGGAAATAATATTACTTTAAAAACTAAAATTTACTGTTCACAATCTAAGGGATTCGATAAACCCAACAGTATTGGTCCATTATTGGGATTTGAGAAGAAAAAATTTGAAATTTTTCTGTTTTGATTGATTTATATTCATGGTATACTTAATATCTTACACAAGACAGAATTGAACTGTTAATAAAACTGCACAATAAGAGTACAACATTAAAACAAATTTATTTTAACCAAACATTTCATTTTGTTTGTCGTAAAATCTGACACAAATTTAGTCATTGTAATATTTAATTAGTTCAAGGTAATATTTGGTAGTTTTTATTGGCAATAGATTTATTAATTATTATTAAAAAAAAATCATATTTCCATAATATTTTGGTTTAAGAAAATCTTTGGTCTTATCCAATATTTATCAAGGAATTATTTATTTATTTGTTGATCGATATCTCGGTTATCCTATGACCTACAGACCAAATAAAAGTAGTATACTCTTTGTCGTTAAAAAATAAAAACTTTTTTTGTCTCATGTAACTTTTTTGTAATGTTAATAGTTTACGAGATATTAAATGTTTAAGAGTTTAATGCGCTCATACAATATGTTTTATTATTTTTATTTCTTAAAGGATGTATGTATAACATTATTTTCCCTCAGTACATAATATTAATACTTGTATTACACCATAACACCTTTGTTTGCAACGGTAAATTGTACGCCCTAACCATACTAAAGGTACCTTCATTTTTTGGCCTCAAGGTCAACAAAGTTGGGCGTATCACCTTTCCATCACAACACACACAACAGTCTATACCATGTGGCAACATTGTCCACCCCGCGTTGTAAATAAAGCACTCCCAAACATCTATTGGGTTTCTCTTTAGCAAAAAATATGGAATTATTTCTCGTATGTCAGTTAGATGCCTTGGTATACTCTCTTGTCTGTGCTACTACCTTATTTGGTGTACTAAACCATAACAAGTTTTTAATTTTTTGTATAAATTATTTGTTTTATTTCGATTCCTACATTAGTTTCCTATATACACAACCTAGACTATTTACAATTTTTATTGATTCGACAATGGGAAGTATGGAAAATAATTTCTTGAAAATATTTCATACGACAAATGTTTGAAACTTTAAGCACATTACTTCTATAGTCAAAAGCAACTTATCTTGAGGTGGGAACACCAGTCGAGCGTGGCTAATTAGGGTAGGTCTCGACCGCCCTAAACTGACCGTTATTAATGCCGCATCAGTGAACCAGCGGCATACTCTAGTAGAAAATTGCAATTCTGTATGTCTTATATGAAAATGAAAAATAGGCATCATATTTAGTTTCACGACACTTTCCTGATAAAATCCATATCAAGATTTATTAAATTTGGCCAACCTCAAGCTGTAATAACATTATAAACTTTCCAAAATGAATTAACATCAACATCACTGTAATAATAAGGTTTACAACAATAAAGCCACAAAGAAGTAATAAGGATATTGATATTTAATGACTTAAAACCCACTGTTATTGAAAATACATACTATGGTCACGAAATCGAACGTTTTTTGTGCAATTATTTTGATTACTATTCTTTGGTTTTAGTTAAAGCGTGAAGTTAGTATCACTAACGAAATTCCTCCCTAGATGTATTATACGAAACAAACAATTTTGTAACGGAAAACAAGAAATAATGCGGAACAAAGCCGTAATAAAATTTGAAATTAATATTTAATGTTGTGCTGCCAATTCACAGACGTTAACAAATAATCGAGTTTAGCTAAATTTTAGACAAACAGTTGTTTATTCACCTCCAAAGCATAAGATAGACATGTAGATCAAATTTCAGATTTCTACTACTTTTGCAACTGAAGTTAATGATATAAAATTACAAGTTAGCTTTTTAAATTACCAAGGGGAAAATAAAAAAAAAAAACTCTTAGATTTTCATATTCAAAATTATTAGTGCTAAGATTAAACTGTCCACCAATTTTAAATGTCTGTGGCTATTGGATTTGGAGATATACAAAATAAAATAAAACTTTAATGATTACCCGATTTTAATATTTTAAGGTTGGATTAAAAAACCTGTCTTTTTTGCATCTCCAAACCCAATGTTTGTACAAAATATCAGTTCAAAAAACCTTCCATTATTTTGATCTGCAGATAATGTAGATAAATAAAATGTTATGTTATATTTTACCACATTTTTTATCATTACTGTCACTGTTTTTTGAAACTCCATTTGTACATCTCCAAAACATAAGCTCAATACGTGCACCAAAATTGGGCTTGATATTATTTGTGGTACGACAAAATCATAATTCATCTATTAGGCTTGTCATATAAGCAATGGCGTTCGTTTATAGATAATTTGAATAGCCTATGTATTACTGTACTTAAATACAATTCTGTGAGTAATTTGAGATGTGTGGGATATTCAATCAAAAGTAAACGCAAAAACAAGACTGGGCAAATAATACAATGGCGTTAGTAAATAATTTAAATATTTATTAATGTACTTATACTGTATACAATTTATTAAAATATATCCTGTCAAATGCATTCAAAAGTTAACACTGTAGAATGTTGTGATGATTAGGTTGGGCTAGGCACTTGGTTAGGTAAAAATATATCACAAACTGGAGTTTTACTTCTGTATACGTCTTCTCTCTTTTTGTATACAAACTATCATTCCTTATGTTAACATTTATTAAATATTCTATTAAATAATATTTATGTAAAAAAGGATATGATTTTCTTATAAAAATGTTAATTGTACCTATTTAGTATTATTAAAAGTTACACATAAAATAAAATAAATATCATTAAGTGTAGGTGTTGATAAAATTTTATTATTTAATTTAAATTTGAATAAGAATAAGAAAACTTACGCAAAATTAATATCAGCATACAATTATTATAATATAAAAAGTAATAAATAAATTTAAAAAAATAATGTAATGATAAATCAATAAGTATAAATCAGAAAGTTTATCTGCGAGCATAACATCTACAAGCAAGATTTCTGCCATCTTTCACCTACGTGTATGATATTTTCGCCGTTGCGGCAGAAATATCACGCTCTTCGAACTACATATTTATATTTAGCCAAGAAATCGTATTTAATAAAACCCTGTTTTACGGATAATATAAATACTTGTTATATATACAAAAATTATAAAACGTGTTTTCCATGTCTTTTTTTAAAAGTAAACGTATCAATTTTTACCCACTTCAATTACTCTAAAACGTTTCTTTGTTCTGGTGAAAAAAAAAAACTTTTTATTTTACATAGATACAACGTTCTGATAAATCAAATTTCACAGTCTTATCTCATCTGTTTACATTTGCTATCTGATAATGTAATTAATTTTTTATTGCACAGAGTGTTCCAAAAATAATTTTTTTAAACAAAATAAAATTATTTTATTTGGTGTACAATCCAAAACTAAGAAAAACTACAAGCTGTACTAAAACAGTTTATATCTAAACAACGTAAACCATAGAAGACTACGGAAAGTGTGTGTTTATGTTTAAAATGTCCATCAAGAGCTACTTGACAATGTTCCAAATGAGTATAAAACTCATGTATGACTTAACTTTTAATTTCATTTCTAATTTTCTGTACTGCTAGTCGAATTTTTCTTCCAGGTTTCAGATTTGTAGGTCTATTATAGAAAACGATTATTTTCAAATAGCCACACAGGAAATAAACTAAAGGATTTCAATATGGAGACCTAGAGGGTCGTTCGGTGGTCAATTCGCCCAATACATCTGTTGGGTAAAAGTGGATATAATTTTGCAACACTATGGAATAATGAATGGCAATTCAGAACCTTTGAACTAAAAGTGCAAAACCAATTCACTTTGAGGTAGAATACAACCCCAAAATAATTCTTTACAAAATTATTTTTGATCACTGTGTGAAGAAAATTTATATTTTTACTTATATTATCAGATAGCAAATGTAAACAGCTTTCAAAAGAGATGTCACATGAATGTTTTTCTTGTCTTATGGCCGAGTTAATGAGATAAGACTGTGAAATTTGTTTCCTCATAACTTGGCATCTTAGTAAAATAAAGTGATTCTGTTTTCACCAAAATGGGGACTTTTTAGGAGTAATTGAAGGGGAAACATTAATATCGTTATTTAAAAAACGGGGAAAATACGTTTAATATTTTTGGAAAACCCTGTATATGCCTGCGATTTGGCACTCCCTGTAGATAGCCCTAATCAAGAGCTTTCAATTAATGTGTCTATTACCTTCCTATGCCAATTACAAGCTGAGATATTACAATTTATTGCAGGATTTTTGCGACTGACTCTGTACATACGACAGACTCCAAACATTTTTTTTGGATTCAAAACGGACTTATCCGTAAATTTTATTTTTTCACCTTCATCATAAATTTCTCTGTAAAAAAGGGTAAAGAGGTAAACTAAAATCGTTGCAACTTACAAACACGCGGTCAGTTCGCGTTTTCCGTTTGTAGGCCTACCTTTTGTGGTAACGTCACGGAAGGCCTAAGTAATAAAACAGAAACTGTAGAAGGATGTCGGAAACAATTTTTGATCAGTAAAGTTGAGAACTGAGGTCACCATAAATAGTATTGGATTATTGTGATATCAAAACGGAAGTTACAAAAATAGTCTATAGTACTACCAAGCTAAATATAAAAACATACCCTTTATATAAATTATGAGGAAAATAATATTAAGATTAAATATAGGCCTACTGTATACACATTGTTTCTGTAATGCGCGGAGATAATTTAGGGTGCTTATATGGATCTGAATTTAAAAAAAGTTCCTATAAACACATATCCGGTAACGCTTTTTTTACCAACTATCCGCCATTTTTTTTTTTTTTTTGGTAAATTATTTATAGCTCTAGAACAAACAGTATGACCAATTGAGTAGAAATTTTGTACGATACTCATCAATACCCTCTATTTAGAAAATAAATAATTAACCTGTTCCAAGTAATCCGTTTCAAAATGACGGTAATTTAAAATTTACCTACATTAAAATTATTTCGATTATCTATCGATTTTATAAATAATAAATATTTCACATTGATTGTGAATATAAGTAATATAAACATTAATAGTGAGTACCTGTAATAAATGAATAGTCTGATACAGCCATATTAAACAATAATCGTAAAGTTAAATAATTTCAAATACATATCGTTTCATATTGCTACAAGTATAAAAAAAAACTTAGAGACAGAGGAAGGGAACCTATAAAGAAAAGATATGATAAGGAGGACATTGTGAACCTAAAATAACGGTGTAAACAAAGACAAACTCCGATAATGCATAAACCGAAATTTTTGTAGATGTCGACCAATACGTTTTGTTTTGGACTCTTGAGAAACATTTGATCAAATTCATTTGAACCGATTTCGAAAAAAGTGTAACTTTGCGGTGTATAGTATGGAACTGCATGAACTTATAAGCTCCAATCTCAACAATTTTCAAGGTATCGACTTCAAATTTTTGTTTTCTAGTAAAACATAAATTAGTTAATGTATATACAAAGTTTTAAGCAGATAGCTAAAAAATTGTTGAAAGTAAGAATTGGTATATATATGCACGGATTCTCCCGTCGGTACTACACAAATTAATACCAGTCCTAAAATACCGCATTTTATCAGTCCTAAAATTTTGAGATATTAAATCCAACCATGGAATGCAAGTTACTCTGCATGTGTACCTAGTATCAAGTCATATTTTAAATATATTTTTATAATTGAACCGGAAGAAACATTTATATTTTCAGTACCGGGGGTATATTTAGCGCGCGTTACTGACTTTATTGTATAATATTTTCTCTATGTTATGTCAAAACTGGGCACACTAATAATAGTAATAATACACTTACCAATAAATGTGTATACCTATTTTTCAGATGTTACCATGGACATTTTCTAAAATAGATATTGTAACGCGTTCGAATAGTGCCGTCGGTAGTGCACCAATTCAAGCAGTAATTAGCTCTATTTTAAAAATATTGATAATATCGACTTGAAATTCGATTTGAGATGTGTGGGATAGTCAATCAAAAGTTAACGCTAAAACAAGAGTGGGCAAGTAGTACAATGGCGTTAGTAAATAATTTAAATAATTATTAATGTACTTAAACTGTATACACTATATTAAAAAAGATCCTGTCAAATGCATTCAAAAGTTAACGCTGTAAAATGATGTGATCGCTAGGCTGGGCTGGGCTGGGCAAGTAGTACAATGGCGTTAGTAAATAATATAAATATTTATTAATGTACTTATAATGTATACAATATAATTATTAAAATATATCCTGACAAATGCATTCTAAAGTTAACACCCACACACTATCGTTGTGGTAGCGTATACACTAAAAGGACATGATTAATTAATAATATACATTAAATCTCGTTTAAGCAATTATTGTTGACTAGACAGTTTGGTGTTAGTACAAATAATAGTTAACAGTCTTTGCGAACTAAAAGGGACACCGGAAGAAAGGGGCGAGCCGAACAAATTACATCCGCTACAGCGTTGCCAAGTCTCGGCAGCCAATTGGTTCATCATTTTGAAAAGTGTATATAAAGTTGCGTATAAGTCCACAACCACCGCGCTACTCACGTAACTTTCGTGAACTAATAATAAACAATAATCAAAAAAATGACTAATTTGGAGGCCTTCTGAAACTTTAAACTTAGGACTGTTTTACTGTTTTAAGCAGAAAATAGAGGTTTTGCTATCTGGCAGCCAAATGCGGTTGCTGAATGGCCTGGCCGCCATATAGCATACGTTTTCCCCATGTAAGGCAGCTAAACAGCACCAAAGTTGTACATATATATATATATATATATATATATATATATACATTAGAAATCTACTATTTTATATACAGACCATAATAGTACATTTATTAAGACCAATTAATTACATGAAAGTAAATAAGATGATATCATACCTTAGTTTGGGGTTAAATGTGATTTTGCTATTTTTATAACATATAGGCCTATATTTACAAAAATAATTTATTATAAATAGAGAAAATCATTTTAAAGATTGTTAGGCCACAATTTATTATATTTTATAACTACTCAAAATAGGTTATTTTGTGGTAGAAAATAGTGAAATAAATGTGTCTGGAGAAAATATTATTAGCCTTAAAGAATGTATTGGTGATTCAATTTCTTATACATATATAATTATGCTACCAAAAGTTTTGGAAACGATAATTTTATTTATTGCATTCAGTTAATATATTCAGAGGAAAATGTTTACATATTTCAGACGGTCTAAACGTTTAGTTGTAAAGAACATATTATAGAACACTTATCATTTGACAGCTGTGTTTTCATAAAAATAAAATTTTTACGGAACCAATTTAGATATTTGATTCCAATTTTGCGTAGAAGTTTGTATCATGTAGGTTCGAAACCCCCGTGTCAAAATTTGTATCCTAAATATTGTAAAAATTGGCAATACATAAAAATACAAATTAAAAATGTTTCCGCTATATCCTAATGTTATGATACCATTTTTTGTTTGTAAAATTAAAGGTAATGAAATTGTTAGTTTGAATAGGATATACACAAGATTTCCAACATTTCCCAAATTGTTATATTTAGAAAAGTAGAGATGGAGTAGATTTTTAATTAATTTTGTAATTTTTCAAAATCTAAAAACAATTTAAGTGATACAATTATGAGAAATCAATTGTAATGATATTAAAACCTTACTATTGTTATATAATCTCTGTTGTTACAGATAATCGTTTATTTATTGATTGGATTGAAAAGCAATGGTGTGGTTCTTAATTTATTGATTTTGAATCCATTTGCTAATTCTTTCTTTTATAAAGCATTTCTGTATATTTACAATCAGTATTGATTAACTGATAATACCGAGTTTGAAAGATGACGAAATTTTTCTGAATAAGTTATATAATTAATTAGATTAGGTTAGGATTTCTAAATGTAATGAAAACATAAATGATATATATATATATATATATATATATATATATATATATATTAAACAAATACTTAATTTAAAAATTGAAATTTCTTGAACGACATATGTTTCGAAATAAGGAATTTTCAACCATAATGGAAAATCATACTATTTTGGCTCTCAATAAGAGTTCATTTGTGGAATTAAATATTGTTTTATTTATTTCCATTATTATTTAATTCCATCAAGCACATAGTGTTGTCAAATTACATTATAAAAAAATTACCATCTAAAGTGAAATTTTATCGCATACTAAAATCGTACTTACTAAAGTTTTGATAGGAAATTGAAAAGAAAAAAAAAACTATTTACTTGAATACACAATATTGTGTGGAAACTCCGTATATGAGCTGAGTTATTGTGTGTATCCACATATTTTATTTTTATTTTTGCAAAATGAAACATATACCTTCTGGCTGTGTCTATAGTACTTTATAACCAATACAATACGCGAAAAACAATATATTGAAAAACGTGAGTCCTTCAGTTGTTTTATATAGCAATCTACCACATAATTTAGTTGTAATCTAGACTATTTAAATACTCGTAAAAGTGAATATTTTGCAAAAAGTATCTCCTTCCGTTACTAAATAGCACATAAAATTTATTGAAATGTATATATAAATGGTTGTAGTTCGCACTACGTCATTGTACACATATATAACAAGTCATCAAGGTAAACACGTTGTGAAATTAATTTCGTTGAAACAAGAAAGACATATACCCTTAGAAGATAAGACTAAATAATGAATTGTAGTCTGTAAATTTAAACCTGTTGTATATATTACATCCTGTAGCTTGGAATATTTATCCCCGCGGATTTTTTACCACTTTATATTTCTAATACAGACAATTGTACAAGTCGTTGCTTCTTTACTGAAACTACAGCTAAATCGACTGGAATAGTTACGTCTACCTCGTCAGTTTACATTGGAACAGTTAACGACTACGGGTACTATGGATTAATGGAACTTTTTTATTTGTTTACATTTATAAAGGTTAATGTTAAAAGTTTTTGTCTGTAGAACATAATACTAAAATTTACTTAGAATAGTTACAATCCTACTCAAACTATAGAAAAATCAAACTATATTTCTTCGTGACCTTTTAAGTTTTAATGTTATTATTTTTCATAAAAGTAAATAATTAAAGTTTGTGTTTCAGTAGAACATAATACCAAAATTTACTTAATTACTTTGAGTAATAGATAAAACCCTATCCCGAATATAGAAAAATCAATTTTTTTTCGTATGTACCACTTTCTGTTTAAGCTGAATTTAGAAAAATACAAAATTTTTGTTAATACCATTTTAGGTTTGAATAATAATATTATTATTTTTTAGATAATATAAAATATTTTCATTTGACGAATATAATACTAAAAGTAAGTTTGTAATAGATGTAACCCTAACCCGACTTTAGAAAAAATCCAATTCTCTGTTTGTACCCCTTTTAGTTTTTCACAAGTTACCATTAAAAAAAAAAATAACTCTAAACGTTTTCGTCCCTTTGGGATAACTAAATCTGAAATCTTCTTAAGTACCCAAGTTGAAGTTATTCAAAACTTTTTTTCCAAATTTATATCTTCCTCTAAAATAATATTAAAATGTACTTAGGTATATAAAGGAACTCCATTCTTCTAAAAAATACTACTTTTATCGTTTGTATGCATTTAGGTTTATTAAAATTACAATATTCGAATTTTTTTTTTCATGTTTGTGTCTCTGTCGATAGTAATACTGAAATGTAGGCTACTTGTGTGTATAATAGAATAACTCTATGCAGAACGTAGACAAATACTACATTTTAAATGCGCACCCTTATCGGTTTTACCTAAATTAACAATTAATTACTAAAATAATTAATTTTCCATGTTTTGTATAAGTCGAAAGTAATACTGAAATGTACTTAAATTTTGCTTTGTTTCCAATTTAATATTTTACCGAATAGTATCTTTTCAAACAATTAGAACTTTGTCATCGATAATTTGTTTGACAATATTTACAGTAATATTGAAAAGTCAAGAATTTTAATAAACAATTGTGAAGCGTAACTATGCAATAATATGTATATTAAATATAAATGTATAAAACATTTTTTCGTTAAATTCATAGTTTAATAAATAAACGCGAACAACAGATTTGTATTTCTTTCATCCAATTATTTTATAAAACGTCTGTTTGATAACTTTTTAATTGTCATATTTACATCAATAATAAACAAAAACAATTTTTCGTAGGATTTTAAATGTTGCAGAACCTTTTTTTTACCTATATCAAAGAACGAATGGTATAATTATGTGTATAATTTAATTAAAAATAATTATTCTTTAATTTTGTAATTATTATCCTTATGAGGCCTATATATATATATATATATATATATATATATATATATATATATATATATATATATATATATATATAAAGTTATACTAGAGTATGATTCCGACATATTTAACATGCTTGAGAGTGGCGTTACATTGAAGGTAAATTAAAACTCCCAGGGTAAGAAGCATTAGGGATTCTAGTGACTTTTATTAGTATGGGATGATATAAGAAATCCCCAACGGCATATGTTCATAAGTTTTTTTTTATTTTTTAAATAAATTTGATCTCTTTTTAAACAGAAAGCTAGATTTCCCATTCGATATTTGAATGTTGCCCGTGTGATCATTCGTTTCAATATAGTCAATTAAAGCTTCTTCGAAAACATAATTGATATATTTGTGTTGAGTTTCAATAAGTTTTGTAATTATATTTATTTGTTATTTAAAAAACAAAAAATCAAGGATAACAACAGATCTGATGATTTACACGATCGTTTTGTTTACGCAGCATGTAGTAATCCCGACTTTAAATGTAAATGGGAAGTATAAACTAAATTTGTTCTAAATACAAATTTATTAATAACCAAAGCTTATTATTTACACTTAAAGACCATTGTTTAAGTAGTAGATTAAAGTTTTTATAATACATTTATAAATAAAATATAACATTTATCTATATAAACATATATGCGGCGTATTACTAAATAATAACGAAAGCTTGGACTTTTAGAGTAATTGAAAATACAGGTGCCTTGGATTTTTAGTGATAATTGATCCGGAACAGCCTATCTAAGCCAGACCTGCTACCAACAACTAGACGCATCTCAGTCTGCCAGCTCCCAAGAACGATTATCGCTAAATGACTATGTAATAATGTTATACTTTATGTTATCTATAAATGTATACTTATCTCAATTAGCGTAAAAGGGATTGACTCTACTGATTTTGTGATCTTAATCGTAAATGTTGGGTCAACTTGGAAACCTATTATTTTATTTTATTACGAATATTTCAGTTAGCGCACCATTTCCCCCGGGATCTTCCGACCCATCCCAATTACGGCTAGTGTGATATTTTCAGGGACGAGGGAGGGGTATAAACTAGGCAAAAACCGACACTGTAACAGAAAATTAGGTTCCACAACAATCCTCCTACTCCTAGTATTAACAGTTCCTATTCAAGAGACGGGTGGCGACAACTGGTTGATGTGTAGGCTCCTACAGTGTCCCCGGCTAAGTTGCAACATAAGGAATGAATTGACTCTTGTAATATTGCCTCCTGCAACCTGCAATGCCTCGGAACGTAAAAATAATCAGTATTCTTAATTGAAGGGGAAACGGTGGTGAAGGAAATTAACCAAAGACACGCCCTCTAGCGAAAAAGGAAAAAGAGGAAACTATGTATGCTCATATTGAGCCTGTAGGGCGTATGACAACAACAAACCAGTCAATTAGGTGGAAAGAGTAGTGAAAAGCAGAAGTTGACAGGTGCCAGTTGCGTTCTGTATTCGCGTATTGCACACTCAGTATATGATAAAAGATTTATAATGAAACATTTTATAAGAATATTAAACCATGGTGATTACTGAACGTTTTAGACGTTGAGAGGTTACGTTATTAACTGAATAATTACTAACAGAGGAAGAAAAATAATTAAAAATAATTTTATAATATATTTTAATAGAAATAGAAATCCGTTATCGGTAAATACTGCAGTTCTGTGGAAATAATTGTTTGGTTATTAATTGTTAGTAGAAATCAGAAGATAAGAGAAAGAAAAAGGTTTTGTGGGCCTGCGTTTTATTTATGTATGTATTATTAATTTTTTTTTATAGAGCAAAAACAAAAACCCAAAATATGAAGCTGGTGAA